>LR749644.1:1169964-1226839 GCA_902729485.2 Mus minutoides | reverse complement strand
AAACAGCTTTAGTGCAGTAGCTGGATATAGAATCAACTCAAACAAATCAATGGCCTTTCTCTATACAAAGGATAAACTGGCTGAGAAAGAGATCAGGGAAACATCACCCTTCACAATAGTCACTAATAGTATAAAATATCTTGGTGTGACTCTTACGAAGGAAGTGAAAGATTTGTATGACAAGAACTTCAAGTCTCTGGTCATGGCCTTTTTATCACAGCAGCAGAAAGGTAACTAATACACCTTCATTTCATTAATCTCTGTTCTAATCTCTATTAGTTCTTTCTCTCTTCTATTTTGAGTTTGGTCATAGCCTTTTCTTTATGGCCAATAATTCAGTAATTCTCCTTCTTTTTCCTCTCTCCCTAGAAATACAAAGTGCCTTGCCTACTTTTTGATGCAACCAGCTGTCTGCTTTTCACCTGTGCATTTGAACTTAAGCTCGGGCCTTTAACATCCCCAGTACTAATAAAAATATTTAAGTTGTTGCCCAAAACACTGAAAAGAATTAGACACAGACCTGGACAAATTTCCTATAGTTTTTATATAAATCCCATACACTGATAACCTTGCTACAGACATACCTAGATAGGACACTTTATATTGTTCTCTGCCATGAATATGCACTGCAGACCCTATGTATTTAAGTTCGCATGATAGATGCAAGTGTCCAACCCATAGGCCACATGAGGCCAAATATAGCTATGAATGCAACCCATCCAAAAATTGGAAACTTACTTACTTAAAACATGAAAGCTTGTGTGTGTGTATGTGTGTGTGTGTGTGTGTGTGTGTGTGTGTGTGTGTTTTCAACTGTGTGGGTTTTTTCCCCTTGTTCCGTTCAACTCCACTCGCTCTGGCCACCATACAGCCCCGCTCGCTCCGGCCGGCCCTGCTCGCTCCAGTTGGTCTCTCCAGTCCAAGGATTCGTTTCTTATTATTCTTCATAAGTACGCTGTAGCTGACTTCAGACACACCAGAGGAGGGCATCAGATCTCATTACGGGTGGTTGTAAGCCACCATGTGGTTGCTGGGATTTGAACTCATCACCTTCGGAAGAGCAGTCAGGTGCTCTTACCCGCTGAGCCATCTCACCAGCCCCCCCAACTGTGTGGTTCTTGAGAAAGCAAACTTGTAGATTTGTAGATGACAATGTCATGTTGTAATGTCAAGGGAAAAAAATCCCTTAAAGAACTCCCCGGTGTGTAGGTATGGATAAAGTGAAACATCATACTACCAGAACTGCTTCTTCAACATTTTCTCTATCTCAGAAAAGGAAATCACCAACTCCTGGGTATTTCTGTGACCTGAGGAGGCATCCCTGACCAACGGCTCCTTGACTTGGCCTTCCCTTCCCCATCACTAGGGAAAGACCTAGTGTTGGTGTTACCACAAAGGAGAACAAGAAACTCTGTGCTGAGCAGACAAACACTCAGATGAGTGAGAGGTCAGATAAGGGTAAGTCCTTTCCTCTAAACAGTTTCCTCCACCTCTCCTGCCTCCCCTTGCCTGTGGTCCCTACCCTGAGGAAGAGGAACAGGCAAGCTCAGCTCCCAGCACTGAAGCCTCCTTAGCTGTTGATGCTGGAGACCTTGGCAACTACTCCAGCAACTAGAGGTATGGTAGGGTTTACAAACTCTTGGTTTTGGATGGTTTTTTTCTAAGTCATACCCTCCTGGAGATAGATAGATAGATAGATAGATAGATAGATAGATAGATAGATAGATAGATCACATAGATGTAATATATTATACATACATACATACATACATATATGAACACACACACACACATATATATAATATAGCTTTCATTGGGCCCTGGGACCAACCCTGCATGTACCCTAGGCGTCTTCTCTTCATAGGAACTGAAATAAAATAAGTATGTCCCCGTTGGCTAGCATTTTGACTGAAGGCCAGAGAAGTACAGGGCAGGCAATGTAACTGGAGTGAGGCCACCTAGTGGTAGCCACAAGCTTTGCCATGGAGCTAATCTGTTACCTGGCAGATCCTAAGAAGCTTGCTAGGCCAATTGAGGAAAGAAAAGACCAAATCAGTGTGTGCCTATAGCTCTCCTGGGGACTGGTTCATCTGTGAAAATCCCCTGAGATAGCTTTAAGCCACCTCTCAGCTGCCACCCACGTGGACCACTGCCACCAGGAACAGCAAAGCCAGCACAAACTAAGCTATCATTAGGTATTTCAGGACTCTGAGGAGCTGTAATTACCCAGCAGATCTCCAGGAGCCTCCCCCCCCCCAATGTATAAATAATGAGCTTAGATTTCAGCTTCCTCCTGCACTCTGCCCCCATCCTGGTCAAAAGACTGTGTAATGAAAACACCCAGAGAGCCAGCTCCATAGGGTGCTTACAAATACAGAATTTTTAACATTCTTTTTAGGTTTTATATTAGTGGGTGAGGAGCAGACATCTGCCATAGCGTACATGTGGAGACCAGAGGACAATTTTCAGGAGCTAAGTCTCTACTTTCTACCATTTGGGGTCTGGGTGATTAGACTCGGGTCATTAGGCTACGCAGCAAGCACTTTGGTGCTGAGCCGTCTCACTGGCCTCAAACACAGACACTTTGATGTATGTAATATAATGAATGCTTTAAAGACTATTAAGGCAGCACACTAGCTGCCCGGTCCCTCTGCTTTTAACCCTGGGACCATATTGGGACTGGGTATTGGTAATGAGTGAGAGAGGTTGGGGACATCTGACTTAAATGTGACAGAAAAGATTTTGGTGATGTTTCAGGGGCTTGGTCCGGAAGCCAGTAGACATGGGGAGGAAAGCAGTGAAAGAGATAAAGCCACAGAGGTCAGGAGAGGCATCATCTGATGCCTCGTAAGCTGCAGAAAGAATTTAGGTCCAACGCTGAGGACGGACGGCTGTCACCCCAAAGTGAAGGCAGAGCAGGGGAGCAGGGTTGAGTTTGCAGAACTCACCCCCCACTCAATTACCAAAATAAGAGTAGCTAAGTTCCTCCCCTCACTCACTGAGTGTCCCCCGACCCTGAGCAGAGAGTCCCATTTAAAGCTCTGCTGCCTAGAGTAGGCTAAAGGATAACTACCTACAATCTTCAGACAGCCTAAGAAGGGAGACTGCAAAGCCAGCTAGCCCCAGAAAGCACGGCAGCGTAATCACAGCGTCTGCTTTCCCTTTTGCAAGGCTTTCTTTGGGAAGAAAGACTTGATGGTCCAGCCCTAGTCCTCCCTGTCCCGCCCTTCCTCTCTGGTGCCTCACTTTCTGTTCCTCTTTTTAAATGAAAGCACTTCTCTTGACTATCATGAGACATATCTGTAGATCACCCTGCATCCTTTGGGGGTGAGACTGATGTCAATGATTGTACTCATGAGTGACTCTAGCCCATTTGTGTAAATGGAATTCTGTGGCAACCAGGGGTTCCGTTCCCACATAGGCTGGAGGCAGGCTAGACATAACAGATAGCTTAGGACCCTGTGCTCCTATCTGGTTTGGGGCAGTACACACCACCCATTTATAATCCTGTACAGGGAAGCCGAGTTCTCTCATTTGCACATACACTAAACAATGAACCTGAAAACCTCAGAACCCTCTTGTCCCCCACCCCCAGCCCACATCAGGTGCACAGGCTCTCATCTCTGAACAATGCCATAAGTTTCCCTGCCCCTCGTGACAAGCAAATTTAGACAGTTTCTATTCAAGTGTATTCCCAACACATTCTGCTCTGAAATACAAAAGGACAAATCAATCAATCCAGCTTGAACTGGTTTGTCACACATTCACAGTAAGACAGGTTGTGCCATCTACAATACTTTTAGGGGAAATCCCCTATTTACCACCTTATGATTATGCTAAACATAATTAGGTATGCCTTTGGTTAAAATCAGATGCATTATGGGAAAGGATATATGTACAGTAGAAAACTTACAGTATGATCTAATCTATTGATCAAAATACAGAATTAGCCAAACTATACCTTTAAATATCCAACCTCTTCTCTTGATCCCCATAAAAGGAAGCTCTTGAGTCTCTCACACATGTACCCACCTACACTCTCAACAGTATGTCTCTCTATAATCTGTGTTAATGCTTTGCTCCCAATAAACTTATTTTGATTTTTTGCAAATCTGTGTGAGCCCTCGTTTTCAAGTCTCTGAATGAGAGGCCAAGAACCTGGGAACCTAGCCCAGACCCCAAACACCAGCAAAAGATAGAAATAAAGGATATTAGAAAATGACTACCTGGGTAATTTGTACAAGATCACCACACGGGGTAGAAGTAGCTAGCTCTAACTCCAAGCTACCACTGAAGCAGAGGAACCTGGGGTGCCAGTGTGGCTATGGCCTGTTCCCACGTGTCCAAGCACCCCAGCCCTGCTTGTGACCCCTCTGCTGCCTCAACTGCCCTGCTGGAATCAGCTCTGGCCACAACTCTCACCAAACTCCTCTCCCTTGAGTAGACTCCCCCATCTGAACTTAGTCATTAGGAACACTGGCCCAAGTCCCTGACTCAATACAGAGAGGCCAAGGCATTCTCCATTCCTCTGGAGTCTCTGACTACCTCATACCGCATCTGACATATTCCAGAATGCTCAGACCCCATAAAAGCACATTTTGTATTTAACCTTGTAAAAACATGGCTGAGCTTCAGTAGACTTGTTGCCATGTAAAAATGTTACTTCTACTCACATATAATAAATATTTGTATTTTCTCATTTTGTAATTTTCTGCATTTTTTCACAACTTGGAAACTTGCATAAAACTCTGAAAAGCTTACATTTGAAAGGCAAGATGAAAGGATGAGTAGATGAAAGGTTCTTGCTAAGCCAAAACATTGACACAGACTACTCACATGTGCATGTGCACATGTGCACACACACACACACACACACACACACACACACGCCTATGCAAGCACACAGTGATTCACATATGTGCATGTGATGGTTTGTATATGCTCAGCCCAAGGAGTGGCACTATTAGACGGTATGGCCCTGTTGGAATAAATGTGGCCTTTGGGGAATGGGTGTCTCACTGTGACTGTGGGCTTTAAGACCTTCATCCTATCTGCCTGGAAGCCAGAATTCTGCTAGCAGCCTTCAGATGATAATGAAGAACTCTCAGCTCTTCCAGCACCATGCCGCATGGATGCTGCCATGTTCCTTGATGATAATGGATTAAACCTCTGAACCTGTAAGCCAGCCTCAAGTAAATGCTGTCCTTTATAAGGGACAGCTGAGAGAGTGTCCCTCCCTGGCTGAAAAGTGCATGATTCACATGGTAAGAGCAGAAGTGTGGCCTTCTCAAAGCAGCTACACTATGGGACACTGATTGTTGACGGCTGTCCAGGACAATCAGGACTCTCCCTCCACAGTCACGGACAGCCGCAAGCCAGGCTCACCCTCTTTCCTCATCCAGACTGCATTTCCTCCTGCTCCAGCTCAAAGTACTAACACAAGGCAACGTGCACAAGGCCTGTGGAGGCCTTAGGAAAGAGCCCTCCCCTGAAATGTCTCTCATTCTGGCTCAGACTGCCCTATCTGCAAAAATAAAGATGGCCGCCAGGGGGTGTGTGAAGTCCACTATGGAACACTCAGTTAAAGTGTCACCATTGGCCTTGTTCTAAGAGCCTTCCTGATATTCAATACTCTACCCTGTCCACACACACACACACACACACACACACACACACACACACACACACACACACCCCAGCTTCAGTTTAACCCTTCCTATTCCATTAACGTTCTATATCACTGTGTTCTATCTCTCCTCCCTTAAAAGGCCCTGCCTCGGCTCCTTTCTGAGCTCTATGGGTCAGATGGGACACATGTGTCTGAAGATGCAAAGCTAACATGTACATGTGAAAAAAAGCATGCAACATTTGTCTCTCTGAGTCTAGGCTACCTCATTCAGAATGGTATTTTTCCAGCTTACATATGTAGTCCATACAAATATGTATGCATTACATTGTTTCCATTTACCTATGAATCTCCTAATTTCATTTTTCTTAACAGCTGAATGATAGTCCACTGTGTAAATGTAGCATGTCTCATTACCAATTGACAGAGTCATGGACATCTAGGTTGTTTCCAAGTCCCAAATCATGAATAGGACCACAATAAACATGGATGTAGTTCTCTGTGGTAGGGTATAGAGTCCCTTGGGTATATGCCCAAGAGTGATATAGCTGTGTTGTATAGCAATCTATTTCTAGCTTTTTTGAGGAACTGATACACTGGTTTCCATGGTGCCTGTGCCCGTTTTCACTCTTATGAGCAATGAATTAAGTGTTCCTCTTAGTCATTCTGACTGGGTAAGATGAAACCTCAGAGTCATTTTAATCTCCCTGATGGCCAAGGATACTAAAGAGTTTTGAGGCTGTTGTTTGTTTGTTTGTTTGTTTCAAGGCCATGTGAATTTTATCTTTTGAGAGCTCTCTGTTTAATTCTATGCCAAAGTTTTTTAAATTGGGTTGTTTGATTTTTTTTTTAAAGATTTATTTTATTTATTATATGTAAGTACACTGTAGCTGTCTTCAGACACTCCAGAAGAGGGCGCCAGATCTCGTTACGGATGGTTGTGAGCCACCATGTGGATGCTGGGATTTGAATTCATCACCTTCGGAAGAGCAGTCGGGTGCTCTTACCCACTGAGCCATCTCACCAGCCCCGATTTTTTTTTAAATGGTTACTTTTCTTTTTTTTTTAAAGATTTATTTTATTTTATTTATTATATGTAAGTACACTGTAGCTGTCTTCAGACACTCCAGAAGAGGGCGCCAGATCTCGTTACGGATGGTTGTGAGCCACCATGTGGATGCTGGGATTTGAACTTATCACCTTCGGAAGAGCAGTCGGGTGCTCTTACCCGCTGAGCCATCTCACCAAGTCCCTCTGACTGAGTGGGTGCCCAAGTCTCCAGTTTGACAAGATTCATCTAGGACCCTTGCTTACCACATCAGTATGAGCACATGGGCAGATAGACATGTTCTCCAGACCTTAGAGACTTCAGACTTCAGCCTGGGTCTTCCAGTATGGAAGACAGGGAGGATGTTGGGAAAGTCCCCAAACCTCTGCTCAGCCCGTGAAGGCCTCAGCAGCTGCTAAGTTTACTTGCAGTCTTGGAGGCCTCCAGGGATGTAGGAGCCTGTGGCCAAAATCAAGAACTAAGCCAGCGCACAGGGACTGGCAGAATCCTGGACGGACCCAGAATACCCTTGCTCCTGCTGAGGTAAACTCACGTGGGACTGCATCCCTGTCCTTATCTGGCTTCCTAGGATGCTGTGGGCTGCTTCTGTGGTTGGACTATGAGTTCATGGAACATTCTGTCATGCTAAGCGTAAGTAACACATAACAGACATTACCTATGCTGGAGAGTGTGGTGGACCCCATAGGCTCACATATTTGAATGTGTGGTCTCCAATTGATGAAACCATTTGGCAAGGATTAGGAGATGTAATTTTTTTTTGGAAGAAATGTGTCACCAGTGGTGGGCTTTGAGGTTTCAAAAGCCAGCACCATTCTACCATTCTACCATTCTCTCTCTCTCTCTCTCTCTCTCTCTCTCTCTCTCTCTCTGTGTGTGTGTGTGTGTGTGTGTGTGTGTGTGTGTGTCTGTCTGTCTGTCTGTCTGTCTGTCTGTCTCTGCCTCCTACTTGTAGATAAGAGTTTAAAGTCTCAGCCTCTGATCCAGTGCCATGACTGCCTGCTGCCATGCTCCTGCCATGACGATTATGAACTCACCCTGTGAAACTGGAAGCCCCACCACACCTTTTTTCCATAAGTTGCCTCAGTTATGTTGCCTTCACAGCTATAGAAAAATAGGTCTGTGCTCCTCAAATCGCTTCTGCTCCTCCCACATTACCTCTCACCACCCCTACATTGTGCACACTGGCTAATGATCTATGTCAACACCATCAACAGAGTCTCCTGCCATTGTGACTTCTGACTGATCCCAACGAAAGGGCTGTCAAATAAAGATGGGCAGTAAGGAAAAGGAGATATGGAGGAAGCTTCCTGCATCTATTCTTGAAGGCCTGGCTCAGTGACCAAAGAAAATACCAGCTGTCTTGACCCTGCTGGTGAATAGCAGACCCATCATCCACTCTCTCAGCCTAAGACCTCTAAAGCCCTTTATACCTCACATACACTCAGTCCACCAGTGAATGCCTACCGATGCCCCCACTTAGTACAGCCAGGCTAATGCTCAGATAGGGCTGAAGAGATAGATCAGTGGTGGAAAGCACATACTGCTCTTACAGAGAATCTCAGTTCCCAACTCCCATGCCAGAAGGCTCACGACTGCCTACAACTCTTGCTCCAGGAGATGGATGGCTTCTTCTGGCCTCCACGGGCACTCCCTCATACACACACACACACACACACACACACACACACACACACACACACACCAACATATGCGCATAAATGTAATTTTAAAAATATATGTTTTGTAAAAAAAAAAAAAAAAAGCTACTCAGAATTCGTGTTGTCATTTTGGCTTTTGTGGGAGAAGAGAGGGCATAGGTGAGGGAACTGACAGTCCCGGGGGATGGAGAGCACCCACAGAAAGGGTGACTCAAGAACAGCATGAAGTAGAGGGGTGATATGCAGTCCCCCAAGTACCTGCCAGGGAAAAACCTGGGTATTCAAGCACAGGGCACAGAATGAGCAAAGTCAGAGATAAGAGAGTGGGTACACAATAACAGGTTGTGTTTATAAATAATAAAGAGTTCATTACTTACATGACCTAGGTTACAAAATTCACACTGCATTATTGTGAGCAGAGAGAAATAATCTCTTAAAACAGTCAAGATTCTCTTTTTCCCACATAGTTGCTGTTTCTGACACCATTTGTGTTTCATGGCAAACAATCCCATGTTTTCCTGACGACAGATTTTTGCCAGGATTGCACACAGTGAGGGTCGCTGATGACAAATTTATACTTCACCTTTCAGAAATGTCTTTTGTACCTGCCTTCATTTTGGAAGCTATTTTTACTGAGTAGAGAAATTTGGGAGCTGGAGACATAGCTCAGCACTTAGGAGCCCTTGCTGCTCTCCCAGAGGACCCACATTCAGTTCCCAGCACACACAGGAGGAGGCTTGCGAACACTTTAACTTCAGCTCCAGGATCTATGTCCACCTCGGCCCTCTTCTGGCCTTAGTGGGAAAATGCACACACATTTCCATATGTCCATACAAGGAAAACACACACACATAAATAAAATAATTGTGTCTGTGTTAACAGGGTTCTTTTTCTCTGTGTAGTTTACAGAGAACATTCCACTGTCTACAGACTCCGTCATTTCCCTGGAAGAGCTAATAGCCTTGCAGTGAAGCCATTGTTCCCCACACGGACTTTCAAGACTTTGACTTTGCTCTACAGTAGCTTGATTATAATGTGCCTAGATACTGTTTTCATATTCATCCTTTGATGGCTCCTGTTGCTGTTGGAAAGCCCTTGGTCATTCTCTCTCTTAATATTACCCTTATTCTTGTTTCTTTTCCTGAAGCGAGACAATCACGCCTATTCATCTGTTTGACAACATCCCTTAGGTCTCGATGCTTTTCCTTTTAATTTCACCTGTGTGTTTGTGTATTTCCTAGTCCACTTATTCTATCTTCTCCTGCATCTATTTTATTCTTAAATCTGTAAGTTCTCTTTTCTTTTTGCATGTCTATGTGTGTATATGCACGTGTATATATATACATGTGTGTACAGGGGTGTGTGCGCACACATGTGTGCATGTGTGTGTGTGTGTGTGTGTGTGTGTGTGTGTGTGTGTGTGTGTGTGTAGGCCAGGTTGACATCCAGTATCTTCCTCTATCAACCTCTGCCTTATGTATTGATTCAGGATCACTTGAATCAGATCTTGTTGATTCAGCTTGTTGAGCTAGCTGGCTTGCTCCAGGAATACATTATTTCAGCCTCCCAAGTGCTGGGATCACAGGAAGGTTGCCATACACACCCGGCATTTGTGTGGGTGCAGGCTGTCTAAACTCTAGTCCTCGTACTTGTGTAGAAAGTATTTTTACCCACAAGGCCATCTCCCCAGCCCCAGATCTATGAGTTCTTAATGTCATATGGCACATTGCTTAGCATTCTAGGTCCCATTGATTCTTTTCTAATATTGCTATTGTATTTTAAACACTCTAGCTATTCATGTATTTTGCTCTTCTCTTCTGCTTCCTTAAACATTTCAATCACAATTGTTTGGAGTTCCCAGTTTTCTGTCTATTCTCGTTGTCTTTTCTCTTGGTCTTTAGCCATTTGGGCCAGATATTTAGGATGACTTTTGGCAGACAGGATGCCAGTGGACCACCTGACTACTGCCAGGGCCTGACTTTATACTGTGTGTGGCAGGAGTGGTTTCTCTTTGACCTAGAAAATCACTCTCCCCCCCTCTGTGTGTCTGTGTGTCTGTCTGTCTGTCTGACCCCCCTGTGTGTGTGTGTATGTGTCTGTCTCCTGTCTCTGTTTCTGTCTCTCTGTGTCTCTGTTTCTGTCTCTCTGTCTCTGTTTCTGTCTCTCTGTCTCTGTGTGTGTGTGTGTCTGTCTGTCTGACCCTCTGTGTGTGTATATATGTGTCTATCTCCTGTCTCTGTTTCTGTCTCTCTGTGTCTCTGTCTCTCTGTGTGTCTCTGTCTGTCTCTCTCTCTCTTCCTCTCTCTCTCTCTCTCTCTCTCTCTCTCTCTCTCTCTCTCTCTCTCTCTCTCTTCTCTCTCGTGTCCTTTCTGAGGACCTGGATAGGTGTTCCCTCCCTCTTGGCTTGCCAAAATGCTTCCCCCAACCTGGAATTCCAGTTGTCTTCCTAGCACTCTGTGGTCGAAGTCATCTTCATTCTTTAATTGTTTAAAACCAGAAGAACAAATCCAGAGGAATTTGTATGTCATTGTTAGACAACATCTCCACCATTACCTTCCTTTTGGAATCTTCCCCTGAAGTCCCAGTCTTTGGGACATCCTTCAACTCTGACCTCTGTATCCAAAACTTGGTAAGATTGGTGCTTTGGGGGGGGGGGGGCTTATCCACCTCCTACTCATGTAGAACAGTGTAAAATGCACCTGAGGAAAAGTCTTTAAAATGTGGGGTTTAGTATGTGTTGTTTCTGTTCCCAAGTGGTATGACCCTCAGTCCTCACCTGTACTGGCTGTTCTCCAATGCCTTCACAGCTCACTATGTAGCCAAGCACCTCCTTGAACTCCTGATCTTCCTGCCACCACCTGTATGTCCACACCCATTTTATGCTGTGCTGGGAGCAAACCCAGGGTCTCGCACATGCTCGCCAAGCGTTCTGCTAACTGAGCTACATCTTCAGCTCTGTTTTATATATTTTGTCTAACTTTTGTTGTTACTTTTGGCAAGAGGATTGGTCTGACATGTTTTACCCATCATGGCCACAATGGGAAGTGTTCGTCAGTCTACTTCCTGTGCCAATTCAGAAAGATCTGGCAAGGTGTAGAACCAATAGACCTGACTTCCGGACTTCTTTCCCTTTCTTTAAAGTTTTGAGCTTTTCATGAGTTGCAACCAAGACAGAGTGGTAAAACATTTAACCCCTCCCCCCTATACACACACACATAAGAAACTCCAAAATGAGATAAAATATTTACAGCAACCGATTACAAACTTCAGCCGTGAAGTCATGTTCTTTCTTGAGTAGGGAAACACACAACGTAATCTCAACACTCATCAACATCTTGTTTTTATTTACAGCAGGCCAGATGTTTGTTTGGTTTTGGTTTTGGTTTATTGTCATTGTCGTTGTTGTTTATTGTGTAGCTTTTCTCTTGGACTCTTACTGTCTGAATTAGGATTTTTACTTCTGTGAATAGACACCATAACCAAGGCAATTCTTATAAGGACAACATTGAATTGGGGCTGGCTTACAGATTCAGAGGTTCAGTCCATCATCATCAAGGCAGGAGCATGGTAGATTCCAGGCAGACATGGTGCAGGAGGAGCTGAGAGTTCTCCACCTTCACCTGAAGGCTGCTAGTGGAAGACTGACTTCCAGGCAGCTAGGCTGAGGGTCTTAAAGTCCACACCCACAGTGGCACGCCCACTCCAACAAGGTTCTCCCCCAAATACTGCCACTCCTTGGGCCAAGTATATTCAAACCATGATACTCACCAAACTATGACAGAGGGAAGCAGCCAGAATGGAGCAATGGTCTCGATGAGTGGAGAGTAGAGAGTAGAAACAGAGTGTGCGTGTGGTGGCTGAGATATGTCAGCAGGGTACCAAAGCAGAAGGAGCCACCCTAAGGAAGAGCCCACAAAGCTACAGAGGTCCACTTCAGACTCTTACCTACGCGGCACAGGTGCATGTGCAATTTTCCATGAGCCTGTAAATTAAAAGAAGATTTCAGAGGTCTCACTGTGCTGGTACCTGTTTTGATCAGCCAGAAAGGAAATTCCTCCCTAACTTGCTGAACAACCTGAATGTTCCATCAAAACCTTAGAATGGGCTAAGGAGACAGCTCAATTGCTAAAGTGCCTGGAAGACACAGGGACCTGGATTCAGCTCCTAGAATCCACATTTAAAAGGCCAGGCATTGTGTGTGCTAATAATGTCAGCACTGAGAAGGCAAAGGCAGGTGGATCCTTGGGGCTCAATGGCTAGCCAACCTAGACTACTTGGCAAGTTTCAGGCCAGTGAACAACCAAAAAAATCAAGGTGTATAGGTTGGAAAGATGGTTCAGTGGTTAAGTGGGCTGGCTGGTCTTTCACAGGATCTAGGTCCAATTCCCAGCATAGACATACACGCAGACAGACACTCATACATAAAATAATATGAAAAACATCTAGTAGAAAACTAAAGATTTATTTGTAAAGAATGGAGGTATATTTCACCTAAGGAATAACACCTGCAGTTAACCTCTGGCCTTTATGTGCACACAAGCATACACAGACCTGTACACACATGAATACACACACACACACACACACACATATGTGTATATATATATATATATATATATATATATATATATATATATTCCACCCTCCCTCCCCCCCCAAAAAAAAACGTAGAAAGCGTATTCAGAGCATGAGTACTCTACCACTACAGTACCTTAAGTTTGCCCTAATACAGTCTAAAAACCAAATCTCAGTAGAACTAAATGGGGCTCCTGGTTAATTTGTTGTCTAGAGAAACACTTCAAGGAGAAATAACACCTGGACTCATAACAATAACATACCTACAGTTCCCATTATCTGATCAAAGGCTCTTAGGCACATGAAGAAATAGAAAATACGATAGCCAGGAGGGGAGACGATGAAGATTAGATCCAGAGAGCCAGGCATGGAAGTGCACCAGCACCTGCACCTGCTATCTCAGCACTCCGCAGGCCGAAGCAGGAGGATCAGAAGTGTAAGGCCAGCCCTGGCTGGCTACAGAGATCTGTCTTAAAGAAACAGAGACTGGAGAGACAGCTTAGTACGGAAAGTGTCTTCTGCACAAGTATGAGGACCTGAGTTTGGATCTCCTGAACTCACCAAAAAAACCAAGCATGGTAACACAGACCAACAACTCAGGTTTGGTTAATGAAGCTCGGTGGCTAGCCAGCTGATTGGCTAGTAAAGCTCGGTGGCTAGTCATACTAGCCTCTGGTGAGCTTTAAGGTACAGTGAGAGCCCTTGAAATAAAGGTGGAGGGATTTGAGAGATGGTTCAGTAGTTAAGGGCACTTTCAAAGAATCTGCACTCAACTCACAACGCGAACATGAAGGATTACAACTGTCCATATCTCCAGTTCTAAGGAATCCAATGCCCTCTTAACAGCCATATACATAAAATTTTAAAAGGAAAGCATGTTTAAGCCAGTAAACTAAAGGTGTGGGGGTAGAAAAAGGAGGCTCACATGAAGCTTGTGGCTTATAGCCTAGCTCCAGTATTCAGTAAAATACCCTGTCTCACATGAATAAGATGGAGAGAGTGATAGAGTACCCAATGTCCTACTCCAGCCTCTGTGCACCCATACACGTGCACATAAACTGCACACACAGTCATACACATATACATGCTCTCTCTCACACACACACATACATACACACACACACACACACACACACACACACACACACACACACACCAGCGGGGGCAGGCATTTACTACTGAAAATAGAACAACCAGCAGGAGATTTCGTGGTACTAGAAGTGTTGGAGAAAGTTCTTAAGGGCAGAGGGAAATGGTATCTGATGGAAACTCAGTCCTAAAGAAAGGAACACCGGCTGCTAGCATAAATAACATAACTAGAAGCCAGGTCTGATAGTTAATCTTCTCAGCTTGCCGGGCTTCAAAATCTCAATGTCTGTGAAAGATTGTCTAGATTAGGCCAACTGAGGTGTGGGAGGGGCCACCCTAAATGTGAGTGGCACTGTCTCATGGACTGGGGCTCCTGAATAAAGGAAAAGGAGCAAACGAGCTGAGGGCCTGGACTGACTACGTCTCTCTGTTTCCCGGCTGCGCGGGTGCAGCAGGCTGGCTGCCTCCCTTCCTGCCACCACACCTCACACTCCTTGATCACTGTACCTTCCAGCTGTGAGTCAACATAATCCCTCCCTCCACTAACACGCCTTTGTCACGAGTTTTAAGTTACAAACAAAATAAAAATACCAGCCCTCAAACACCAGCTCCAGAATTAAAAATTGCCTCAGTAGTTAAGAGTGCTCAGTGCAGCCGGGCGGTGGTGGTGCACGCCTTTAATCCCAGCACTTGGGAGGCAGAGGCAGGCAGATTTCTGAGTTCGAGACCAGCCTGGTCTACAAAGTGAGTTCCAGGACAGCCAGGGCTATACAAAGAACCCTGTCTCGAAGAGTACTCAGTGCTCTTCCAGAGGACCCAGGTTCGATTCCCAGCACCTATATGGTGGCTCGACACCAGAAATACCCCTGGTGCAAACATACATGCAGGAAAAACACTCACACATATTCACACATATAAAAATAACAAAATAAAGAAATCTTAAAGAAAATCAGAAAAAGCAAGTCAGTGGTCACTAGTGTATTCTTCTGATCCTCTAACCTATCTATAACAAGAAAACAAAGCATTATGATAATAAAAAAGATTCCCACCCCAAGACTTAACGTGTTTACCTATGCTTTCTATGAGCTCCTGGTTTTGGTGTTTGATGGTGGTGAGTTTTTGGTTGGTTTGCTAGTGTGTTTGTTTGTTTGTTTGTTTGTTTGTTTTATTTTTTGAGGCAGGATCTTACTTTGTAACCCAGACTGGCCTTCAACTCACAGAAATCCTTCTGCCTCAGCCTCCTGAGTGCTGGGATCACAGGTAGGAGTCACCATACCCCATTTGTTAACCTTTTGTTCAATGTAAGTACCTGAACTGTTTAAGAAACTGTTCATACTGTAATAATGTAAATGTATGATTATGATTTAAATAACCATATATTTGGGGAGATCCTCACATTCAAATGCTTAGGTACTTCTCTCCCAGATGGTAATACTGCTTTGAGGGGCTGTGGAACCTTTGGAACTGTGGCCTAGCTAGCAGAAGTGGGTCACTGGGGGCAAGCCTTAAACATGATGCCCATTTCTGATTCTTAGTGGGGATCTCTGCTTCCTCATCTATCAGAGGTGAACAGACCAGGCCACTCACTCTGACCAACAGCAGAGGCACCCCAGCCACCATGCCTTCCTTCCTCAAACTGTTCCTGTTGCGTATTTTGCTACAGCATCAAGAAAGGTGATCTAAAAGGGTGAATATTTTACACTCACACATACACATGCACGTGCGCACACACACACAATATATATATATATATATATATATATATATATATATATATATATATATATATATATATCGTGAATCCATGTGAAGCTCATTCTACATTATGGAAAATTATATAAGATTACAACCCTTGTTCTGTTGCTTTATAAACAACAGCGAATGACTTTTTGACAATTTCATACACATATAGATGTACTTTGATCATATTCATCCTTGCACATGTCTCCTGTCCCCTTCCCACTCCTACTGACCTCCTTCTTTCTTGCCAACTAGTGTCTTTACTGTGTGTGACTCAGTGATTTTAACTATGCTTGCCCCCGGGAGCATAGATAACAGGTTTTTTTACTGGAACATATGCAACATATGCCAGTGGCTGTATCACTGAAGAATATGTGTCCCCTTTCCCCACAATCATGAACTGCTCCTTCGGGAATGATGGAGCAACCATAGCCCACCTCTATCCATGACATAACGTTGATAGCCCAATCTCGTGGAGGCTCTGAGCAGGTAACCACAGCTGCTGGGTGTTTATGAGTGCCATGGCTATGCTGTCTGGAAGCCAGCTTTGGAACATTCCTCCAAGACTCCATACCTTACTTGTTTTCTAGTCCTTATTTACTTTCTTCTGTGGGGTTCCCTGAGCTGTAGATGGAATGATAGAGATGTCCTGCTTAGAAAAAATATTCAATGTTCACTTACTTACTGTCTTAGGGTTTCATTGCTGTGAAGAGACACCACAACCAAGGCGACTTTTATAAAGGACAACATTTAATTGGGACTGGCTTACAGTTTCAGAGGTTCAGTCTATTTGTCATCATGGTGGGAAGCATGGCAGTATCCAGGCAGACATGGTACTGAAGAAGAAACAGAGTTCTACATCTTGATCTGAAGGCAGGCAGAAGGAGGCTCTCTTTTGTAGGCAGCTAGAAGCTTGCACTGGGTGTAACTTGGGCATAGGAGTCCTTGAACCCTGCCTATACAGTGATATACTTCCTCTAACAAGGCTACACCTCCTCCAATAAGACCACATATAATAGTGCCACTCCTAATAATGCCATATGAATGGGGCAAGCATATTCAAACCACCACATTCCACTCCCTGGCCCCCATAGGCTTATTCAAATATGAGCCTACGGGGACCATACCTAGCCATAGCATAACACAAAATAAATTTAGTCCAACTTCACAAGTCCCTTTGGTTTATAACAGTCTCAACAATGTCCTAAGTCCAAAGTTCAAAGTCTCCTCTGAGATTCATGCTATCTCTTAATTGTAATCCCCTATAAAATCAAAACAAAAAAGCAGATCACAAACTTCCGGCATCACAGGATATACATTACCATTCAAAGCATAGTGAGGAAATGCTGGACCGAAGCAAGACTGAAAACCAAGCTGGGGAACTCCAAACTCTGCATCACCATATGTGATGTCAAAGTGCTCTTTGATCCCAAACTCCTCTCTTTCTCAGCTTTCCTCAGCAGGTATCCACAGCTCTGGCATCTCTAACGCCTTGGGGTCTCCAAGGCAACTTCAACTTCACAGCTTCTTGTTCCAATGTCTGGGATCCATACACGATTTTCTGGGCTCCTCTAAAGGACTTGGGTCCCTTTTCCAGCTCTGCCCTCAGTATCACTCTAGGCTCTAGGTGACTCCACTCCACTCCTCCTTCTGTTCTTGGTGGTCATCCCATGTTACTGGCATCTCCAATATGCCATGGTCTTCTGATGCAAGTAGGCTTCACCAATAGCTTCTCATAGGCTCTCTCCATGGTGCCAACCCTCAGCTTCTTTGCATGAAGCTAGGCCTTCATTCCTGGGCCATCAACTACAACTGATAACTTTACCTTCACCAATGGCCTTCCCTGGCCTCTCACAGTGCCACACCTCAACTTCTCTTCATGACCACTTCATCCCTTCATGCCTTCAAAACCAGTGCCACATGGGTAATTCTTACATATTACCAAGTCTGGCTGCCAGCACAATGTCAATCTCTGGAACATAGCTTCTCTTTGCTCTCAGAAAATACTTCCTAGGAGATTCCACCTCAGTGATGCTGGTCTCTTGGTTAGTGGAATCACCACTAACTTCCTAGCACCAGCTAACCAGCATCAATTGTTCCAGTAACTCCTTCTACTCTTGACTCGAAAGCCAGAGCCACACGGCCTAAGGTGCTAAGTTCAGCTGCTCTCTGGGACTAGAACATGGCTCCCTTGTTCTATTACATCATTGCCAGCTTTTTGTTTTCCATGATTTCCTTTAATGCCTAAACTTGGCTGTCCTGGAACTTACTCCGTAGCCTGGCTTTGAACTTCTGCTAGGGTTAAAGCCCTGCACCACCACACCTAGACCTAAGCTTGTCTCTACCTTTCACAAGATTTTTATAAGTTCTGTACTATCGTACATTCCAGTCAAATTGACAACCAAGAATAGCCATCACAATGCATCCCTTTTCAATTTGACACATAATCATATCATATCTCCTTGTGTCCAAGTGGAAACAATAGCCAGGTCATAGTAATGGACATAGAGGCAAGACTGTTGATGTCTTTTTCTCCTGGCTGCCTGGGTAGCACCTGCCTAAACTGTGGAAGAAATCCAAGAGGGAGGGAGGAAGATATTTATATGAGTTGAAGCTAGATTTCTCAATGTTTTCAGTAATAGAGTCTTATCATTTTGTTATAGTGGGTAACCAAGAGCAATAGCAATAATCTGTATTATTGGGGGGAGGGTGCTGTAGGGACCTCCCTGGCCAGCTATTCCTTGGGAGGTATCCAATCCCTGGCACTGGGATTTTCACTTATGCTTTCTAGAATCATCAGTATCTTCCTATGAGATGTTCCTCTCAGAAGGCTTCACAGTTCTGTATTCATTCTTGAACAGGGCCAAAGCTAATCTGTATCATTCCAATTTTACTACATGTGTTCATTAGGAGAATCCCATAAGGTGTTTTATTGAGCGATTTTGGCTCTTTTTTTTTTTTTTTCAAGACAGGGTTTCTCTGTGTAGCCCTGGCTATCCTGGAACTCACTCTGTAGACCAGGCTTGCCTCAAACTCAGAAATCTGCCTGCCTCTGCCTCCCAAGTGCTGGGATTAAAGGCATGCACCACCACTGCCTGGCAAACTTGCCTCTTTTTAATCTTCTGAATTAAATCCATGCTTCATCACATACTCTTCTGATCTACTCAAACATTTATGCTTAATGATTTTAGATGTATATTACACATATATTTTGGACTCTATAGAGCATCGCTTATTTGGGTTTTCCCCTATATATACCTTTTCCATTGATTTTAGAATCAACTTGTCAATCTCTTCCATCCAAGTAAATTTTCATTGGAATTTCATTGAATGTAACCATTAATAAGATTTAAAATATTGGGTTTTTTTATGAACACTGCCTATGTTCAATATACTTTGTTTTCTTTTCAATCTATATATGTCAACATTCCTAGGTCTCTAATGATTTCTAATTCATTTCTATTTCTATGTTCAACTGTTATTGTGAGTGGTAAATTGTTTTATTATATTTAAAACTATGTTCAAAAGTTTAATATGCATTTATTTTATGTGTATGTGTCTGAGTGAATGCCTATGTGCCAGATATATACAGAACCCCCTTGAGATCAGAGGATCTCTGATCCATTGAATTCTCTGGAATTGAAGTTGCAGGTGGTTATGAGCTATCATGTGGGGGCCAGGAGCCACACCTAATTCCTCTGTAAGAGCAGCAAATGCTCTTAACTGCCAAACCATGTTTCTAGCTCCTATTTCATCACATTTTTAAGTTATCTATGACTTAACATGTTAAAAAGACTATTCTATATACATGTATGAATTTATTTCATTCTACTCCATTCTTATGGATTCCTCATTCTTTATAATAGTTTTTCAATTGATTCTCCTATGTATTGTAGCCAGGCTAACATTAACATCTGCACAAAATGGACCCTTGGTCTCTCTCTACTATTTGCTATTTGTTTCTTTTACTTATTTCTTTTTATTTCCTTATTATCTCTTATTTCTTCTTTTTATCTTATCTCCCTAGTCATGACCTCCAGGGAAACACTGACCAGCAGTGGTGGAAAGAACATTGTTTAGAATCTATCTTAATGGAACTTTCTAGACTGTTAAGCCCAACACTGGATTTGGGGTTCTGATATTCTCTCTCTCTCTCTCTCTCTCTCTCTCTCTCTCTCTCTCTCTCATGATGAGAATTTTCCCTACTGTGTGGTTTGTGGATAGCTGGTAAGTTTTTATCAAACATCTTTTGAGATAATCACAAAATTCATTTTCTTTCAGTCTAATAAATTAATAATTAGATTTAATGAGGCCCAGGCAGTTTTATTAATTCCAGAAAAACAATTCCCATGATGGCAATCATGTTTCCCTCTTGGCTACACTTGGCAATTAGCTGGGCCACCATTTGCTTCAGGGGCTGACTGGTATTAGGCCCCATCCTTATGAGGAACTGTGGAAGCGGTCCATCTCTCTCTCTGGCACTGGAACACCATGCTTTTCTGGAAGAGAATGCTTGTTCTTCTTCACTGGGCCAGCAATACTTCATGCTCCAAAGCTTGATGTCACAGCCATTTGTAATCAGCTTGTCTCAGTCCTGGACACAGCCACTTCTCAGAACTTGTGAGTCCCAGAGTGCTGAGCCCAGTCTTTCCACGGGCACTTTCCACAGCCAGTGCTCGCTCGCTTGCTCGCTCGTCAAGCCCAGACCGGCACCTTCACTTCCTTTTCCCTGAGATGAAGCACTTTCTTCTTTAACCCTCTACTCACAAGTTCTTCCTTTTACACTTTCACATTCTCTTGGCATAATCTGGCTTCCCGCGTGCGAGAGCTGGGTATGGCCCCTCTATCCATTAGGCAGGTCTATCTTCCCATTAATACAGTGGGTTCCCACAAAGCATCGGATATGGCCAGGCATCCTCTAGGTCGGGTTCATGTCCTTGTCGGTGGGTATGAGAACTGCTTCCCATATTTCACTTCTGAGCCCAGATATGTACAGCAACGGAGTTAGCTTTGGGAAACAAAGGAAAGGAAGGACTGTGACACTTCTTAAGCAGCCAAGAAAACAGCCACCCAGGACATGAGGCTGACTCACGGGCCCTGCTCTCCTGCACTCCAGTGGCCTCCAGCAGCCTCGGTTCAACTTCATGCTCCCAGGCTGGATCTGGCCTTTTCTGCTTTAATCCCCATAGCCCCTTGCACCTGGATTCCCAGGACTCTGGGCCAGCTGGCAGCTGCTAGCCTCCAGCAGAATGGCTCTGCCCCATTTGCTAGACAACATGGGAGGTCAGGCTCATACCAGATGGTCACGGTTGGGGTGTCCAGTGGCCAGACCAGAGGTGAGGTCAGCCTTGAATTGTCCTTACCAGCCCGTGACTCAGTCAATACTGGCTACTGGTGATCAGAGTAAAGAAGCTGCTCCTGGGCTGGGGATGCAGCTTAGTTAGGGATACAGCTCAATTGGTAGCATCCTTGTCTAGTGCACTTAGAGCCCTGGGCACCACATAACTGTCATGGCGGCACATCTGTGATTCCAACATGTGTGGTGGGGGGATAGAGAGAGGAGGATGAAGACCTGAAGGCCATCCTTGGCCTAGCTGAGGCCAGCAGAGGCAATAAGAAACACTGCCTGAAAAAGCTTTAAAAATGTACAGAAGAAAAGATGGGACCGAGACAGTGTGCTGGAGATAGGCCAATGTCCGCTGGACCCTCTGCCCCGTTAGCATGGTAGCTTTGTATGCCCTCAGCAGCAGGAAATGGAGGCCCCAAATATGCTAGTGAGTAAGTCATGGGCAATGGGGGTGTGAGACTCCATCCTGAGAAGAAGAGCCAGGAATTTTAACCTTTGCAGTTTTTTCCAAGTGAAGCAATACAGTTGTGTGCATTACAAAGGCGTAATTGTCCAACTCCCAGCCCTAGAACAGTGCCTGACACAGAAGGCTCAAAAATATCCATTGACGAAATGGACAGATCCTAAATAGCATGTGCCGTTATTCCGGAAACAATATTTTCACATGTCTCGTCTTTTATTTTACCGGATGGGTAGAAATAGAGACATGGCCTGGAACTCCCTAGCCAGCCTAGGAGCCCCGGATGTCAGCTCCAGAGGTTGGGAAGAGGCAGTGGGTCCTCAGGCTTGAGAATAGATGGTCCTGGTCAGGTCATTGATGTGTCCATAAATGTGTTGATAGAGCAAAAGCTACAGCCGTACAGCTGTGCTGGAGTCCAAAACCCAGTACAGCCATGAACAGCAAGCAACATGTCAGGCAGGGGAGTCACGGTAACTTGATTGCTGTAGCCTCAGCCCCTATTTCTTCTCTGTCATGGCTGGGCCTCTCTTTACTGGGCTGGGAAAGGAAAGATCATGAATCCTTACTTTCACCTGGTGTTATGATGGGAAAGCCTTGGCTAAAAGCGTTGAGGACATAGAGTGAACACATATCCCAGCTGCTCACCCCAGGGCCTGATTTGTAACAGGAATTGTTTTCTCCTCACAAGGGTCAGTGTAGCTGGACTAGCAGAGACCTCCAGATGCCAGGAGAAGCAAAATACCCAGAGAAACTTGTTTGGGGATGTTTCAATATACCATGATTGACTTCCATTATCAGCTTGACGGGATTTGGAACCACCTAGGAGACACACCTCGGGGCATGTCTGTGAGGGCAATCCCGGAGAGATGGAACCAGAGGGAGAGAAAATTCAGCTTGAGTGTGAGCCGTAGCATCTGGGGGCGGGGAGGTGAAGTACCACCGAAATGAACAGAGAGGAAGAAACAAGAGTGCGGAGACATGAGGTGTAAGGTACGAGGTGAGCCCACCGTGTTCCTCTCCTGCTTCGTGCCTGCCGAGGCACCATGACTGGTCCACCTCACACTCCTGCCTTTCCATCTTCCTCACCATGGTGTTCTGTAGTCTCAGACTATGAGTGAAAAGAACCCTTTCTTGTTTAGTTTTTGGTTTGGTTTGGGTTTTGGGGGGGGGCAGGGATATGTTATCATAGCAACAAAGGCAAACAAAAAGCTAATACGGGGAATACAGGGATTACTACCTTCAGAGCTGGGAGAGGCAGGGTAACCCCAAACTGAGTACAAAGATGAAGGTCACCCTAAGGCGAGGGTGGAGCCTAGCGTCTTTTAAGACTGCTACCTCAAGATCTCAGTTGCTCAACACCCAATCACATGGGTTTCACCGGAGGAGGCTGACGGGCTCTGTGTTGTCACCTCCCTGTCAGGGCTGGGCCACCTCTGCCTTTCCCACCTGCCTTCTGCTACCCCTGTGTAGTACCACCCTCCTTCTCCCAGGCCTCAGGGCTGGGGCCTCATGGGCTCAGCTGGATACACCTGTCCCCGCCCTGCCACCCAAGAGTTCTCTTTGTTGGGTCTCAGAGGAGGCTGTTTTTCTCTGCGACAACAGAATCGGAGCAGGTCTGACGAGGGTGACGGAGGCACAGGTGGTGACTACAAGGACAGCTGAGACACAGCTATATATCAGCAGAAGGGCCATTCGTAGGAAGGTGCCCACCCAGCATCTGTGCTCTAAATCAACCACTTGAAACTGTATGAACTAGGGGTAGCCCCTCACACCTTCCCCCTGAATCTGTTTCCTGAACAGCTTTCCTTCCACTTTTGTATCTGCCCTGGAACCTGGCTGAGGGCCAGCCATGGGGGCCCTGTTGGCAAAACCAGCTTCATTCCTGTTGGGCCCCTGGGATACTGACTCCCTCCAGAGCCTCCAGGATCTCAACCTCCTTAGAGATGGTTCCTGGTACCTTAAACCCCAGCCTCTTGAGTCCCATTGACTCTGTCTAGGTTAGACACACAGCCAGCATTTGCTAAGTTGTTGTTGAGGGATTGAATGGCACAAAGCTGGAGCTGGGAAAGTCCCTTTGCCATAGCCACACCCTCTTCTGTGTTCCATGGAACCAAACACGGCTTAAAGACCGGCTGAGCTGCGCTCTTGATAGAGTTTTGTCCTCCTTGGTCATGCCGGGCATAGTTCCCAACCCAGCTTTCAGGCTGGACGTCTCCAGCCCTCCTTTCTTCCTCGTGTTACCTGGAACATGACTCTGGCTATGTCTACCCTTTGCAGTGATACCCAGACCCTGCCTAGAGCCTGACCTGGCTCCCTATCACCATAATGATGACCAAACGGCCCTCCTGTGTGTGGCCTCCTGTCCTAGATGCGAACACTCACCAGCACCTGACCTCAATCACAGGCTACTGAGAGAACAAATCCTCGAGTAGCCAGAGGAAATATGGCCTGGAGCTGCCGGACCAGACAGGACTCAGAAATGAGACTTGTTCAGTTCTCTCCTCTGGTTACTCTCTGTGATCCTGCTGTGATCAGAAGTGTGGACTGGGCATAACAAAAGGAGAAGACCCTGAGCTGTGGAGGCTGCAGACCTCCAGCTAGTGTTAGCAGCTTGCAGCAGCTGGGGGTGGGGTGGGGGATGGGCTGGCTCTTGAAAGAGGGACACGTTGGCTCTGAGGAGCTGAGCAGGAGTAGAGAAGGCTCCATGCACAGACTTATGGCCACTGGGCTGAGTCTCTTAGTGCTCTGGATAGCACGGTGGCCTCCCAAGAAGGTACTTTAAGTATGAGCTGGCCCATCAACTTTACTCCACCCTACCCATGGCTTTGAGTATCCCTGGACAGTCTGAGCTGAGCATTCCCTCAGCCTGAAGTCCTTTGTGCTCTGCCCTCCCCTTCATCCTAGGCTTAGGTCCAAGGGCATCTCCCAAGGGTGTCTGTTCATACTGGAGCCTGCCAGCTCTACCAGCCCATCAAGGAAAGAGTGCCGTGGTTTTCCTCTGGCCTTGGACAGCCCTGGCTACACACAGAGGACCTGGGCATCATGCCCTGAACTACTTGGGGCTCCTTAGAAGGACAAGGCCCCTAAGTGTGGTCTCTAAGGCAGCATTCTGCCGACAACCCCCCTCCCCATATCCTCCTTGGCTCTTTCTGAATCATGGCCAAGGTCTAAGCTAGGATAATGACTCCCACATCAGTTCTGACATTGTTAATAGCAAATATGAATACCCAAGTTCTCTGTTGGGTGCTGGAGAAAGTGAGACAGACACAGTTCTTGCCCTATGGTGCCTCAACCCTAGACCTTGGCAGCCCAAGCCATGGCATATGGAGGCCACTCAATACATTTCTGATGGATGAATGGGAAAGGTTTGAAATGAGCAGTCTGCTTACACTCAGCAGTCCATGTGCCTGAGGACACATGAAGGCCACTAGGGTAGAGGTGAGCCATGACCAGCCACCACCCATTCCTACCCTAAGCCAGCCTCTAGCTTGCACAGCGGCCTTGTGACTTGCTACACCACCACCATAAAGATTCAGCAACACTGCAGTCCTCCAGGACCAAAGCTGTCATGACAGGAAGGGAACTACAGAGCCTTCATGGAGAGAGTCTTAGTCGTGTTGGCCATATGACCTGACACTGAATTGACCTACTGCTCCAACCTCAAGTTAACTCAGAAGTAGCCACACAGTATGTCCACTGCTAAGGACTACCCCTACCCTCCAGGACCACAGCCTGCCTACCCAGGCCTCTCTCCTATGGGAAGATGCTTTTAAAGGTGGGCTTCTGATGCTCTCAGGTCAGGGATGTCACCAAGAGCCCATGTGGATGATGACAGCCACAGGCCTGGATATCGTGCATCCTTTTAAGCTGCCCAGGCTCTGCACAATGTTGATATAGCAGAATCTAGAACCATCCTCCCCACTCCCCCTCATCTCCAATCCCGTGAGAGAAGCTTCTGAAGAAAGATGGCAGCGCGGTCATCCTCAGGAAGCCCCTCCCCAAAGAAAGTAACGTGAGTATTCAGGATGGGAAGACAAGTCTTGGGGATGTGTAAGTCAATCGAGAGAAACAAGGACATCTGGTAAAAAGTTCCCAGAATCCACTCTGAGGTGCATTGAAAAGGGAGTTTCCACAGATTCCTGAAGACCTATGTTCCTCTCCCCACTACTCCTCCCCCCCCCCCGACCCCCAGCAAGGCTCATTGCTGTCACGTTGACTGTGGCTCTTAAGGGTCCAGATGAGAGGTCTCTGACCACAGACCATGCTGGACATTCAACCCTCAGGACAACCAGTGGTTGATGGTTGAACCCCTTCTACTCCACTTAGTAGGATCCAATTGCTGGGAGCGTCTGGTCGCCAGCCCCCAGAGACCATTCTGTCAGTCCTTCCCATATGCCTGTCGATGTGGGACCGTGTTTGCATGAAACCGAGCACAAACCTCTGCCATACTGTACTGTGAGCCCAACATCTGTGTGTTGCCCTCATTCTCCACACACTCAAACATGCATCATTGTCACACCTCAATCTGTGTCACTCCTTTCCCACCTGAGGAGATAGCAGCACCCTCCCTACCAGGAGGACATCCCAGCCTGGGACCTCCTACTTGGTACCTCTCAAGCCATCCTACTCTTTGTCACCAGGAAAACATCAGGACAGACATCCCTACATTGTAACTCTCTGACAGTTCTTCTCTTTTCCAGGTGTTGGAGATTCAGTGGTCCCTCTCGTCTCCTACCCTGTGAGCATCAGCGTCACACACACAGTCCGAGTCACTCACATGTCACATGTCACAACAGGGTGAGAGAGAACACAGGGTTGCCAAGAATATTGACTAACTAGGAGCCTGCCTCCTCTGGGTCTGGAGAAGCAATTGATGGCTGATGTGGTCAGACTGAGGTACCCAGAGAGTAGTCTGGCCAAACCATTGTACCTCCAGAAGCTGTTAAAGGACATCCGGGCACACAATGGTTGGAAATGAAGACTTGGGGAGAGAAGAGCCCTGGAGAGTGGGGTGGGGGCGAGCTCCAAATACTTCTGCTCCTCCACTGGGAGACAGGCACTGCTCCAGCCGGCCCTCCTTTCCAGAAAGCTAAGAGATACAACACCCCTGGCAGACAAGATGACCTGAAGAGAGATGGTAACAAGACAAGGCCCAAGAAGCAGGGGGTGGAGGATGGGGATGGGGGGGTGGGGGTGGGGTGTACCTGGAAAAAAAATGTGCCTTGTTTCTAGATGTCAGAAAGAGGTCAACTTTTCTAGGAAATCAGCTTGGTCTTTGAAAACTAGTTTGGGCACCTTTCTATATCTACTTCACCCATAGCCCCCCAAATAGACCCATACCCTGCTGCTGTCTTGGGTCTGTGTCCCTAGTCCAGAGCTCTTCAAGCCCAAGGTTTCTAAGTGCGCCGGTGTTCAGAGGGTTCCATACGCTGAGAGGTGGGGAGGCAGGTTGGCCCGCCAGAACGTGGAAGTGGTTTGGGAACAAGGCGCGGCCCCATCCCCCATCAGAGCCACCGCAGCCTTGCATCCCTCCCCGGGCTAGAGCACCGGCCCGTAAAAGCGACTTCAAAGGGCCGGTGCCTAGTGTCTGAGTTTCCACAGCCTGCTCGGCTCCGCAGCCAGGCAGAACTTAGACATCGAAGTGGACCCTATTCTGGGGGCTTCAATAAGCGGGTGGGGGGCGCGGGGGTTTAGCCTGGGAAAGTGAGGGGCGGGTCCTCGGAGCCCCCAAAGTGGGAGGGTCGGGAGTCCGCGGGACCAATCGGTGTGCGCGCGGGGCGCGGGCACGGACGGAGGGGGGGATCGGGGGCGGGCAGCCCGGGGGCGGGGCGCGGCGGCCAGGCGGCAGCAACGGCGGCGGCGACTCCTCCGTGTCCGGCTCCAGCTCCGGCTGCAGCTCCGGCCCGCGATGACCCACTCGGTGACCCTGCGCGGCCCTTCACCCTGGGGCTTCCGCCTGGTGGGCGGCCGGGACTTCAGTGCTCCTCTCACCATCTCGCGGGTGAGTCCGACCCCCGCGGGGCAGCGGGGTGGTCCCAGGGCTTATACCTTGTCCTTGTAGTAGACCCAGGACCCAGATCCTCGACGTGTCCAAAACTTGAAAGCAGAGTGTGGTCTGAGTGACCCGCATGCTGTGAAGGGGGGTTCCAGCAAGGCAACACAGTCCCACCCTGCTTCCCACACAGCTTGCCTGCCCCTTTTGGTGGTGAGACTCCCCAAGAGTTCATACACCAGCTTCCCTCTGCTAAGTTTCTTTAGGGGAAGTTGCTGTGGGCCAGGGAAGAACCCTCGGACGTGGGCCAGGAGTCTGGACAGCTCTACAGAGGCCCAGAAACTCCTCAGACCCAACCCTGCCTGAAGTTTTGGGGCAAAGTAACTGAAAACCCACTTTCCCTGTTAAAGGTCCGGGTGGCCTTAGGAGGGTCTTGCTGTCCTCAGAAGTCCACCCACTTCCCCACTCTGAACTTCAGCTTCTCCTCTCTGGCCTCAGTCACGCAGGGGGAAGTGACCAAGAGGGACTGTTAGCTTCCAGGCAAGGGGGAGACAATGAGACATGGTTCCCTCTCCTTACAAACCAACACAAAGCCAGGGACCAGGACAGCCTCAGCCTAACTCCCCACGGGTCCCAGGACCAGACCCTGCTCCTAAATCTAAGGCAGAGGCAAAGAGGAGGGGGCACAGCCCTGGAGAAGGAGTTGGTCTGAAGATAGAGCAGGGAGGAGCTCCGGCCTGAGGCAGGGATTCCCCAGCCTTAGAGCCAAAAGAGAAGAGAACCCAGGCTCTGCCCTTAGTGGCTCTGGGTCCAGAAGGAGGGGACAGATGTGGACATCCCTTCATCCCAGAGGCTGCTTGAGTCTTTGGGGCAAGTGTGTCAGGGGACTGGAGAACCACTTTGCTGGACTAAGCTTTAGAGATTTCTTTTTCAGTTCTTGGGAAGAGGTAGGCACTGGGTGGGTGTGGAATTGTGGAATCCTCGATATGGGGGCCTGGGTGACAGGCAGGACCAGCTGTCCTAGGAGGCTTCCAACATCTGTCTTTACCACTAGGTCCCTGGGGCCAAGTGAGGTATGCCTTCAGCACATCCATGTGACTTTCATCTCCTTGTTCTCCCTAGAGATCCCCGCTGGGGGTGTGGAGTGGGGGGGGGGGCACAGAGCATCTATGTCTGCCTGGTGGGTCATGCTGTGTATCTACAAAGAAGGAACGGAGAGGGTGTTAGGCCAGCCAGCAGGCCAGGCACCCTGGGTGTGAGGCCGCTGACAGGCTCAGTGGCCGTGGCTGACTGCTGGAGGCGGCTGAGAGCTAAGACATCTGTTGCCCACGCGGCTGCCTGTCCAACAGGGAAAGGCCTTCACTCGTCAGCAGAGGCTGCCCAGGCCTTGTTTGGCACTGATGGGGACTTGGTGGGAGGAGATGCAGGCCCCTGATGGACCATTTTGGAGAGAGGAATCCCCTTTCTCCTCCAGAGTCATGTGGCAGGAGCTCAGACGTACGGAGCCAGGGTAACTGAGCCTGGGTTAGGGATTTGGGGGATTTACAAAGCTGGGGAGGTACAGGCCACAACTTGCCTAGCAGGTACCTCAGGGGCAAGACTACAGGGGTTGGTGATAGGTGGGAGTGCCCTCACGAAAGGACCTGTAGATCCTTTCTGTGTCCTCTCAGAGCCCCTCCTATATTTCCAGAGTCTCCCTTACCCAGAGTCCAGTAGAAAAGGACAGCCTCTTGCAGACAGTGGGGTAGCTGATTGTTAAGCTGGGCTGGGAGCTTACAGTCTTGGCCCAGGAAGCGTCTAGGATCCCCAAGAATAATGTGCAGGGCTTCTTCCTTATAGACAAACTGTAATGACTACTGGTCTTTTTCAAGCATCACAGTGTGTCAGGCCCCACCCTATCGGGTGTTGGAACCAGCACCTCCCCAGCAGCCAGTCCTTGGAAAGAGCGTTGCTGCATGCCTAGCCCCTGGTAGAGATGTCATATGCCACGACTGTCACTGGAAGTCCCCAAAACAATCCTTAGACTTCTGGCCTCTTATGGTAGATCGAGAGGCTGAGGCACAGAGAAGCTAAAGAAGACAGAGCAAGGGGCTGTGAGTGGGAATCCGGGTCTGTTTAGAGGTTGCTGTGACTGTTTGTGAGATGCTATGACCCTCTGTGGCTCCCACGCACCACAGGCGTCTGCAGTGAGCACAGTTGGGGCTGGAATGCAGCAGGTGAAGGACTGATTCATACCCCAGATTTCCCATCTGACCTCATCGCTCCCCTCCCGTCTTTCTTCTGTCTGTCTGGTTATCTTGTACCGCACAGTGAGACAGCTGACCAAGTTCCACTCCATCCAGTGATGCCCTTGTTTAGAACATTCCATGTTTCCCCAACCCCATGAGAAATGCCAGCGTCTCTCACCCCAGAGCCCGAAGACCCTGCAAAACCTAGTCCTGCAACTTTTCTGCCTTGATCATTCCCACCATCCCTTCACTAATGCTATAAGCCACACAAGCCTCCTTCCTTCTCACCTAGATAAGCCATTGTAATGCTGGGTTTCTACCTGGAATGTTATCCTCACCTGTGATACACTCTTCCTTTTGCAAAAAAAAAAAAGCCATTTATTAACTAAATATGTCTTTGTTTTCTTTGCACCTTGGTTGCCTAGTCTAGGAAATGGGCTTGCCTTGAGAACTCAGGAGACAATGCTTATAGAGGGCGGCTGGGAGTCACGGTTTCCTGGCTTCAAGCCCTCTTTGACCAGAGCTCCCCAAGCTCAATGGAGCTGGCCACATCCCAGACACCTCTGCTTCCAGGAACTTCCTCCACCTACAGGGACCTGAATGCACCCCTTGTGCTGGCTGAGTCATCTTGTAGCAAGCTAGCTCTAAGGAAGAAGACTCTTGTCCAGTGGGGAGACTGGGCCCAAATGTCCCTGCTCCAGCCCCTTCTTTATTCATCTGTAGGTAGGCATGAGAGCAGCTTTAGCCTCACCTGGTGACTGAGAGGTTGTCCTGTGCCAGGTACGGTAAAGTGCTGGCAGAGATCAGGTCTCCGTAAAGAACAAGGAGCTCTGAGCAAAAGCTTGACAGGAGAATGGGATCAGTTGGTGCCAAGTGGGCACCTGCCCCAAGAGGACAGGCTTGTGCAAGTGCCTAGTGCCCAAGCCCAGCAAGTGAATATTTATGGTGGACTTGTTGGCTAGAGGATCATGCTTTAGAAGAGAACTTTCCTTGAGGGAGATGAGGAGATAACTCAGTCAGTAAAGAGTTTGTCATGTAAACACACAGACCTGACTGCGTTTAATCTCTAGCCCCCACATTAAAACGCCAGGTGCAGGGCTGGGGAGATGGCTCCGTAGGCAAAATGATTGCATAAGGCTCTGAGTTTGAATCCCCAGGACTCACTCAAACGCTGAATATGGCAAAGCATACCTGAAACCTCAGCTCTGGGGTAGGTGGTGACAGAGAGAGACTCCAGAAGTTCATTGGCCAGAGAGTCTAGCCAAAAATGGTGAACTTCAGGTTCAGCAAGAGTGCAGGCAGTGGGTGGCGCATGCCTTTAATCCCAGCACTCAGGAGACAGAGACAGGCAGATCTCTGAGTTCAAGGCTAGCCTGGTCTACAGAACGAGTTCCAGGACAGCCAGGGCTACACAGAGAAACCCTGACTAAAACAAACAAACAAACAACCCACCACCAACAACAACAGCAACAAAAACCAGTTTCAATAAAGACAGAGAGCAAGACAGTGGATGCCAACTTTGGCTTCTACACACGCACACACAGGTGTTTGAGAGGTGTTTGCATATACGTGTATACACACACACTCATATTTACATATATGAATACCACATGTAGGGGGTAGGGGGAAAATAATATTTCTTGAGGCAGCCTATTTTAGGACAATGTAGCTTGGGCAGTGCCCACATCAAACTTCTAGCCAAGGATCTGCCAGCACCTGGCTTTGTCCACTCTCTATTGGAAACTGGCTGAGCTGAGCCTGGCTGAGTTGCCAGGAGCTCCCACCACCAGCTACAGCCACACTGATAAGAACAAGGTCATTAGCAATTCTTAAGCCACAGAGAGGCACTGGTTGCAAGAATGGTGACTCCTTGTCTGTTCTCTATTTGTCCCCAAGTTCTTATTTAGATAGCACTGAGCCTGCCCCTACCCTCATCACATGACCTTCATCAGATGACCCAAAGCGCTTGAGTCTGTTGAGTCAATAGAGGCCGCTAGGGGATCCTGCAGGGGAAACAGAGATGGAGTTGTAACCCCAGAGTGCAGGCTGGTAGTTGGAACTGGATGGCTTTGAACTTGCCTAAGGAGGCGATGTACACACCTCCTCATTTTAGTTGTAATGATGCGTTAGAAATGTGGAGGTGCAGGTAATAGGCACACAAGGAGTTACTCTCAGAGTAATGGGGCTCTGCGCTGAGGCCTAAGGCAGGAGTGAGCTAGGTGGTAAGCAGGGTTAGTCAGGAGAGTGTCCCAGCATGTGGGCGAATAAAGATGTGGGTGCTGTCTGGTGCCTTTACATACCCTATAAGGTGTTTATACCCACCATAGCAATGGTGGAGCAGGTGAATGTGTGGTGGGCATGAGAGATGAGAACAAATAAGTAAGGTCGGGAGCTGCTTGAGTAGAGCATTGTCAGTGTGAAACACTTATGACATGTCCATGATCTGTGTGTGTCTGGACATACATGTCCTTGTGTGTCTGAGTGTCCCTTGCATGTCGTAGTGTGCCTACATTCAACTTGGCCCAGGCTAGAGGAAGCCCCTCATATAACCTTACATCTAACAAGGTCCACAGGGGCTCCAGACTGAGGTTTTGAAGTCCGAGGCCACAAGGGGACCTCAGCCAGTCTCTTAGCTTGCCCACCTACCTACAGGTCACACTGGCCACAAGGCCAAACTGGCCAGGTTCTGAGGTTGATGGGAATCTAGTGCAGGCAGCCAACTGTGTGGTTTTTCTAACCACAGGTTCATGCTGGGAGCAAAGCGGCCCTGGCTGCCCTGTGCCCAGGTGACTTGATCCAAGCCATCAACGGCGAGAGCACCGAGCTCATGACACACCTGGAGGCCCAGAACCGCATTAAAGGCTGCCACGATCAGCTTACGCTCTCGGTCAGCAGGTGGGTATGGGCGGGCTCGGCTGGAGACTTGATCAGAGTGAGGAGGGGTGCTAGCCAGTCCGGTGAGCTGAGCCAGCACAGCCTTTGTGCCTCATCCTGGCCCAACCTAAGCAGTCACGGTACTTAGACAGCACTGGTTAGAGCTGGGAGGAGCCTTTACAATCCAGAGCTCGGAGCACTTTGCTGCCCTTGTGGGAGCAGAAATAAGATCTTAAGATGGGTGGTGCACACCTGTAGTCCCAGTACCTAGAAGGCTGAGCTAAGAGAAGCAAACGTTCAAGGTTAGTCTAAGCTGAGTGGTGAGATCTTATCTCAAAGCAAAAGCAATCGCCCCACCCTGCACCTCCCATCAATCCTTTTCCCTCCTCCAAGGACCAGTTTGGTGCACAGTTCATCTTCGGACTAACTTACAAATGTAAAACCTAGTGTAGGCCCCACTTTACAGATGAAACTATCGAGGTAGAGGACACCTAAAGTTGCATAGCCAGGCAATAGAGAGTAAGTGAGCATTCTGTCTCTTCTCTCTCCTCTTTCTGTTCTCCTCCCTCTCTTTCCTTCTCCCCTCTCCCACTCCCCCCTCTTCCTTCCCTCCCTCCCTCTCTCTCTCTTCTTTTAGTGGCTGCCAACCTTTCTGACCAATCCCACAGCTGTTCTGCCTCAACAGCTGTCTTTACCAGGGCCAATGACTCTGTCTGGTTAAATCTGGATTTGGAACAGGCTTTCCTTCCGTGGACCTTGTAACGCTGTGTATTCCATCGTCACGAAGGTGCTGTGGTGAACACTCAGGCCCTTTCTGGGCTCAGACCCTGCCTTTTAAATCAGTTCCCACTAGCAGTTGGCTTAATTCTAGCCGAGTGAGAGCTCCATCCGCCTTCCCTGCCTGGGCCCAGAGGACATAACTCAGTTTTGCCACATTCACTGCTAACGGGGACTTTCCACGACCCCCTGTGGATCTGTGTGGGCGAAACCATCCCCAAGCCACAACACAGTTAACCCATGCCTGATTGATCCGTTGGCTCGGAGCTTTTAAACACAATGAGAAGAGTTATAAGGTAGCCCCTGTTTGTGCCTGGCCTGTAACCAGGTCCCTGTTGGGCTCAGGAATCTTGGACATGCCCTTGGCTCTGAGCAGCCCAGCTGCAAGTCTTTATTCCATTGGGCACTCAGCAAGGACGCCTCAGCCTCATCTAGACCCTTCTATCTTAGGTACCCACAAGAGGCCGGGTTTCTTTTCCCATACATCCAGTTCCTTACTGTCTGCCAGACTGCGGCATGGCTGATTAAGGAAAGCTTTGCCCGCAAGTAGCCTCCGAGGCCTCCCAGCTTGGCTGGGTTCCTGGGCCCTGACTCACCTCTGGCTTTGTTCTCTAGCTGAATGAGGGCAGCCCTGGGGATGGCAGAGCTGTGGGGAGGCTCAAAGGGTCCTGAGTCAGGAGATTCCCAGAGAGAATGATGTCAGGGATGGTAGCAGGGTGGAGGTCCCCTTTCCTTCCTTCCTTCCCTGATCATTTGTTCCGATCTAGGCATGGATGGAGCCAGAAGGCCACTGCCGTGTTGCATTTTGGGAATTACAGCCCCAGAATGCAGTGTGGACATGGGACAGATGAATGTACACGGTCCACGTCACAGTGCCATCTGACTTCTGACAAGTGCTTTACCCAGGCCCCAAACTTCTCCAATCCTAAATCAGTGGCCGCCTTGTGACCTTGACACTGAGTAGTAAGGAGGTGCCAGGCTCTCTCAGTCAGAATGACACCCCAAGACTCTCCCTCCACCATCTCCAGTCCTCCCTCACACACCAGACTTGGGGCGATTTGACCATGTGGCCACCTAGACTAGACCCTCAACCCAACCCTCTTTCTACTGGGCTCCCTTACAAAGTCTCTGCCTCTGCTCCCTGTCCAGCCCGTTCCTCAAAGCTTATGCCTGGGCCCCAGACACATCCTCCACCTCTTTAATAGGCTCTGCCGAGGGCCAGCCTAATGACCTGGCTAGAGTGAGGGACTTGGCATTCTTAGAACAGCTTCCCTGCCTCTGGTGCCCCACTGACTCTCTCACAACCTGAGATTACGCAGGAAAGGCCTTGTTTCCTTATAGACTTATTTTCTGTGGAGCCAAAGTCAGCCTTCCAATAGTTCAAGTCAGATCCCATTGTACTGCAGATCAGGACCTTCCTCCCATCAACCACAACCTGCCAGGATAGTCTCCACTGCTATCGCTGGGTGCTTTGCATAGCCCGACCTCTGCGTCCCCTTTTGTTTAAACATGGGCAAGCTTACTGCTCACCTGCGGAGCCTGAAGGAGAGCTCACTACTCGACTAAGCCCTCCATTCTTATCTGACACCTTGGGCCACTCGCATGGCCCTTAGACCACAGGTTTGTGCCATTCTGGACAGGTATTTAGAAAATGATAAGGCAAAGCATCCAAACGGGGCATCCCTGGTGTGTCATGACTAGACGTCAGAGCAGGTAGAAGACGTAGTTAGAGATATTTTAGAGGGGTCACGCGGGAACCTGGCTGAGTGGCTCGAGCCAAGGCTGTGAGGAAAGGATTGGGCTCCAGAAGACTGTGGGCAGCATGAACAGAAATGAAAGCACAGGATCCACGTGGACGTAGTGTCAAATCACTGAGCCATTGAGCTGGGTATGGTGGCACACTGGGGAGCAGAGGTAGGTGGGTCTCTGTGAGTTCAAGGCCAATCTAGTCTACATAGTGAGTTCCAGGACATGCAGGGCTACATAGAGAGACCTTGTCTCAATCAATCAATCAATCAATCAACAAATATTCCCAGAAAAGGAGGCATGAGTGAGCTTCAACCCCAGACATAAGACTTTGAGAGGCCTCAGGAGGCCTTTTGGTTGAGGAACATTATTTCCACACTCTAACCAGCCTTATTATACATCGCCTGCCAACCCAGGGTCCACACACCCTCCTGGCTTGTCTTCCATAGAGCTACTGAGTGGCAGGGCTGGGCCCACAGCCTTTAGGCCTGCCCGTCCTGCTTATGGCAGGTTTACGATGTTTTTCTCCCTCCTGAGTGGTGTTTGGCTTTTGGTTTCTATGGCGAAGCAGGAATTTCCTAATGGCCTGTTTCCCATCTGGGCTGGGCAGACCTCAGTGATGACTCTGCCTGGGTGGGTGGAGGCAGCAGGAGGGGAGGCGCTCCCCCACAGCCTCCATTTCACCTCCCTGAGCTCCACTCAGGCCCCCACCAGAGGCTACAGAGGTCAGAGGATGAACCCGACTGGCTCCCACTGGCTCCCGGCTTATCCATGTGTGAGGCCTGGCTTGCCTTGCTGTGATCTGAGCCTCCTGGGGTGGAGTTTCTGCAGGCCACCATGAGGGAGGAGAGTGCCTGAGGTGCAAGGCCTCTCCTGCAAGGTCTTCAGGAATGAGACCAGAAAGGCACCAGGCCACTGGCGGGGAAGGGAGCATAGCCCTGCTCCAGGAGGGTGACGACCTGAGCTTGTGGCTTCTTGCTTCTTCTAGCAAACACCACTCTGCTAAAAGGGGGGGGGGGTGTTGGATATTTCTCTTCTCCCCCCAGCTCTGGTTCCAGGCATGGGATGGGGACTGATAAGCAGACATATCTCACCATCTCAATTCCTGCCACAGGCCTGAGAATAAGACCTGGCCCAGTGCTCCTGACGACAAGGCTCAAGCACAGAGGATCCACATTGACCCTGAGTCCCAGGTAGGTATAGACACTGCTCGCCTGGCCCAGCTAGCTCAGAGTGAACCCAGGACAGGAGGCAGGCATGGCCCACAGACTTCATCTGTACCAGTGAAATTCGAACACTGATGGTCAGACGGCCAGGGTATACTGAAGTAGACAGCTCCTCTGGAACATGCCTGCCTCTATCCCTTACCCTGAAGCATCTGCAGTGGGGTTTGACCCAACTCCAGGCTAGCCTGCATTCTTGGCTAGGGTGCCTGTGATGGGATGGGGCTGGGCTAGGTCTTGGCTCAAGATCTCTGCACACAGCGCTGAAGTTTACTCCCATGCCCAGAGGTACCCAATCAAAAAGGAGTAAGCAGGCTTAGAGAGAGATGAGGGTAGGCAGGTGGCAGCCTTAAGCTGTGAGGAATCTTAGGCTGTGGCCATTCCTGTCTTGCACTCTAAAGCTGGAGAGGTCCCTTTTCTTTTCGCGTCCCAGAGAAGTTGCAGCTGTCACACTGTCCTCGAGGAGAGAGAACAAACCTGGCTGCTCTGAGTTCTCCTGAGAAGAGTAGCCAAGTGCACCAGATTCAGATACCTAGACCTTGCTCCACACCCCTGGACATGGTCAATCCTGGGCTAATCTGTGATGTAGCTTGAGTCCAGAGTACTCAATAAGAGAGGTGTGGCTTCTGGGCCTGCTTTTGTCTGCTCTTTCCAGAATGAAGCAGAAGGACCAGGGCAGGGAGACATTTCACTAAGAAGTCAGAGAGGGCTCCCCAGAGGAAGGGGATCCAAGTCCATACCTTAGGATTCAGACAGAAGCGGGTAGGGAGAGAAAATGTACCCCACAAGCACCTGCAAGCCCAGGGGTGCATGGGCTCTGAGATCGGAGCAGTGTCAGGGTAGGGATGGTGAAGGCAGAGGGTGAGGTGATTTGTCCCGGACTTCAGCTCATCCTGGGAAACATTTGTATCTTAGTAGCTTGCTTTGTCTGAGGCAGGGAGAAGAGGGCAGATTTGGCAGGAAAAAGCAGGCAATGGGGAGAAGGTGGGCTGTTCCTGTGAGCCGCTGGGCTGGCTCGTCTCAGCATGAGTGCTGAAAGGGACAGGGCAGGCGTAGTTGGGAGCAGAGGGAGTCACCAGGGGCTCAAGGCCAGTGGGCTCCAGGCAGCTTCCCTATGGGGTTTGAAAGCCGGCATGGCAATATGGCTTTCCTCTGGAGTTGGGAGGGTGGGACTGAGAGCGGCTTCCAAACAGGGTCTGGTGGCTGGAGCTGCAGAGGGACTTCTGCCCCCATTCGTTTTTTCTCACAGTTTTTCTTCTAAGGCCAGCAGCGATGGTCCTTACTCCTTACTGTAAGGGGAGTGAATTTCCACAATCAACAGAGCAGTCCCCCCACCAGCTGCTGCCCCCCTTTTGTATTTAAAAGGTCGTTGGCTCCATGGGTGGCGACAAAAACACCCTCCCTGCCCCTGCGGGGGCTGTGTCCCCAGGATCACAGACACAGGGCTCATTGTCCCCACACTGCCCCCTCCTCTGAGTGTGGAGGTGGGGCTGGCTGGAACCATTTAGGGAGAAGAAAACTACACTGAGCCCTAGGCCAATACAGGGCATCCCTGGCACGCATCCCCAAGAGGAGTGGGTAACTGCAGCCTTGGGACCACGTTCTCTGCAAAGCCACAGAGGACCATCTTTTCTCAAGGCCCTCGAGGGACAGAAGGCACACGGGCCACCCAGGGTGGGAGAAGCATTGCTCTAAGAGAAGCTTTCTGGAGTAGAGGGGCCTTGAACATCCAGACTGCTGAAAGCTGAGATTCAGCCTTAGAAGAGACCCACCTGTTCCTTTGGGTACCGCGTTCACCTCTGCTCACATTGATCATCCTATGTCTGGTCACTCCTTTCCATTGACATTCTTCTGACACAAGTACCAGGCTGTTGCTCAAGGCAGGGGGGCAGAAGGTCATGTGGAACACTGCCACCCAAAGAGGAAAAAGAGGAGAGGGCATGCAGGGATTCCCACCAACAACCATCCAGTGAAGCATTTGGTGTGGTCTGATCGGTGTGATCGGTGTGATCTGACTTCATCCCCTACTGAGGGGCCCTGATAGCGAGACCATCCCATTCTCCAGGGTAGGGGAAGAAACAGGTTCAGAGAGATGAAAGAGTCACCAGATAGTGACAGAACTGCCACTCAAACACACACTGAGGTCACCACTGAGTTCAGACCTAGAGAAGCTGCTACATGGGTGGTCACAGGAGGGGCCAGAGCTCACCAATGACTCTGCAGTCAGCTCCTACACCCTGCTGGGCAAGGCGGGTGGGGGGGTGGGAGGGCGGGTGAGTGAGGACCTCAATCCCCGCAGTGTCCCCCCCCCAGTCTCTGCTTCCTGACTCCCATTCCTCTCTTCCCATTGAAGTCTCATGCAGAGCCTAGCCCCACCCCCTCCCTGTCCTACCCCTACCGACCACAACCCATCTGGTCCCCATTAGAGGCCAGCTCTGCCTGCCTGTCTACCCTGCAGACACATGTGTGAGGGTGCTCAGGTTTCTAGGGGCTTTCACTGGGCCTGATGGGAGACTGGGGTCCTGCTGCTGTTGCCACCCCAGCAGTATTGATGGGGCCCCACTTAGCCAGCAAGCCTCTTGCTTTTTGTTTGGATTTGTAGGGGGAAGTGGTACCTTATTGGGGGACGGGGTGATTAAGGCAGAGCCTTGAAAGCTAGACTGTTCAGTGCTAGAAGCTGCCTAAGCCCAAGCTGGTCTTTTTCCTGCTAGTAAAGGTTCTTCCCATTACAGAGTGGAGAGACATATATATGCATTTGTATATGTGATATATATGTGTGTGTATATATAAACACATGTGTGTATATGTGTGTGTGTGTGTGTGTATTCATGTGTGTATATATACATGTGTGTATAAACACATGTATATATATGTATATATAATATATGTGTGTGTATATACATATATACACGTGTATGTGTGTGTGTGTGTGTGTGTGTGTGTGTGTGTGTGTGTGTGTATCATACCCCAGGCTGAGACACACCCATGGCCTGAACTTGAGTCTTATCCCCTGTCTTAGTCAGGGTTTCTATTCCTGCACAAACATCATGACCAAGAAGCAAGTTGGGGAGGAAAGGTTTATTCGGCTTACACTTCCACATTGCTGTTCATCACTGAAGGAAGTCAGGACTGGAACTCAAGCAGGTCAGGAAGCAGGAGCTGATGCAGAAGCCGTGGAGGGATGTTCCTTACTGGCTTGCTTCCCCAAGCCGTGGAGGGATGTTCCTTACTGGCTTGTTTCCCCTGGCTTGCTCAGCCTGCTCTCTTATAGAACCCAAGACTGTCAGCCCAGAGATGGTCCCACCCACAAGGGGCCTTTCCCCCTTGATCACTAATTGAGAAAATACCCCATAGCTAGATCTCATGGAGGTACTTCCCCAACTGAAGCTCCTTTCTCTGTGATAACCCCAGCTGTGTCAAGTTGACACAAAACTAGCCAGTACATCCCCTAAATGAGGCATTCTCATGCCATCCCAGGTTTAGCCACATAGCCTTCCCCAAGATGACCAGCACTGGCTCCCAGTGTATGTGACACCTGGCATACATGGAATATGTAAGGAGACTGGCTAGTGTGTGTGTATTGTCCTTATCCATGTATGTGTCTTTAAATGCACTTGTGAGAGTATGTGTGCCCCTGTTCACATTGCGATGTGTGTTTGCGTGCCTGTGGTCTGAGGTCAGCACAGTTTTGGACTCTGCATGGACATACACACCCAGACCCTGTTCAGAGCCACAGAGCCCCTACCTTGTCCTTATAAGCTGAGAGGCGAACTCAGGCCTTTCGCCCTCTAGCCATGGACGCTAGGCTGCTCTTGGGATGAGGAGGCCCAGTCTCTGATCCTTGCTTGCTCTGCCCCAAGAAAGCTACTTTCGCTGATTTTCTGGGGACCAGGAATAGAATGCAGGCCCAGAGGAGCTGATCTCCTGGCAATACCCCTGCACTTCAGACTTCCCTCGGAAGGGCTTACAAGAAAGAACTAAGGGCCCCTCCTGTCTGCAGGATAAGAGTTCCTTTTCGTATACCAACCATGGACTCCTTTGCTGGCTGGGCAAATAGCCTGGAAATGTCAGAACAGAGGTAGCTAGCCAGCACAGAGGCCTGGTGGCATAACAGGGTGAAAGAGGACAGTCAACAGGAGGGGTCAAAGGTCAGAGGGCCGCCTAGTGCCTCCAGGTCTCGCTCTTACAGGACTGCAGTCCAGCCACCAGCAGGCGCTCCTCAGTCTCCGGGATTAGTCTGGAGGATAACAGATCGGGCCTGGGATCTCCATATGGTCAGCCACCTCGCCTTTCAGTCCCTCACAATGGCAGCAGCAATGAGGTCGCCCTGCCAGCCCAGATGAGCGCTCTGCATGTGTCTCCACCCCCCAGGTAGGACAGAGGCCGGGCCTTTGAAGTCACACCCAGATCAATCTTAATCCTTCAAATCTCTGCAGTTCCTTCCTGCACCCCCAACCCCCGTTGCTTGATCTAAGAGCCTCACATAGTTATAGTTTGACTTTAGAAGGCTGCCAGGCCCAAGGCTGGAATTACCATGCTGGCCTTCCATCTCTCCCCTTCTCAGTGCTGACACAGCCAGGATTCTCCCTCGTAACTGGGACTGCAGGGTAGACCTGGGTTCAGAGGTATACAGGATGTTAAGGGAGCCAGCAGAGCCCGCAGCCTCAGAGCCAAAACAGTCTGGATCCTTCCGCTACCTGCAAGGCATGCTAGAGGCTGGCGAGGGTGGTAAGACTCCCAACACCTTACCTCCCCTGTCTCCCCTTCCCCTACAGTGCCCAGCTCACCCTTCACCTTCCCACCCCACCCAATCCACACCTTCTAGCCATCCACCCCCTCTCCAAATCCCTTCTGTGCCTTACTGTGACTGTGCCCTCACCCTCCCGATTCCCACTCCACCACCCCGTGACTCTCCCTTACCTCAAACAAACCAAGAACTTCTCCTCTAAGCTTCTGGTCATCAGGGTCCAGAAGCAACATCCTGCTGAAGTGGGGTTCTTATCTCACCTACCCCATCCATACCACCTGCCCTCTGCATTTCAGGGGATCGGCCTGGGTCCGGTGGTCCCCGGAACCTCAAGCCAGCAGCCAGCAAGCTGGGCACTCCACTGAGTGGCCTGCAGGGGCTACCAGAGTGCACGCGCTGCAGCCACGGGATCGTGTGAGTACCCACACTGCCCACCTGCATCCCCACGACTCCTATTCTGTTTTCCAAGGCCATGGGTAGAAGTTTGTCCTAGAATCTGTCAGTCACCTGTCCCTCTGTCCTCCACAACAGGGGAACCATTGTCAAGGCGAGGGACAAGCTCTACCATCCCGAGTGCTTCATGTGCAGTGACTGCGGCCTGAATCTCAAACAGCGTGGATACTTCTTCCTAGATGAACGGCTGTACTGCGAGAATCACGCCAAGGCTCGAGTCAAGCCACCGGAGGGATATGATGTGGTGGCTGTGTACCCCAATGCCAAGGTGGAACTTGTCTGAGCTGGGAAATCTTGTCTTGCCTCTGCTTCACGTAATGTTCCCTCGTGGCCTGTGTAAATATATGTCCTCCTGGCCTTTCTAATAAAGTCCCTCTGCTTGCCCTGGAACTAGCTGGTGTCTGGTCTGATAACCTCCAGCGCAGGCCATAGCTCCAATGCGCTGTAAGAACAGTTCAGGTGTCAGGCCTGCTCTAGACATTAGGTTCAGTGTTCATGTTCTTCCCACAGCCTGAGTTGGATGGCAGAGTAAGCCATAAGGGATAGCGTCGGTCATACTAAAGTCTGCTGCTGTAGTGTAACAAGGAGTCTGGCCTGGGTGAGGTCAGGAAAGCTGATAGTTGAGAATCAAGAGACTGAGGGAGGCAAGACTTCTCTACAGAATCAAGACCTATGCAAAAGAAAGCATGGACCATGAAGACCCTGGTGTAGCAGTTATCTGCATGAAGTCCCTAGCCTGCATGGGTGGTGCCCCCTTCCTGGTACTCTCTTCCTAGGTCACTCCTCTGTCCATTCACACTATTTTTCTTCTCCTCTTCCTTCCTCCTCCCACTAGGGGGCAAGCTTGACTTGTTCTTGAGACAAAAGGCAGCGTTTTGTTTTAGAACTAACACTGCCTTTCCCTCTAAGAAGCTTGGTCCTTTCCCCCCACCTGCAGTAGAAATTCTACACTCCTTGGATGCGCCTCAGTTCACTCGAAGTGAAGTCTGCCTTGCACCTTTTGGTTACATAAACCTATTCAGACTCTCACTTTTAAAACTATAAAAGTTACCGGGTTGATGAATGACTGTTGATCGCCATGTTCCGCACAGTCTGGGGAATAATCTACCATTTCGGTTTTATTAAACATAGAGTAAGGTAAATTTAAAAGAAGAAGTGGCAGATGGATGGATGGATGGATGGATGGATGGATGGATGGATGGTTAGAAGCAAAACAGAACCAACTTGGCACTCAAAATGCCCAATAGGAATCGACTAGGGAAGCCCTTTTAAGGCAGTCAGCTGGAGTTTCTAATGAAGAGAGTTCCCTTCGGTGAGGGTTCCAAGTAAAAGGACAAATAGCAACAGATAGAGATGACTTCATCAAACAGACCACCACAACATCCAGCCGAAACTGACTGGGGAAGCAGAGACAGCAACTAAAATTTCTGAGGAAATTTTCTGAGCTTCAGTGCCTCCTGATTTAGGCCCTTTCGTGTCATGGGATAAGCAGTAGTAATGTCTGGTCTGTCCTGCTAGCCACTCTCACCTCTGTCACAGAGATAGAAGGGCAGCCCATCCATAGACTGGCATGGGACCTTAGAAGGTACTTTGACAGGGGTCTGGAGAGATGGCTCAGTGGTTAAGAGAACTGGCTACTCTTCCAGAGGACCTGGGTTCAATCCCCTTCGCCCACATGACAGCTTACAACCGTCTGCAACTCCAGTTCCAGAGGATCTGATGCCCTCACACAGACATGCAAGGCAAACACCAAGTTGGAGTCTCTGAAATGGTGGGGAGGAGAGCAACCCTTATTACCCTGCTTCCAGAGTCAGCTTCTCGATGAACTCAAACAGCACATCGCACTGTACCACTAAGACGTGCATTTTGATCCCATAGCTGTCCTGGATCCTAAACCTGTGGACTTGCTTGCTCTGGGTGAGAAACCACCTCTGCTCATTTGTTTAATGAGCCTGAATAACATCCGTATGTGCTGTATATTCTGTGCTTCCAGAAGGCTATTATCAATTCACTTTCTAACCATCTGCATGCAACAGGACCCACCCACTTCCTCCCTCTCTCTGACACTGAGAGTTTCCACACATTATATTTTGGTAAATAAAGCACAGCAGGTAGGAGACCACTGTGATTTACTGTGTGCTGGCTGCGTGTCCGGTGCTAAAGTGACAGCAAGAAACAGTGTCCTTCCCCTCCGTCCCTTCCAGAAGTTCTCATAGGAATTACCATAAACTTTTTGACCACTTACCCCAGATTTATTTAACTTCTTATTAATAACTGGTAGGAGTTTTCCATACCGCGCCTTGTATGCATGCGTGTTTTATTAACTTTTGTCCTTGTATGTGCACAGGTATGTGGAGACCAGAGGCTGATGTTGGGTGTCTTCTACTGTTGCTTTTCCAACCTAAGTTCTGAGACAGGGCTTCTCACTGGTTCAGTGAGGCCAGGTTGCAGGTCAGCTCCCAGACTTCTCCTCTCCCCAGCTCCTCAGCACTGAGATTATAGGTGTATGCCACCACACAGGACTTTTTACATGGGTATTGGGGACCTGAACTCAGGACCCCTTTACCAAGTGAGCACCTCTCCAACTGCTTTTATAAGATTCTTTGAGCTGGATTTTATTCCCCTCGATCCATTTGCTCTTCCCCTGACATCAAGTGGCTTTAATTATGACTGTGTTGGAGTTTAGAGGTTAATCGTTCCACCTCATTCTTCTATTACAAACATGTCAGAGGTGTTCTCAACCATTTCCAGTAGTCAGTGACTAGGTGTGTTGAGCTCTGGAAAAATAAAGATCTCTGAACCGTGACTGGGGTGCTTCCTGGATCTAGAGAGAGAGCTGCCATAGAGGACTTTCCTCCAGAGACCCCCTTCCTATCCCTGGAAAGTAGGTAGTTCTATCTCTCTGGCCTCCACTGCATTCTTTCTCTTCCTGTGCCTCAGGGGACTACCTGCTTTCTCCTTGAGCCCAGCCTGGAGCTACCTCTGTCCTACCCAGACCCCAGAGAGTGTGGGAGCTCTAGGGCCAGCACCTACTCTATCTAGCACATATATGTGTGCTTTTACATGCATGGGCACTCATTCAGGAGGTGCATGTGTGTGAGCGCATGCACACATGCACACACACACACACACACACCTCTTCTCTCCATCCTCATCCTCACTCCAATTCCCATAAGCTTTCACTGGGAAGTAAGTCCCGGAGAACAGCTGCTCAGTTCCTGCATCCCCAACCTCAGTTCATGCATTCAACTAAGTATTGACCAGAGGTATTACTAGAAAAACATTTTGAACAACCAGAACATAAAAACTGGGCCTGGAGGTGTAGCTTCACCAGTAGGGTACTTGCCTAGCAGGCTCAAAATCCTGGGTTCAATTCCCAGTACTGCATAAAATAGGAGTGGTGGTTCACACCTGTAATTCCCGGATGGGGCAGGACTTGGGGAGAAAGAATGCTGGTAGAATCAGATGATCAGGGCCATCCTTGGCTATGTAGCAAGTTCCAGGCCAACCTGGGCTATGGTAAGGTCATATCTCATACACATACTAAAGTATAAGCCATGAACAGTAGTATGAAGGAAATGAGGTTGCTCAATGGAAATTTATATCATTTGTTTTACCCGAGGGGTCTGGAAAGCCCTCACAGAGCAGGCAGCTGAGGTGGTGGTGAGCACCTGTTGGCTAGCTGGAGAAAGTTGCATGCTGTTGGAAGGAGCAGGAAATGCAAAGGACTTCCATAGGACAGGGAAGAGGCTGTGTTCTTGGGTCCTAAGAAGAGTGAGTGGTGTCTGGAGAGGTGTAAGCGAGGTGACTGAACAGCGGGTGAGGTCAGGCCCATGTGGGGTGGATATCTGTATTGGCTGTGTTGACCTTGTAGACACTGGAAAGGATTTTGACTTGTACCCCAGGGGGCTGGCATAATTAGATTTACGGTTCAAACAGGATGGTTCTGGCTGCTGCAGGAAGACTCTACTGTAAGGGGCAAAGGTGGGAGCAGGAAGCGTGACTGTGTCCATCCCTGACTAATTGCTAACTAGCCCACATCCCTCCACCTCCGGAGCCACCCCAGTTGAGGTCCTCTGCATGACCTACCCAGGCTGGCCTCCCTGTCTCCAGGAATAACAATGGGACATTTAAAAAACGACAGTGCTCTGATACGTCTGTCTTAAATCTTCCATGGTTCCTCATTGCTCATTGACAGCCTAAAGCCCCAATCCCTGCTCAGAAGTCCCCCCCTACTCACACCCCTAGAACCCCAATGACCTACCTGTGTGCTCAGCATCAAGCTCCCTACAGATTCTCCCATGCTTCTTGGTCTTCCTCCTGCTTCTCTGAATAACCAGCAAGTTTTATCTCCCCTTATTCCCCAAGAACCAAAGAAAGGGATGAGGGCAGGAAGTACCCAGACACTTCCGTGTGCTAGCATCCTCCAAACAAGGACCCTACCAGGCTGGCTGGCCTTCATAAGACATGCTGTGTAGCCAAGGGTGACCTTGAGCTCCTGATCCACTTGAGTCTGATGCTGGGGCTATAGCCGTGTACCACCACACCCAGCTTCCTCCAAGTTACTTAATGGAATCAGAGCCCATAAAATGTTTGAGGGTAGTCAAAAGGTGTCCGTATTAAGCAAGAACTGTCCTATATCGCTTTGCCACTATGGAGAGCTGTGTCTGGGTCCCCAACAAAATCAGATATCTTCACTAGTGTCTGACCTGGACCCATTTGGGGGCTATAAGACTGAGGCCTCAGTGGTTCCCTACAGGGCCCAGGGTTAGCCTCAGCCATGTGCAACTCAGAACCCCCACTAGCCAGGCATCCAGTGAGTCCACCTGTCTCCCCAGCCACTAGGAGACTGGGACTCAGAGGCACTCCCACTCTGCATCAGCGGGTGGGCAGACACTCTGCTGCATTCTGGGCTGTTTCTCTCCTGTAGGCACACAGGAAGCCAGCACCCAGCCAGACTTGGCGGGAGGAATTATACTGAGTGGTACCTTTAATGGAGCTGACAGGCCTCAGGCTCTCCAGCCCTCCCTGTTTAGTCGATGTCATCCTTCTATATTCCCTGCATCAACTTAAAAGGAAGCAAGACGATCCTTGTCTTGTGTACGAGCTCAGAAAAGGCTGATGGACTCGCCCTGGTGCCACTCTCTTCAAGCTAATCTCAGCAGCAAGGACAAATAGGACAATTGTTCATTTCTTCCCTTAAGAGTGATTGATGTATGCTCCGCCAACAGCCTAATGCCTCTGACCAGCCTGCTTCAAACGGGAGATGATCTGTCTCTGATTAGCAAGAGCAGCAGAACAGCTCAGCGCTCAGACTCTCTGACTGATTCAGCACAGACCTGGACCCCCAACCTGCCCAGAACACAGAGCAGTGGAAGCTAGGTCTAAGTCAAAGGTGAGGTCTTGTACCCGTCAGTTTTCAGCTGCTATGACAAAATACTGGAAATACAAACTTAAAAGGAATATTTCTTCTGGTTCATAGTTTCCATCCATGGTTGGCTGGCTCCACTGTTTTGGGCCTCTGGCAGCACTGTAGCCCATGGCTGAGTAACAGAGGGGGGCCTGGTCACTTTATGGTGTCCAGGAAAAAGAAAAACAGAGAAACTGGGTCCCAAAATTCCCTTCAAACGCATGCCCCCAATGAGTTAAGGTCTTCCTTCCCGCCTTCTAAAGGTTTCACTATTTTCTAATAGACAGATTGCTTTGTGATTAAAATTCAATGGCTGTTCTTCCAAAGGCCCTAGCTTTGATTCCCAGCACCCATATGGCGGCTCAAGATTGTCTGTAACTCTAATACCAGGGCACTCAATGCCTTCTTCTGGCCTTTGTGAGCACCAGACACTCACTTGGTGCAAAGACATATATGCAGGCAGAACATGCGTGCACATAAAATAATAATTTCTAAAATTAAAAAAAAAAAAAAAAAAGAATCTTACTATGCAGTCCTGGTCGACCTGGAATTCACTAGATAGCCTGAGGTTACAAGAATGTGTCACCATGACAAGCTCCTCCATCTTCCTTTCTTGTAGCACATACTATATTTTATATTACGCATCTTCTTGTAGCACATACTATATTTTATATTACGCATGCTTGGAAAAGTATCTGTGCCAGAGTGCTTCCCCATATGAATAGTGTTCAGGCTCCCTGGATAAACTTTCTGCAACCCCCAGGAGGGTGTCCCTGGGGCACTAACTCTGCCTGCTGCAGGTGACAAATCCCCCTATGGTTAACTCCTGGACATGCTTACCTTGCTCCAGAGTCAACAAGGTGTGAACAAAATGACATTCCAGGTGTGACATTACCTCTTCAAGGCTGTCTTAGTTAGGGTTTCTATGGCTGTGAAGAGACTCCATGGCCACAGCAACTCTTACAAAAAAAAAAACAAAAAACATTTAACTGGGGCCGGCTTACAATTCAGAGGTTTAGTCCATCATCGTCATGACAGAAAGCATGGTGGCATGCAGGCAGACATGGTATTGTCAAGGTAGCTGACAGTTCTGCATCTGGATTTGCAGGCAGTGGGAAGAGTGAGCCATTAGAAACTCTTGAGCTTCTGAGATCTCAAACCTCAATCCTGGTCACACACTTTCTCTAAAACGCCACTCCTTATGAGTCTATGGGGGCCATTTTCATTCAGACCACCACAAGGGCTCATGGACTTGTTTTCCTGCTCTCAACAGAAGAGAAAGTGAGCAAGGGGGGGGGGGGCTTCCCTGAGGCCAACTCCACACGACTGGAAAGGAGTCCCAAGCCAGGGAGCATCTTTTCGAGGCCCTGACTCAGTGCTTCTGTATGGCCATCGTCTTCCTCCATGAGTTTTGTGGCTTCTCAGAGTAGTAATTTGGAAATACCCTCAAGCCGGAGAGTGACACCTTAGGCAGAAAACAGAATCTTGATAAAAGAATAAAGAGAACAGTACATAACACGCAGCCATAGCCTGAGACTGCCTCTCCACTGGGAGGTTAGATTATCTCCAGGCTGATACCAATGGCTCAAGAGATTAAATGGTCTCTAAGTCCTGATTAGAGGCCTTATCAGGGATGGTGGAATGTAGAAAGCCTCTGAAGAGGTCAGAAACAATGAAGAAAGATTTTCCTCAATTCTAACAACCTTACAAGTTAAGGTTGGAAGATTCAGGAAGTATTTCTGTTTATTCAAGACGTTCCACAGGAAGAGTTTGGTTTGTGGATTTTATTGGCTGGTTTTATGGAATGCAGTTTTGTTTTGTTTTGTTTTGAGACAGAATTTCTCTGTATAGCCCTGGCTGTCCTGGAACTCACTCTGTAGACCAGGCTAGCCTTGAACTCAGAAATCTGCCTACCTCTGCCTCCCGAGTGCTGAGATTAAAGGCGTGAGTCACCACTGCCTGGCTCACTTTTTTTTTAAGTCAAATACTCACATATCTATTGTGTTAGTTGCTTTTCTATTGCTGTGGGAAAGTACCACGACCAAGGAAATTTATAAGATAAAGTATTTAAATAGGCTTATGCTTTCAGAGGATTAGAGTCCATGATGGAGAAACAAAGACTTGGTGGCAGGAAGATCTGAGATCTCACATCTTAAACTCTTAGCAGGAGGCAGAGAATGTGCTAGGGATGGTGGGAGATTTCTGAAGCCTCGGGGACCAACTCCATGACACACCTCCTCCAAGAGAGCCACACCTCCTAATTCTTCCCAATCAGTTCCACCAACTGAAGACCAAGCATTCAAACATATGAGCTTTGGGGGCCATTTCTCATTCAAACCACCATACAAATGTTTTTCTAGTAAAGCCCAAGTGAGGGTATATGATTTCATAATTTCAGTTTCCTAAAGTATTGATGAAAATGTAGCTGGGGAAAGAATTGTGGAATTTGTACTTTTTATCTCTCAGTTTCTCTCTCTCTGCCGTTTCTCCTCATACACCACCACCACCACACACACACAATTAAAGAATTTTTTAGGGTTGGAGAGAGCCCTAGCAGGTAGGAGCACTGACTGCTCTTCTGAAGATCCTGAGTTCAAATCCCAGCAGCCCCATGGTGGCTCACAACCATCCATAATGAGATCTTACACCCCCTTCTGGTGGGTCTGAAGTCAGCTACATTGTAGTTATGTATAATAAATAAATCTTTAAAGTATTTTTTAAAAGGAAAACAAAGTGGTACATTGGTGGATTCAACTCTCAATGATTTCTGTCTACAGCAGGATGCCCCATGTCTTCCCAACCATGATAGGCCAAATCTCCTAAACCATGAGCTGAAATGACCCCTTATTCCCTCAGGTGGCTTTAGTCAGGCATCCTGTAGCAGCAAAGAGAGAAGTCACCAATACAGTACTCAAAGGGCTGCAAGAAGAGCTACAAGCTAGTAAACCTAGGGTTAGCTGGAATAAATGGAGGCCAGATGCATATCCTTTAGCATTCACCCAGAAGGCAAGGGAACATCTTCAAAAACACACCTCTTGTGAGGATAATGAGATGACTCCATGGGTGAGGGGGCTTGCTGAGTGAGCGTGAGGACCTGAGTTCAAATCTCAGTACCCAGCCTTGGTTTGGTTTTGTTTTTTTAAGTCAAGTGTGTCTCTGGTCTCATGCAAGTCAAATTCCCCCATAAAAAGTAGAAAAGATCAGTGAGATTACTGGTTACCCGCCTAAGACCCTGTCTCTAAGAAATTTAGTGGAGAGTGTCAGAGAGGGACACTAGATCTCTTTCTCTGTTCTCCATTTGCACAGAAACATATACACTGCACACACAATACATGCACATAACCACCCTCACAAATGTACCATACGCACACAAAAGGCAGACAAACAATATTATATTATATATGTGTGTATATATATATATATATATATATATATATATATATATATATAATCATTCCTTCCCTTGAAATTCTTAACAAAATAGAAATCCAGATAATATTGGGTATCTACTTCATATCTGAAGAACTTCATACATATAGGAAGTTTCAGAAAATGTTCAAGAACTAACCTTTCTTAACAGGCAGAGACTGCCATTAAGATTATGGAAACCCAAAATGTGGCTAAACGGGAGAGAGAAATGAGGATTTGTAAAGCAGTCTTCCTATTGGCAGCTTCTCTGTAGCTCCATCTGTAAAACCCAGGAGAAAGGAAGGAGCCATCTCCAGCCAGAGCCCATGGCTTCCACTCTGAGACTTGTCACCCACTAAAACTGGGGGCTGAAGCAGTGAACATTTTACAAACACTGGCAAAGGGACAGACCCAAACTGTCCTCAGGGAAGGAAGGTAGGAACCAAACCAATCCATTTTAGTCTCTCTTGAAAAGGTAAAGACTAACCTGGTAGTGGTGGCTCATGCCTTTAATCCTGGCACTCAAGAGGCAAGGCAGGTGGCTATCTAAGTTCAAGGCCAGCCTGGTCTACAGAGTGAGTTCTAGGATAGCCAGGGCTACACAGAGAAACCCTGTCTCAAACAAACAAACAAACAAACAAATACTAATGGGGCCAAGTGGCTCTCAGCCTGGCTCCCTTTAGTACCATCCAGGTGTGCATCAAGAAGTCCTGGGTCACCTTTTTCCCCAATAGCTGGAAGGAAAGCTGGGCTCTTATTGGACACTCGGGTGTTATATCCAAGAAAGCATGTGACTGGGAGTGAGAAGACATGAAGCTAAACTTTTCCCCCAACTCATGGTGCGTGTTCCTTTTTTAACATAAAAATTACTTACATTTTGGTTTATTTATTTGGGAAGGGGGCATGCACAGATATGAAGGTCAAAATGCAAGGGAGCCTTCCACTGCGTGAGTCCCAAGGATCGAACTCAGGCTGTCTGACTTGGCAGAAGGCACTCCCTTCTCAACAGCCCCAGGTGGGCTCTTTAAGCACTTGTTTCTGTCTGTTCCTGGATTTCCCAACCCCTCTTAGGGAAGTGCCCTAGTTAAGTATCTGTTGTTACAATAAATCAAAAGAAATTTGAGGAGGAAAGGATTTGTTCAGCCTACAGATGCAGATCACAGTCTGTCATTGAGGGAAGCCAAGTCAGGAACTAAAGCAGGACCATGGAGGAGTGCTGCTTACTGGCTTGTTCACCATGTCTCGTTCTATCTTCTTTCTTATACCACTCAGGACCACCTGCCCAAGGGTGGCACAACCCACAACAGTCTGGACCTTCCCACATCAATTATCAATGAAGGAAATCCCCTACACACACACACACACACACACACACACACACACACACACCTGCAGACCTATCTTATGGAGACTTTTTTTTCTCAACTAAGGCTCCTTCTTCCCTGATGCCTCTAGCTTGTGTCAAGTTGACAAAAAAATAACCGACATAGGAGGGGTATGGACCAAACCAGGGGCGACTCGTGATCTTCCCAGGAGTCACACGGCTGAGCTCATGGTGTTTCTCCATGAAATTCCATCTGTCCCTGAAGCTAAGCTCTGAGCATATATTAGCTCAAGTCATGTGAAGCCTGAACACAAGGGTGAGTAGGACAAACTCTCAGAATTAAGTCAGCTTGGAACAAGCTAACAGGTAAACACTTCTGCTTAAAGCATGAAACCAGAACTGGTATCAGGCCTGTGGTTCATCAACTTGTAAAGCAAGGCTGGAGAAACACCATAGTGGTTAAGAGTACTGGCTGCTTTTACAGAGGACCCAGGTTCAGTTCCTGGCACCCACATGACAGCTCACAAATATCTGCAGTTCCAGTTCTGGAGAAGCTGATGCCTTCTTCTGGTTTCCATGGGCACCAGGCATGCAGATAGTACACATACATACATCCAAGAAAAATTCACATATATAAAAGTAAATATATCCTTAAAGTAAGGCTTAATATGCTTCTTCAGGTTTCCCGATAATATTGCCATCTTAAGAAACCAGAGAAAGAAAAATGTAGGTTTGGGCTGATGAGATGGCTCAGCAGTTAAAAAGTCCTGACTGCTCTTCCAGAGGTCCTGAGTTCAATTCCCAGCTACCACATGGTGGCTCACAATCATCTGTAATGGGATATAATGCCCTCTTCTGGTATATCTGAAGACAACTACAGCGTACTCATATACAATAAATAAATAAATAAATAAATAAATAAATAAATAAATAAATATTTTTTAAAAATAGAAAGGAAAGGAAAAAAGAAAAGAAAAGAAAAGAAAAGGGAAGGAAAAAAGGAAGGGAAGGGAAAGGAAAGGAAAGGAAAGGAAAAAGAAAAGAAAAGAAAAGAAAAGAAAAGAAAAGAAAAGAAAAGAAAAAGAAAAATAGGCACCCGGGACTCGGCTTGCGCGTGTCTTTCATCGCTGACATCAGCCAGTGGACCCGGCCGGCCGGCCGCTGTGCCTGCAGGAGGTGGACGAGCCTTTATCATAAGAGTTCAGTGGTTCTCAACCACTGGGTCATAATCCCCCAATGACCCTTTCACAGGGGTAACCTAAAACCATCAGAAAACATGGATATTTACATTATGATTCATAACAGTAGCAAAATTACAGATACAAACTAGCAACAAAAGTGATTTTTATGGTTGGGCTCGCCACAACCTGAGGAACTGTATTAAAGGGTCCAAGTGTTAGAAAGGCTGAGAACCACTGCTCCAGTATGTGACTGCTGGGAAGGGGATGGCTAGCCATACTCTAGCAGATAAGACCTGCAGGCAGCCTTTATGAGATGCTGGAAAGTGTGGTCTGTAGATAGAAACAGCAGTATGACCACAGAGTCTATCCGTAGCAACAGCTTCTTTCTAGACCACGGTGTGCCTAGGAGTTCAGAGAATTAGTGGGTGACCAGGTAGTATTTGGCATTTTCTCATCAACCTCCCAGATCCAGGCCAGTTTCCTGACCCAAAGCCTACTGCTTTAAGGCAAAGTCAAGTATCTGGAAGAACCAGTCAATGAAGCCAAGAGTAGACACTACTGTGGTTTCCCCAGTCACTTCCCATAGGGGTTTAAGGCTTTTCACCACAGCAACTCTGATGGGGGTGGTGGTAGGGATGGGATGAGGGTAGGTGTAGGGATGGGGAGTAGGGGGAGAACCAGCCCTCTTGAGGATTGTGGAGTAGAGTAGATTAGGATCTGGTGTCCATGCTGGAGTAGGAAACTCATCATGTTCTCTGTTACTATTTGCATGAGAAATAGTAACGTATGTTACTATGAGCTCACAGGCTCATATGTTTGAACATAGTCTCCAGTTTGTGGTGCTGTTTGGGAAGGTTTTGAAAACTTTGAGGCAGGAGGCACAGTAGAGGTGGGTCCTTGGGGGAATTCCTCTGAGGTCTTGTACTGACTAGTTTTGTGTCAACTTGACACAGGCTGGGGTTATCACAGAGAAAGGAGCTTCAGTTGGGGAAGTGCCTCCATGAGATCTAGCTGTGGGTTTTTTTCTCAATTAATGATGAAGGGGAAAAGGCCCCTTGTGGGTGGTACCATCCCTGGGCTGATAGTCTTGGGTTCTATAAGAGATCAGGCTGAGCAAGCCAGGGGAAGCAAGCCAGTAAGGAACATCTCTCCATGGCTTCTGCATCAGCTCCTGCTTCCTGACCTGCTTGAGTTCCAGTCCTGACTTCCTTCTGTGATGAACAGCAATGTGGAAGTGTAAGCTGAATAAACCCTTTCCTCCCCAACTTGCTTCTTGGTCATGATGTTTGTGCAGGAATAGAAACCCTGACTAAGACAGATCTCTAGCTCAATCTTACTTCCAGTCTGGCTTCTTCTTCCCACTGTCTCACATTCCTGCCTGTGTGACTTCCTGCCACAATGGACTATATGCTCTGACTTGTGAGCGAGATATAGATGATAGAGATAGAGATAAAGAAGGTAGATAGAGATAGAGATAAAGAAGGTAGATAGAGATAGAGATAGAGATATCTTGAGTTTTCAAGACAGGGTTTCTCTGTGTAGTCCTGGATGTCCTGGAATTTGTTCTATAGACCAGGTTGGTCTTGGACTCAAAGATCAACCTCCCTTTGCATCCTGAGTACTGAGATTGAAAACATGTGCCATCACTTCCCAGTGTAAAAAACCCTCTCTGGAGCTACTTCAAACAGGTATTTGGTCACAGTGGCATAAAGAAACCAGTACGTTCCAATTATGAGAACTAGATGGTAAATAAAGTTCTTAGACAAACAGATGCAATGAGTCCCTATAAAAAGAAAGTTTCTGATGTGTCCTAAATGTAATTGCAAAGTCTAGGGGATGGAGGGATGTATCAGACAGCTTTCCATCCCTATAATAAAACATCTGAGAAGATTTACAAAGAGAAAAGGTAATTTAGGTTCACAGTTTGCAGGATTCAGTCTATGTTGATTAGCCTTAATGTGTTGGGCCTGTAGCAACAAAGTATCTCATTGTATGGGTGTGTGGCATAGCAAACATATTTACATCAAGAAGTGGAGCAAAAGAGAAGCAGGAAAGAGCAGGGATCCCTTTGAAAGCATCCCTCCAATAACCTAAGGCCCATTTACTAAAGGTACCACCATCTTTTAACAAGGCTATCCCAGGGAAACATAGCCTTCGGGAAATGTTTAGGATCGAAACAACAGCAAGGTTGGGGCAGATAAGGGAAATCAGTCAGGTACTACAGGTAAAGCCAATGAAAAGACTATAGGGCTGGTGGGATGGCTCAGTGGTTAAGAGCAATTGCTGCACTTGCAGAAGACCAAAGTTCAATTTCCAGTCAGAAGGCTGACACATTAAATATAGTTCCAGCTTCAGAGGATCCAGTGCCCTCTTCTGGTCACCCCCAGACACCCACACATATGTGCACATACACAGCATATCACAGCATCTCTCTCTCTCTCTCTCTCTCTCTCTCTCTCACACACACACACACACAAAACACACACACACACACACACACACACACACACACACACACACTGACATTAATTCTGACCTATTAGGTCTGCTTCTTCTGTGTTTATTTGTAATTGTCTGCCCTGTTAACCCTGCTTCTCCCTATAAACTACCCTCGCATCCCAGAACAATTTTCCCCCCTTCATGCTATCCCATTCCTCATATCTACAACCAGCTTGGGTGAAACACTGAGCAGGAGAGAGCTACACAGTAATGCCCAAGGATAGCACTACCTCTCCACCATATAAACAGTGCTTTCCTTCCTAAAAGTTAAAGCAAAAATACTCTTCTTATCTGTAGACACAGTGAACATATTTCCAACTGCTCCCTAACACTATTGATGGTGTGGGGTCTCTGTGACCACTACAGTCCACAGAGTAACAATCTGTGGGAGGCAAGAAGGTAGTAGCCAGTGTTGGTGTATTCCAGCACAGCACAACTTTGTGAAATCTTTCCTAGTGATAATAAAACAATAAAGCTTGAGACATGAGTACATCTAAACACTCCGTAAAGTGCATGTGACATCTTCCACCAAGATCGGTTTTGTAGATTTACACAGTCATGATAAAGGGGCCAGAGGAAGATCTGGTGTGGTTTGGGCCACACAGGCTATTAACCACACCCACTTCCAGCCTTCTGAGTAAATGACAGGTTGCACATCCCTCCCTTTGAAGAAGTAATCCTGTAGTTTCGCATTCTTGGATCCTCCGGTGCTTATCTGTGAGAACAAGAACCTTGTACCTCCCACAATGCAGGGATATTATTCCAGTCCTTTTTCTAGCTAAGATCTTGTGATAATTAGCTTTGTCAAGATTTGGTTTTGTCAATAACCTAGAATGGCTTGGGAATAAAGTCTCAGTAAGGAATTGACTATAATGGGCTGACCTGTGAGCATACCAGTGGGAGACTGTCTTAGTTAAGCAAGTTTATGTGGGAAGGCCCACCACAGTGTGGGTGACACCATTCCCTAGGCAGGGAATCATGAACTGTATAAGAGTAGGGAGATCAAGCTGAGTATAGGTGAGTAAGCACACATTCGTTTCTCTCTGCTCTTGACTGTGGATATGACTAGTTGTTTGAAGTTTTTGCCTTGACTTCCCCACAATGAGAGACTTTAACCTGACATTGTAAGCTGAAATAAATCCCTTTCTCCCCTGAGTTGCTTGTTGTTGGGGGTATTCATAAGTAAAGCCGTATTTGGTAGAATTAACAACCACATGAAAGCCATTCTTCTCAGTATCCTTTATTAACAATGGCTATGGTTGAATGCCTGTTCTCCAAAAGAAAAATCATGCTGGAATTCAATTGCATCAGAGTGGTCACAAAGGGTAGAACTTTAAGGCAACAATAGGTCATGGTGTTTTGTTTTAGCTTTCTCGTCACTCTTACAGAATGCCTGACATAATAAACTTAAAGAGGAAAGTATTTATTTCTGACTCACTGAGTCAAAAG
>LR749644.1:1086110-1169864 GCA_902729485.2 Mus minutoides | reverse complement strand
TTTTTTTTTTTTTTTTTTTTTTTTTTTTTTTTTTTTTTTTTGGTTTTTTGAGACAGGGTTTCTCTGTGTAGCCCTGGCTGTCCTGGAACTCACTCTGTAGACCAGGCTGGCCTCAAATTCAGAAATCTACCCACCTCTGGCTCACAAGTGCTGGAATTAAAGGCATGTGTCACCACTGCCTGGCTCCATCCAAGTCCCTCTTGATGTACCAATGAAAACTGGCAACCAGGCAAAGGGCCTTCAAAGGTCTGTGTAGTACAGCTAGCCACATAATGATCTGGGTAGTACTAGATTCTAAGTTGTATTAGCAGGCTGATCAGCAATTCATCATAGAACAAATGTGGTAGGTTCTGGTTTATATCTAAGCAGGTCAGCAGGGTATATGTATGTATGTCAGCCATGGGAAGGTCAGACACCAGCTCAGATGTACCACCATTCCTCCCTCAGCGCAGACATGTGGTCTCATGAGATAGTTCTCTGCAAGCAGCTGATGGGAGCAAAACACTCAGTCCTGACTCCCAGATGGGTTAGCTTCCTGTGTTGACACTAGCCAAAAGTCACGCCAACACATCTTACAGGTGAAGGGACTTGTCCTAGCATACCAAGATATAGCCACTTTGATTCATTTTGTATAGAGGGAAAATGGGTTGATTTATATACCCTTGTCAACAACTGGCAAACAGCTGAGCAGATGGACTCTTGTTTAGCTCTCCCAGCATCTAGGGGTCTGGGAATGGCTTTTAGTGGAGGTGGAGCTATAATATTCTGCCTCCTACTTTACCCAGAAGGACCATTCTTCCATAACAAGGATGAAACTGAGGCATGTGAAAAGGGTGAGGCAGTTGTTCCTGCTGGTGAAACACAGAAAGAGACACCAAGAAATACTGTAATCAAAAACAACTGTTGGAGCTGGCCACAGAGGTGTGTGCCTATAGTCCCAGCTATTTGGAAGGCTGCAGTGGAAGGATCGCTTGGGCCCAGAGGCGTTTAAAACCTGCCTATACATCTTAGCAAGATCTATATCTACACAGTTGCTAGAATGCCTACCCAGCACTCACAAAGCCAAGCATTGCATAAGCCAGGTGTGTGTGGGGGTGCACATTAATAATGTTTTAAGAGCATTACTATTTTAATGCTAGTCAAATATTATTTAATAATTTACTTGGTTAATATTAGTATTTAACAATTGTAATGATATGTTTAGTGTTATTAAAAATGCCCCCCAAAAGTTTTTTTGACACAGGTCTTACCATAGCTCAGGTTGGCCTTAAACTTACAACCATCCTACTCTGGCCTACCCATTGCTGGGATTATAGGTATACACTACATGTTTGACAACAGTGCCAACCTTTTGAGGCAGGATGGCACTGCTCATTCATTGGACTTCAGGTTCCAAGAGAGCTCCTGTGCACGGCCTGGGCACTGACCCTGAAGCCTGCAAAGGCCCAGCTCAACTCTGTGTCTTGTGGTGACTTCATCTTCATTCTGTGTGGTGGCTTCATCTTCGTTACTCGCTCCTCCACAGTCCTTCAGTCTTGTTCTTTGGGAATCATTCTTCAAAAAAATAAACACCTAGTTCTTGTCTCTGTTTATGTTTTGTTAGTAGTTTGAAGTGGAAGAACAGAACCTAAGTGAGATTCCGACCACAACACACCACCACTCAAGCTTTTCAGAAGTAAAGAAACCCTGCGAGTACAGAAGTGCACAGCTTTAATCCCAGCACTCTTGAGGCAGAGGCAGGTGGAGCTCTGTGAGTCAAGGCCAGCCTGGTCTACATAACAAGTTCCAGGACAGCCAGGGCTACATCGGAAGACCCTGTCTCAAACAAACAAAAGTAAAAAGCATAAGCTAGTGTCCTGGCATACTAGGAGATGTGTCTTAAATGACAGGAAAAGAAATGTAAGTTACTGGTGGGAAGTCAGCCTAACAGGAGGGCTCATGGGGAAACTAACAAAAAACAAAGAAAAAAGCAGAAGTCTCCTTCAGTCCCATGTCAGAGTCTGAAGAGACAAGCCAGTTTGTGCGAAGTGTTGGGCTACTCAGCCTGTCAGTCTCTCCAGGCCTGTGGATCCCAGGCTAGGGGAGCCCAGCTCTAGCTTGTACAGGGTGCCCAGGACCTTAGATGTGAATACTGAGCAGAGAGAGAAAAAAGGCATTCCCACTTTTGGTTACCCTGCCAGTTCTGAGGGCCAAATCTCACCAGTTTGTCCTCTCTGTGTCCCTTCCTCCCTCTGTTTCTAGACTAGAATGGGCCTTTCTGCAAATAGAAGACCTTTCAGTCCAAGAAGGCTTTGGCACTGTGCCGGAAATAAAGGGCTCCGGGTGCCCCGAGAGTGCAAAAGGACAAACACCGAGCCCAGGCGTGGTGACTCCTCTATGCTCCCTCAGTGGGCCGGCTTCCCTCTGGTGTCTCTATAAAGGCCACAGGGAATCTTTCGAAAGGACACTAGAACGACTCATGGGCCCGTGATCCAGCCCTTCTAATCCAGGGCGCGCCTCTGACTCAGCATGACCTCGCACATCGTTTTCTGGCTCCAGGTCCACAGTCGCCTCTTTGCAAGGTGAGGATCCTGCTTTTCCAAGGACGCTTCTCGGGCCGCCGCCGTCCGGTGATGGACTACAGCCGTGCTAAGGTTCATAAGTGAGTTCCCACGCTGGTGTGTGTGAAGAGGTGGCGCTCCTGTCCCCCCCCCACAGGTCTCTTGGGAGCGCGGACTTGATTAACTGACCGGTCCGCCTGCCTGAGCTCAGACTCCAGGCTGGAATCGTGGAGCAACGGACTCCTGCTCCGGGCTAGGCCTGGCTCTCGGGACGCTCCTCCCTGTCGCTCTCCCTCCCACGTGGGCCGAGAAAGCCGGAGCTCCGGGCTGCACGCGCGTGGCCCGGCCCGATCCCGGGCAGGAGGCCTGCGTGGAAGGCCGCTAGGTGCAAGGAACGGATCAGGAGGCTGAGCGGGCCCGAGAGCTCCGCCCAGATCGGTGGCCTTTCGCTGCCTCGCCGCACGGGGGTGTGGTCCAGACGACTCGGCTTCCCTGAGCACGGCGCCAACCCCTGGGAGTTTTGCAGCACCCACGGTGTGTTTGCACGCAGCCACCTAGGAAGATCCCCGCAGCGCGCCGCAATCGCTGAACCCTTTCTCTCCACCCACCTCCCTCGCGCAAGCTGAGGAGGAGAGGGGGAAACATGCGGGACTACGACGAGGTGATCGCCTTCCTGGGAGAATGGGGGCCCTTCCAGCGCCTCATCTTTTTCCTGCTCAGCGCCAGCATCATCCCCAATGGCTTCAATGGCATGTCAGTCGTGTTCCTGGCGGGGACCCCCGAGCACCGTTGCCTGGTTCCTGACACTGTAAACCTGAGCAGCTCCTGGCGCAACCACAGTATCCCTTTGGAGACGAAGGACGGACGACAGGTGCCTCAGAGCTGCCGCCGTTACAGACTGGCCACTATTGCCAACTTCTCTGCTATGGGACTGGAGCCAGGACAGGACGTGGATCTAGAGCAGCTGGAGCAGGAAAACTGTCTGGATGGCTGGGAGTATAGCCAGGATGTCTTCATGTCTACCATCGTGACAGAGGTAGGTGGTAGGGAGCTGGACATTGGGAATGGAGACTCTCCGTTGCATCCGTGCCCCCAATCGCCCCTGGCAGTGCCTGGGTCAGTGTCACCTACCGTCTCGAACTTTCCAGGCACAGAGTGGGGTTGTGAGTGCATTCTCAGCGCACACTCAGAGCTGATGAATTTCTGTGTAGCATGGAGGGGATGAAAAAAGAGTGTTGTCATCAACTGCCTTTTCCTTTCTGAGTTTCACAACAGAGTTTCCCAAGAGCCCGGGTGCTTCCCTGGGCAGGCCAAACCAGACTGTCTTGATTTATAGTTATAACTATTTCCTTGCCACAAAGAATGTCTACAGTGGTCTGTTGATGGACACAAGGAAGTGTCTTGAGACAGAAGGGCCTCTGTGTGGAGGCCCCACTTTCTCCAAAAGGAGGTAGCAGCACTTTCCTTGACACTGGTTGCATGTAAAGAGTCAAAACTAGAACCTGGCCTTTGGACACTCAAGGAGAGACTAGTACTTCTGAGGGAAGTATAATCTGGTGAGCAGGGCTCCAACTGAGCCCACTGACTTACCTCTAAGTGATCTGGGAACAGGTTCCCCCAAGTCACCAGAATCTGAATGTGGACCTACTACTCCCTCTTAGTTCCCTGCTGCTTATTTGCTAAGGACCAGGTCATAATAGATCAAGACATGCACTGTTTCTGGGAAGAGCATCACCCAGTACTGATTACCTGCCGTTGGTCAGGCAGGTAGAAAATCTGCCTTCCCACCATTGCTGCTCCCTTTCTGTCTTTTTCCCTAGGCTGGTAAAAAAACAAAACAAAACAAAACAAAACAAAAAACTAGGTTCCTCCCAATGAGATCTCTGGGAACAACAGCCTCAATTTCTAATCTCTTTCCCTCAGCACTACAGAGCAGTCAACAGAAATTGTGTCTGGCCCCAGGGTGTAGACAGCGAGGGTGTGGGTCCCACCTGCAGAGCTCTGATGCCTGTGGGCATGCCAGCTGTGTTGTTAGGAGAGCTGATGTCAGCCCTACTTATCTGTTGACCTTCAGGAGCCAAAATTCAAATCATAGCTTGTTTTATGTATGACTTTGGGTAAATAAACTCCTTTCTCTTTGTGGAATAGCTAGATCTGGATAGACTGCGGGAAGGAGTGTGAAGCAAATTTGGCGCTAAGAGACAGTCCTAACCAGCCAAGAATGTGGCTGTTTCTGGGAATAAGAGCCCTGTTGATACTGTAGGTGTCGTTCAGGGAAGGATAAGAGGCCAGAGCTGCCTCTAGGACCAGCTTCTGGGTAGTCTGAAAAGCTGACTATATTTTGAGGACTGTGGAAATAGCAAACCTATTATGGGTTTTTATTTTCTTCTTTTGAGACAAGGCCACAGGATATCTCGTCTTGTCTAACCTGCAACTCAGTGTATCACCAAGGCAGGATGGCTTTGGACTCACAGGGATCCTCTTGCCTTTGCCTCCTAAAGAGAACTACAGATGAATATCAACTCTCCAAACCCCTTGTTCTTAGAGTTTGATCTATCTGCTATGGAAAGCAAGATTGGGAGAAAGCTATAGAAGTCACTATTACAAGAGAACACCTAGCCGGGCGTGGTGGTGCACACCTTTAATCCTAGCACTTGGGAGGCAGAGGCAGGCGGATTTCTGAGTTCGAGGCCAGCCTGGTCTACAAAGTGAGTTCCAGGACAGCCAGGGCTATACAGAGAAACACTGTCTCAAAACAAACAAACAAAGAAATAAGAGAACAGTCAAGGGTGGCAGCTGTGGAGGATGTGGGGCTCATGGAGAGTGAAAGCCTCTGGGTCCCTCACACTAGCACCCCAACGGTCTTGGGTCCTAGTTGGCTGTGCCTCTCCAGCTGTGATCCCCTAGCAAGAACTCAGAACACTTACACTGGCCCTGGGACATCTAAGACTGGGAGTTCATCCTTCAGATCTGGAATTTCCCTGCATCTAAGTTGGGAGGATGGACCCACTGGCTGAGAGTCTAACCTGGCTGCTGTCCTCCTCCTGGATGATTTTGTTTGCCTGAGAATATAAAGGGTGGGGGGACTGCCAGCTCCTGAGTCCATAGGTGCCCCACCGTGCTGTACCAAGGGGCCTATGTGACTCCTGTCTCAAATGCTCACGTGTGCACACTATGACTTGCTTAGCTTGGCAGCCTTTCTCTTCCTTGCTTGCTTTTTAGGTTGATGGGAGTTAAAAGGCAAAGGGCATAGGTATCTGAAAAGAGAAGGAAAGGAAGCAAGAAGCGGGATGAGTAGGGTGGGGTGGCTCCCTGGGGGGAACAGGGCAGTAACTCAGAGTCTGGGTAGAAACTAAGCAAAACAAGTACTGAGGAGAACGTGGAGAAAATGGAAACCCCACGCATTACTAGTGGGAATGTGCCACTCAGTTTCAGTTACTGCAACAAATGCCCGACACAAGCAATTTATAAAGAGACAAGGCTCCAGCCTATGATCAATTGGCTCTGTTGCTTTGGGGCCTGTTGTGAGGCTTCACATCCTGACCAGGAGTGTGTGCTAGAGCGAAGTAGCTTTACTTATGGAGAAGACATGTGAAGGAGAGGAAGAGGAAGAGGCCAGGGTCCTAAAATCCCCTTCAAAAGACCTCGCTTCCTTCCAGTGGGTCTCACCTCTTAAAGTGCCCACCACCCCACAGCAGCTTTAAGCTGGGAGCCAAGCTGTCAATAAACATCTTTAGGTGATGATGATATCTAGTGGGTGAAAGCTTATCCCCCTCCTCTATACATGCATTACCAGGACTACTAGAACAAGACATGCGTCAGAACCCATGCTGACTTAGTCAGTGACGACAGTGAGCAAAAATACCTCATCCTTACAGGCGGAGTGCAGGGCCCCTGACAGGTCCCTACATCCTGGCTGACAAGGATGGAACGATCATCCTCAGAATATACCACTGCCCAGTCTTCCAGCACCCTGACATCCTCCAGAAGACAAAAGCCCATCCAAACTATCCAGGGTCCTCTCCACAAGAGGACAGGGTCAGCCCAGAGGAATGCCTTTCACGGATGCCAGGAGATAGGAATCTGGTATCTGGATAGTGACTCACATGCATATATCTGTTCCCTGTGCTGTGTTCTGCACATAAGGTCATTTCCTTCCTTAGGGGCTGTGTGTGAGGTACAAGCCATTCATCCTGTCTAGTAAGAACCTAATTTCTTACCCTTATTTTAAAATAATTTCTCATTCAAAGAAGAGTTGGTAAAATGGTATGGAACATGTACATACACCCTTCATCTAGCTTCCTCTGACTTCAGCAATTTATTTGTTGATTTTTCTGAAACGGGGTTTCACTATACAGCTCAGGCTGGCTAAGAACTCACCATGCCATCCAGGTTGGACTCCCCTTGACTCTGGCCCCCAGGGCGACATGTGCCACCACACCCAGCTCTGATGTTATCAGTGTAAATTACCCATAATGCACTTATCAAAACTGGGGAAATTAACGTTGGTCAAAGTACCACTGGTGCCCTTTTTCTGTTTTCTGATCTGATCCATTAGCCCACTACACTTAGGTGTCCCGTCTCGGTCTCCGGAGTGAGACAGCTTTTCAGCTTTTCCTGATCTGTCGGCAACATGCTGTGTTTCATGTGCTGTTCTGATGGCTGTCTGTCAGCTTGAGTTTATGTGATTTTTCTCATGATCACATTGCGCTATGCAGCTTTGGATAAGAATGTAACAGAAGTGTTATATATTTCAGGGCATCAAACCAGATACCTAATGCTGGTAATAGATGATTACTAGTGATATGAATATCAGCCGTCTGGCTAATTTGGTGTGTGCTGAGTTTTTCCACTATTACTATTAATATTTTTCCTTTCATAGTTAATAATATTTGAGGGGAGATACTTGGAGATAATACAAATTTTTACCCCCTAAGTTTAGTATAGATCTCTAGATAGTGACTACAATGACTACTACTGTAGTATTTGCCTAGTGGCAACATGAGCTTATTCTGGAAATAAATCCTCCCCCTTAGTGGCTATTTGGTTTTGTGTATATTTATTCATGTGTTTCATTCATTCGTATATATTTATTCATATATTTATTCATGTAAGCATGGGCTCACACCTACTTATTTCATTAATCAATTAAGTCTAATGCTATCCTCAGTATTCTATAGCTCCTGCTATCTGACCTTGGATCAAATTACTTTCCCCGTTAAGGAAAAAGAATGTGAAAATACAAGGTGAGCGTTTTCTGTCTCTGGACTCTGGGCTAGAAGAGTTTGAGATAGCCCTGGGAGAGGAGTATGAACCCTATCTAGTAGCTAAGTTACCCATAGGGTGGCGTCTGGGCAGGAACAGAGAGAGAGGCAAGGATGTGTGGGGTTAGTGATGGAGAGGTTCTGTTGGGAAAGGAAACCCACCATAAAGCTTTCTCTCTAGGGTCCTGAGTTCATCTCTCAGTGCTATACCTGGGTGAACTCAGATGCCTCCTGCCCTGAGGCTGAAGGAGCAGGGAGGACAGGCAAGGCCCAGGCCTGCACGTTAGCCCCTCTTGTATGCTTTTCTTTCCTCACAGAGCACCATTAGGTGGTCTGGGCCTTAATCCACCAATTAGAAACACTTAGCAGACCCAGATCCTCCTAGACTTTGTGCTCCACGGACCTCAAGGGAATCCTGTGTCCTAAGGGCCAACCTGCTTGATAGACCCTTCATTAGCCTAAGATGGGACTGCTGTCTGTCCATGGCTACATTTGTCCTCTTCTGTCCTATATCCCTGGGAGCCTGGGGAGGGTGTAACCACTTACTCAGATAGAACCTGCAGCAAAGGGTCTGTGTCCCCAGAGGCACCAGCCTTGTGTCACTCCTCTTGGAACCAGGACACTGGTGTCACTCATACTTCCAAGATAGGCCAAGTTTCTGGAGGAACAGGGTGGACCCCATTCCAAGCTCATAGGTAGCTTCTGGGAATGGGAAGTAAACAGGATCAGTGACTAAGCCAGTATGGGGCCGGCCACTCCAAAAGACTTCATCTTGTAGATGACCTTGACGCAGACTCTTTCCGCTGGGGGTCTGGGTGGACTTGCCTAGGGATAGGCCTGGAATAGCAGGCAGTTTGCTTCTTTCTTCCCTTGTCCCTGGAGTTGTTCAGGTCAGAGCCTGGACCCTGACAGTCCTAGCGAGCTGTGCCCAGCCACTCATCCTGATAAGCGAGTACAGATGAAAAGCAGAAAAAGGAGATTATTGAGGCCACGTTGGGAAGAGGACCCAGAAGTCCTGCGACAGCCATGTGCATACCTTTAATCCCAGCACAAAGGCAGGCAGTTCTCTGCAAGTCAGAGGCCAGCCTGGTTTACAGAGCAAGTTCCAGAACAGCCAGCACTACACAGAAAAACCCAGTCTGGAAAAAACAAGGGGGTAGGGGGAGTCCTGGGTCACATCCCCTCAAAAGTTCACCACTGGGGTTCTGCCATGAGGTTCAGGTCTAAACAGAGGCCAAGGGTCTGCTTGGCTAAGGAGTCCTGGTCAAGGTGTGGTCCTGCCCATCATCACTGCCTGGACTTGAGGCTCTCCTGCAAGGTGGACAGACTGGTTGTCAGAACTGTGTGAGATTTAGTTCCAGAAGTCAAGTAGGCCCTCTGGCTAGCACCAGCATCCCAGCCTTTTTCCAGGAACTCCTAAAAAAGTTACAATTTCTTCAGGTCCACTGTTCCAATAGTCTGCTATACTCTTCTGTACTGTGGTTATGCCACGGTACTGCTGGTGGCCAGGATGAGACACCTATGTCCTCCTTTGAGTCATTAGACTAAAACAATGGGTCCCAAGACATCATCATGACAACCTGGCTCTCAGGATGGCTTGAATATTAACTAAATCTCTCAGCACCCAGATTTGCCCTCATGGTTCCAGAGACATCGCCAAAGAGACTTTCTTTCCAGTCAGTTTTCAGAAAGTGTGCTTTTGCCAGTAAACAAAGGAAGACTCAGGAACCAGCCCTGGCCCCAGTGTGTGTGTGTGTGTGTGTGTGTGTGTGTGTGTGTGTGTGTGTGTTTCCTTATTTATAAGCTGCTTCGTCGTCGTCTTCACCTTGCGGCTGTGTTCCCCTGACAACCGACTCTGGGATGTCAGAACACACCTTTGTTCTCAGGCTGTCACACCTGCGCCTGCTGCCAAGACTCAGGATAGACAGACTTTGTCCACTCCACTTAGTGGGCCACAGAAGCCAAAGACAGAGTCCAGGGTGAAATAATGACAGGCAAGATGGTCAGGAACAGGCTGGTAAATGCCCTGGGCCTCAGTCACAACTGCCATTCCTCCCTATTGCTGGCCATTTTATTATGTATAAGGACTGTGCTGGCAACTGACATGTCTCCAGAGCCCAAAAGAAATACAAGGACCTCCATTTGTGACCTAGCCAGTGTAGAGAGAAATTGGGTGGGTGAGGGGGAGGGTCTAGAAAGGGAATGGATTTACTTTTATTATACCCAAAGGTTCCCCAACCCACTCTGCTCTTAAAAGAAATATGGGTAGCCCACGCTGGCAGCTCCTGCTTGGTGTTTGCAAGATAAGAAGCAGGCAGATGCAGCAGCTTATGGTTGCAATTCTAGCACTAAGGAAGCAGAAGCAAAAGGATCCCAAGTTTGAGGCCATCCTGGACTACAAAAAGAGATCCTTTCTCAAAAATAAATAACTAAATAAATCACTGGGCCTGGGGCCAGGCTCATACTGATACCTTTGAGTGGTCTACCTCTGAGCAGGTGCTGGTACAAACTCAGCCTATTTGTTCACAGGCCCAGGGGAGGGCCTGGCAGAGCCATGGTAGACCGTGACCCCAAAGGGACAGATTCAGGTCCCTGAGGGCCTCTTCTCTTTTCCACAGCTCCCTCTCAACCTCACCTTGCTGCTTTGACTTTGAGCTCACAGCTGCTAGCAGACTCTCATGACACGTGTCCATTGCTCTAACGCAGAACTTGGAAGACCTGAGTCAGTAAAAGAGTGGTTTTCTTTAAATTTTGAGACCCAAAAGAGAAAAATTCTTAGCTTATGTCTACCTTACCTACAGTAAGTAGTATTGTGATTTTCAGAAAGAATTAAACAGAAACCTACATAGGCGGCCGGGGCTGTCGACAGCTGAGGTGTTAGAGTGCTGGGTTTGAACCCTGACATTGCATAAAATGGGTGCGTTAACCCACACCTGAAATCCCAGCACTCAGTGGGTAGAGGCAGGATGGCCCAGGCCTCCTGCATACTAGGTGAGTGCTGTAATAACGAAATGCATCTCCAGCCCCAAGCTTCTTTTAGTTGTGGCCAACCTCAGGTAACCACAGAGCTCCTCACTGGCACCGCTCCACCCATTGTAGCTTTTTCTTTAACCTAATCTAAAGGAAGGGTTTGCAAACTTTATTAGGTTCAGCAGTCTCTTGTCTCAGTTGTTTATAAAGAAAAATATGAGCTGGGTATGGTGGCACACACCATTAATCCCAGCACTTGGGATGCACAGGCAGGCAGATTTCTGAGTTCAAGGGCAGCCTGGTCTACAGAGCAAGTTCCAGGACAGCCAGGGTTACACAGAAAAACCTGTCTCAGAAAAAAAAAAATAGAAGAGGAGGAGGAGGAAGAGGAGAAGAAGAAAGACGAAGAGGAGGAGGAAGAGGAAGAGGAGGAAGAAAGGAGGAGGTGGAGGACGAGGAGGAGGAGGAGAAGAAGACTCCAGGAGATCTGATGCCTTCTTCTAAGCCAGTGTGATGTGGAAGAATGTGATGGAGAGATGGGAGAGAAAGAGAAGCAGAACAGGTTGAGCATCATGAAGAGACGTAGAACGGGAGGCTGGAAGGGGAGAGGAATAGGTCTGCCCTGCCACCTGAGGCCTTGATGAAGTCCCAATCCATGCTCTTGCTGAGGACTGGGTCTGTGACTGTGACCACACAGCAGCAGGGGTCTGTGTTGGTTAGTGTCCATGGCTCATATTACCACTATAGACCATGCAGAGGTCCCTGGTCAGGGATGTGCAGAGCTGGCCCCACCCTTCACAGGCTGTGGCATTCTGGAGAGCTGACCCACACTCCTCGTTGGCTGCAGCTCTCAGGAGAGCAGTCCCTGCACCTCGACTAGGCAGCACAGTAGACCTGGCTCTGGTGGCATGGGTTCAAGTGAGCCTGCCCTGAGGGCATGAGAGTGGCGAGGTGGCCCTACCCCTTGCTGGCTGAGACAGTGGGTGAGCTAGCCAGAGCTTGCCCTGGTGGTGTGGGTTGTGGGTGTGGGTGAGCTGGTGGGCTGACCAACTCAGCTATCATCCAGTCCCAGATCCAGGACTTTGAGTGGGCTCACCTCAACATTATGAATGGCTGGAGCTCATGAAAGGGTCAGTCCTACAGATCTAGAGCTGCAGGATCTCCATGACACAGAGCAACAACAGCATATCCTAGAGGAGTCCCGGTGAGGTTCCAATACAGATAGTGTAGCAGAAGCCAGAGGCCTCAAACTCGACCTATGACTCATTGCAATGAGTATTTTCAAGTAAAGAAGTGTAGGCAAAAGGGTAGACTGTGAGGTACGCTGTGACACACAACAGACTCCATGATAAGGTGGGGTTTTTATGTTTTGTTTTGTTTAGTTTATTTTGTTTGTTTCTATTCCCTTTTGAGGGGGAGATTGTGAGGTCAGGGGGCAGATTAGAAAGGATGGGGAAATGAATGAGACGGGGGTGCATGATGTGAAACTCACAGAGAATCAATAAAGAGTTAAAAGGTAATAAATACACCTTTATGTAAAAACATATGTGATAAAGGACTTGTATCCAGAGTGTGAACTAGAATTCTCACTATTTAATAAGGAAAAGACAAGGCCGACTTTCTAAAAGAAGAAAAAAAATCATTTGGTTATTTTGGAAAATAGGTTTTTCTCCACACTAAAGAGGATTAACAAATCAGTAAGTAAATGAAAAGATTCTCAGACTTTCCAAACAGACCTACACCATAGGTCTGCTTCTTGATGTAACAAACATAACTGGTTGTTTTAATCTCCGTGTCTGTCTGTCTGTCTGTCTACTTGTCTGTCTGTCTGTCTGTCTGTCTGTCTCTCTCTCTCTCTCTCTCTCCCCTCTCTTTCTCCTCTCCCCTCTCTCTCCCACCTTCCCAGTCACACCCTGACACAGACAGATGGATACAGCCAAGAAAACAGGGTTTTCTTATTATTCGCCCGTGACTCACACTCATAGATACAGTGTGTCATCACAAAGACCACCAATGCCTGCCTCACCTCATCCCTACATCCCGTGAGCTCTGGGTTGCAGTGACTAAAATCCTGGTGAAGTCAGCCAGGAAGTCAGCGGCTGCCATCCTTTTCCACCAGCCCCTCTGCAAACAGTGGCAGCTCTGTCCACCAGCCGTTAGGTTTAGAATCCCAGGGCCTTGATTGCTTTTTCTCTTGTTAATTTCTGGATCACAGGTTCTATGCAAGAGAAGCAAGGTAAGCCAGAAAGTAAGCCAAGCAAGAACCCCTGTCCTGGGTGGGGAGGCGGGGGGATGGGGGACCCTGGAAGTATCCTCGCACACTCAGCATTTCCCTCATGAAGAGGTGTCGCCCTGGGAGAATTGGGCCACTTTCCCTGCCCTCTGCCCTTAAGGTGAATGAAAGTGGCTCAGAGACCACCAAGTACTGAAGCCATCTGCCCAGGGTGGAAGGAGCCTAAGATGGCTGAGAAAACAATGGAGATGCTGTGGGCACACCAAAGTATCTCTAACAGAGCCACAGCTAATCCACAGAGTGCCTCATCACCAGGAAACAACCAACCAAAAAAGCATCGGAGAGCAGCCTTCCTGAGGTCAAAGCAAACCTCAAAAAGACTCCACCCAATATCCTAACCAGAGGTGACCCAGCTCACTGGTAAACATTAGCAAAAACTGCATTCATTCCACCAGGAAGTGATGCCGCCTTGTAAAACTGAAGGGGAGAAGTCAACCAGCTTCTTTTTCTTCTTCTTCTTCTTCTTCTTCTTCTTCTTCTTCTTCTTCTTCTTCTTCTTCTTCTTCTTCTTCTTCTTCTTCTTCTTCTTCTTCTTGTAATGTACAATCACTTATTTAGTGTGTGTATAGGCACATAGGCAGCTCCAGCAGAAGACAACCTGTAGGCTTCAGTTCTCCCCTTCCATTCTAATGGGACAGGGGTCAGTCTCAGGTGATCAGGCTTGACATCTGTCTTTACCTATGGGGACATCTTGCTAGCCCCTGCTTCTTCAATTTTAAATGAATGGATTGAATGGTAAACTCCAAAATATTTACTTATTTACATTATTTCACATTTTAATAATGCCTTCAATGCTTCCTTAAGGTTCATCTGAATCTTTGTCTACGTTTATTGTCATCTGAATCTTTGTCTACGTTTATTGATGCCTGTGTGTGAGATGAGACAAAACTGGGAAGTGCGACTCCCAGAGTGGACAGAGGAGAGGAGGCGACATAGGCTGTGCTAGGGAACTACCTGTTAGATTTAATTTAAAAAAAAGATACTGCAATAATATGTTCGAAGAGCTAAAGGAAATTGTGATGCTAAAGATAAAAGAGGCACAGAGACAATTCTCATCAAGTAAAGAATGCCAGGGAAGAGACAACAGATATATATATATATATATATATATATATATATATATATATATATATATATGTGTGTGTGTGTGTGTGTGTGTGTGTGTGTGTGTGTGTGTGTGTATGTGTATATATTATATATATTTATATATTGAGAGAAACAGACATTATATGTGTGTATATATGTATATATGTATATATTCATATATATTCATATATATATATATATATATATATATATATATGTATATATATATATATATATATGAATGAAACTCTGGAATGAAAATAAGCAAGAGCTTAAAATAAAAATCCCAAAAGGGTGTTGGTGAAGAATTGGACTGGCAAAAGGAAGAACCATCAAGCTTGCAGTTAGAAGGCTGGAAATTATATAATGCAAAGAACAAAGTGGGGGGAAAGGAATAACAAATCACAGAGTCTCGGAGAAGCAGGAGACGCCTCTAAGCACACCAATATATGCACAGTGGGAATATTAGAGGGAGACGAGGCCAGGGAAAAATACTCCAAGAAATGGCTAAAAACCTTACAAATTGGGTGAAAAATATTATTACTCTCCGCATCTCAGAGGCTCAAACTCCAAGTGGAATAAAACAAAGAGATCTGCACTGTTATAATAGAACATTATAATAAAACATTATAATAAAAATAGGAGTGTCTCTAGCTGCATATGTAGCAGAAGATGGGCTAGTCGGCCATCATTGGGAAGAGATGCTCCTTGGTCTTGCAAACTTTATATGCCCCAGTACAGGGGAACACCAAGGCCAAGAAGTGGGAGTGGGTGGGTAGGAGAGCAGGGCAGGGGGAGGGTATAGGGTACTTTCAGGATAGAATTTGAAATGTAAATAAAGAAAATATCTAATAAAAAATATGGGGCTGGCGAGATGGCTCAGTGGTTAAGAGCATCGACTGCTCTTCCGAAGGTCCTGAGTTCAAATCCCAGCAACCACATGGTGGCTCACAACCATCAGTAACGAAATCTGATGCCCTCTTCTGGAGTGTCTGAAGACAGTTACAGTGTACTTATATATAATAAATAAATAAATCTTTAAAAAATATATATGAAAAGACAAACCCAAAGGGAAAAGTCTGAATGCAGCAAAACTATGACTTTTCACATGCAGGAGACGCCAAACACAATTAGCTTCTCACGTTCATCAACCAGAGAAGACAAAAGTCAGTGGTGGTAATGGGATGGCAGCCTAACTGCGGAGAGAGAAGGGCTTTCAGCCAGGCTGAGGTAAAGGGGTTAAAGAGCTGGCCCCGGTGGTTTGGAGTGCACACTGTTCTTGCCCAGGATGAGGGTTCAAGTCCCAGCACCCATGTTTGGCAGCTTAAACTCCTGCACCTCCAGCCTTAGGAGATCAGCATCCTCTTCTGGCCTCCATGTCCCTGAACTCACATAGTAAATTAAGACTGTTTCTGGCAGTGCTACATTTGAAGAATTCTGTTTAGGAATAAATGTCACCAAAAGTTTTCAAAATGTGTACTCTGAAAACTACAGGACATCATTAAAAGAAATTAAAGATATAAATAAAAAGACATCCCAGTTTCTGTTTTTTTTTTTTTAAGATTTATTTTATTTATTATATGTAAGTACTGTAGCTGTCCTCAGACACTCCAGAAGAGGGAGCCAGATCTCGTTACGGATGGTTGTGAGCCACCATGTGGTTGCTGGGATTTGAACTTATCACCATCAGAAGAGCAGTCGGGTGCTCTTACCTGCTGAGCCATCTCACCAGCCCCCCAGCTTTTGTTCTTGAAGCAGAAAACATACAGTCAAGATGTCAATAGTCCCCAAATTGATCAGCATATACAATGCAAAATAATTCAACATTGAGAATCATTAGAAAATGCCCATCAAAACCACAATGAGAGACTTCCTTATATCTACTTGGTTGGTCAGAATTAAAGAGGTATACACCAACAAGTGCTGTAGAGAATTTGAAAACCTCATTAACTGTTAATGGGGTTATAAAATGAAATTGTCACTTTGGAAAACAGAGAGCTCCCCTAAGGGCTAAACATATATTTACTATAGAACCCAACTATTACATTTCTATGGGAAGTACATTAAATTTCCTAAGGGAAATAAAAATATGTGTCTACACAAAGTCTTCTACATAAATATGTATAATGGCATTATACACAGTAGCCCAAAACAGTGCAATGTCTATACACTTGGATAACACCATGATATATCAATACTATGAGTATTATCCATCAATAAAAAGGAATGGAGTACTGACCCAGGCTTGCACAGCATGATGAACTTTGAAAGCATCACACCATATGAAAAAGGCCTATGGTAAAAGACAGCATGGCAGGTTGAGAGTGTGGCTCAGAGTCAGAATGCTTGCCCATCTGGGACAAGACCTTCAGTTCTGTCCCTAGGACTACAAAACAAAACAAAAAGCAACCAAATTAAAGAATGTATTGTATGACCCATCCCCAATAAAGAAACCTACATGGTCAGATACTGGAGGAGAGTGTCTAGGCTGGGAAGAGAATTGAACAGGGTTGCCTGATGATGGGCATGAGAGCCTGTTCAAGAGTGATGACATATTCAAAAGTAGAAGATGTTGGACTGGGGAGCTGCCTCAGCAAGTAAAGTGCTTGCGGCACAAACATGAGGGCCTGAGTTCGGATCCCCAGAACCCTTGTAAAGCCAGATGAACTAGTATGTGTCTGTGACCTCGCTGCTCCTAGGGCAAGACGGGAGGTAGAAATGGGAATCTCTCGAAGCTCAAGGACCAGTTAATCAGGCGGACACAATGGCGACCAAAAAGAAACCCTACCTCAAACAAGGCCAGATGCCCCAAGTTCTCCTCTGACCTCCACACAGGGACCATAGCAACCAGGCACCAGTACGATCACACAGAAACACACACACACACACACATACATACATACATACATACATACATACATACACACATACACACATATACATACTATCACTATCGAACAGAAACACACACATGCATACATGCATGTGCACACACACATACATGCTCACAAAGGCCTGAAGACACCGCACACTCGATTCTGTGGCCACATCAAGAACTGCACAGTGTCCATGTGTGATTTCTGTTATGTAAAGTATATCTCAACAAACCTCTCATTAACTAAAAGGAATTAAACGCTCGGGGTTTCTTTGTTTCTGTTTGCTTATTTTGCAGATGGTCAAGAGATTTCACAGCCAACTTATAAGGAAAGAGCTGGGCTGGATGCCTCTGTTAACTATTGCCTCTGTCTCTCCTCCCTGGGAGGAGGCTGACCTGAGAGGACACTGTAGAGACCTGTTGTTGCTCATTCTTAAGTGGACCGATGCTAATTTCTTATTCAGTCACCTCTGGGATTAAAATCTGTTTATAGAAGGATTTTAGACCTTGTGGTAAGAGTTTTTCTAGATTTTTTTCACACTTGGATGGAGGAAGTTTTATTTGTAAGAATCCCTTTCCTCAAGTCAGGCTCACAGGTAAACACTGCAACTTTAAGTCATGGCTTTCCTTAGCACAAAGGTATGGGATGTCTGAGAGAAAACCTTTCCTTAAACAAGTTTGCTTGCATTTGCACACTTCCTGTCTCAGGAGGGACTTTGGTCCCATCTTTAAAGATGACAGAGCAGATGGACTGGGGAGATGGCTCCATCAGTAAGGTGGTTGCCTTGAAAGCACAGGGACCATATTCGGATCCCAAATACCCACATAAAAGCCTGGCATGATAGTGTTAGTGCTGTAACCCCAGTCCTGGCAAGGGCATGGAGACAAGCAGATCCCACTGGCCTAGCCAAATGGCAAGCTCAAGCTTGGTGAGAGACCTTGTCTCAAAATATACAGAGTGGAGGAAGACCTCCTCCACATGTACACACACAGACACGTGGACCTCTGGCCTCCGCATGCACGTGCACGGGTATGTACCTGTGTACATACACAAAACACATGCACATACCTCACATACATACAATTGACTTTTTTAAATAAGGAAGCAGGCTGATAAAAGTGAACGAGAGGCCACATATGAGAAGTGCCAGCATCCAGGAAAGCCTGTCCTCTTCGCTCAGCGTCAGACGGCCTTGCAGGGTTTTCAGTTTTGTTCAGGATTTGTCTTTATGGTCTTTTATAGCTTTTGTACAAGCTGAAACTGCCAGGCTTGAACTACTGGGAGAGCTCAATATCAAAGGTATCTTCCAAGTCTAGCGCTTGAAAGTATAGGTACCCCCTAACCCCAGAACCTCACTTTGCTGTCACTCGTAGCTTGGTCAGAATGCATCCATTGACAGTTTTGGTATGTACCAAGTGCCCAGCCCCATGCCGCTCTAGAGTCTAAAACACTATCGTATTAATTATTCAGGCATGGGATCGTAATCCTTCTGATGAAGGATAAGGGAGGCTGCCTTTTTCTTTCCCTCTAGCTAGAGGGCAAGGATGATGTCGCTCAGAGTAGAGCCTACTAACAAAGATGCTGGCCTCATGCAGACACACATGCATTGCTGGCCTGACTTGCTTGACCTTGAGCTTTTATGAAGGAAAGAACTATGTCCTGTGTGTAACACGTACCCTGGCCTGGGGCAGGTATTTAATGTGAGCTGAACAAATGATTAATTAATTCCTTTCATTGGTCCACTAAAAGAAAAAAAATTGAATGGGTTCCTTCATCGCTCCAATGCCTTTCTTTCTCTTTCTTTCTTTCTTTCTTTCTTTCTTTCTTTCTTTCTTTCTTTCTTTCTTTCTTTCTTTCTTTCTTTCTGAAATGAGAAAAAAGAGTACCCATCCCATAGGACAGCAGCGAGAGCTCTTGAAGCAATACAGCACACACACTAATCACCCAGTATGCTATAGTCACTGGGTGTGGTGGCACAGATCTGCAATCTCAGCCCCTGGGATGATCACAAGTTCAAGGTCATCCACAAATACATAGCAAGTTCAAAGTCAGCCTGGGCCTATTTGAGACTTCATCTCAAACAAAACAAAACAAAACAAAAACAAAACAAAACAAAACAAAAACCCACTATGGCTGTTACTCTTATGCTGAATTTGGGGAGGCACAGGAAGCCAAAAGGGACCTTTCATCTCTTCTTGTTTGTTTGCTTTCCTCCCAGCAGTGTAAGATTGAATCCAGGGCTTGTGCTTGCTGGGTAAGCATTCTGCCGTGGACCCACATCCTCAGACTGCTCCTCATGACCTTCTGACCTGGTTTTTATCTATTGAGACAGAACTGAAGGACATACAATCTAGCTAGGTAGATGGCACCCTGCTCTGTTGTAGGAACCTCAGTCTTAGACCCTGAGGATCCGGGGGTGCACATCCAGTACTCCTCCCCCTGCATAGCTTGAGCCAGCTGGTTGCCACATTTCACTCTTTTACCAGAGAGGAGATGGGGAGCCCATTTTGGGAACATTGATGTTTCGTTTAAAAGAACAGTCCTGACGTGATGACAGCCAGCTGGCTACTGAGGCTTCCGCCTCTAGGTTCTGATCCTCCAACTGGAAGAGTGTTTGTGTGCTCATGTGTGTAATTCACATGCAGGGAGCAGTTCTGTCCCATCAAGAGAAATCGGTCTTCCAGCAGATATACTACAGCATTGCTACCATGGGGAGTAGCTTCCCCAACAACAGACCTTTGGGTGAAAGGGCTTCTTTTTGGACTGTGGCTTGGTTTCCTGGACTATAGCCCCACAAACTGCAGCTAAGATTTGTCAGCCAACCCAAGCCCCTCACAGCTTTCCAAAGAGACCCCTTGGGCACAAAAGCCTTCAAAAGAAACTAGAGTCCCAGGTTTAACCATGGGAAGCTGTATTGTTTAACCTTTACCTTTGCCAAGGTTCTGAAAGACATGCAGTGCCCCATATGACTACTGTGTGTTCATGGCTGGTCAGGACCTTATTGGGCACATCTTCCTTCTCATGGAGGGAAAGAGACCCACAGCCATAGTCTCCAGGAAAGAGAGTTACAGGGAGCTAGGCCAATCTCACTCCCAACCCCAGCACCCATCCTTCTGTCCAGAGAGCACAGGTTTGATCCCTTCACCCGAGGCTAGCTTCATGGTGTGCAGACTGTATAGTGGCCACACAAGGCCACACTTGATCACATTGTTCTGTTTTGTGTGTTTTGAATTTTTTCTTTCTTTAAAAGCTTTATTTTTTTCAGCCGAGGGCTTGCCATATATAGCACAGGCTAGCCTCAAAACTCTTGTTCCTAGAGGACTTGTACCACCATGCCTGGCTAGAAACCCTTAATTTCAGAGGTGAGGAAGATGACTCAGTCAATAAAGTGTTTGCCATGCAAGCAGTATTACCTGAGTCTGAGCCCAGAGCCCACGTGAAAAAGCTCAGCGTGTAGAAGTACGTTTGTTATACCAGCATTGGGTAGGGGTGGACAGAGAGATCCCTAAGGCTTTCCTGACCAACTAGCCCTGACAAAATAGCAAGCCTCAGGTCTCCTGAGAGACCCTGTCTCAAAAAGTAAAGTGGATGGCACCCGAGGTGCAATATTTGATACCTCTGATGTGTATGGAGAGGGGGGGGGGAAGGAAGAGAGGGGAAGAGAAAGAGAGAGAACTAAAGAAAGAGAGAGAAGAAGAGGTGGGGGGGCATCTAAATTTTGTACTTGCAGTTTCTGAGTCCTGGGTCCAGAGAGTTCAGTTTGCACTGGGGCCACATGTCACATAGAATCCCCGTCACTGTTTTTGTTCATGCTGGGTCTGGATCCTCCTCCAACTGCCTTTCTCTTTCCCTTTCTGTCTCTTAAGTCCTTTTTTTGTTTGTTTGTTTGTTTGTTTGGCTTGGGTGTTTGAGTCAGGGTTTCTCTGGTAGTCCTGGCTGTCCTGGAACTCACACTGTAGACCAGGCTGGCCTTGAATTCAGAGATCTGCCCGCCTCTGCCTCCCGAGTGCTGGGACTAAAGGTGTGGGCCACCATGCTTGTCACGAAGTCCTTTCTTTGCCTGGCAGTGAAACAATTAAAAAGCAAACCAAAACCAAAAAAAAAAAAAAAAAAAAAAAAGCCACAAAGCAGAGAACATCCTACTTAGAAGCTCTTTGCTGCCTAGATGCAGATGGAATAATGATGGCTGGTGACTTCATGGTAACACCTCTGCTGGCATAAGATTGGGTGCTGTATATGGCTGAACTCCGTGATGGCAGCCTTCTCCCCATAGTTCTGAGCAATTGTCTCCTGGTGTCACATTCCTGGGAGAAGAGTGGGCTTGCCTTGACGATATAGCGATGTCTCTCTATGTCAGGGTTAGAACTCAAAGCTGCCTTCCAAGCTTTGGCCGGCTAGATTTGGAAGAAGATACTCATTCATTTCAGGTACATCTCACCTGCTACTCCCTTCTGGTCCACAGGCTAACCAAGCATAGAGCCTTGCTGGACAGCAGTAGAAGGCTTGTTGTCTCTCTTGTCTCCCAGAGTTCAGGGACCTCAGGTCCATTTTTATTTCTGAGTAATTAATCTTTAACTTTATTTAATTTATTAATATTAGTGTGGGTGGTTGATGGGGAGGGTGCTGTACCACAGAGTGAAGGTGAAGGTCAGAGGAAAACTTTGTGAAGTTGGTTCCCTCCTTCCACCTTTACACGAGCCCCAGGAATTGAACTCAGGTGGCCAGGCTTACTCAGCAAGCCCCTGAACACTCTGAGCCATCTCGCTGGCCCCATTTCTAGGTAATTTATAAAGAATGAAGGTTTGGACTGGCAAGATGGTTCAGCGAGGAAGACTACTTGCTGTGCGGGTGCTTATGCACCTGAGTTCAAATCCCCAGGAGTCATGTAAAAAAAAAAAAAAAAAAAAAAGCCAGGCATGGCTATACATGTCTGTAACCAGAACATTAAGGGATAGAGGGGGATAGAGACAGGCAGTTTCTGGGAGTTCGCTGGCCAGCTAGCCTATCTAAACTGGGGGCTTCCAGTTCAATGAGAGACCCCATTTCAAAGGAATCAGGCAGAAAGTGAAAGTGGAAGTACATCTGACATCATCCTCTTCCTCTACCCCTACCCCATATGTGTGGGTGCACACTCACATGTATACAACACACTATAAATACATAACAAACCATACACACATGCCAGCACGCATATAGAATAAAGGCTTATTCAACTCCAGGTTATCAAGGTGGAGTTCAAGTTCAGTCACTTGCCCAGGAAATCGGTGAGACAGAAACTTGTTTACTTAGATCTGTTTTCTTCCGAAGCTGCTGTCCCTTTGGATTAAGCCCCACCCTTATCACCTCATTTAACCTTAATCACCACTCCAAAATCTTACTTCTGAATGCCATCATTGAACTAAGTCTGTCTACTTACTTAATCCTTTACAATAGGGATTAAATTTCACCTGAGTTTTAATGAACAGTCACGCCACAGCATGGGGTGAGGCAACCAGCCTCAGGCTGATCCTTGGCTTGCTTATGAGCATTAGAGCTGACTTCCCTGTCCATGGTCTTCTTCTGCAGAGCCATGCTTTGACTCCCCAGGCAGCATCAGGGGTCTAAAGTGACCCTTCATGGGAGGAAGTCTCAAGGACTAATTATTGAGTCTCAGGACTTAGGCTAGTTGTTCTTCTGCAGAAGGCTTAATTGTTGTGGGTCATGAGGCCCTTCTAAAGCTGAGAAGGGGTAAAGCCATCTCTCAAACCCATTTCCAGAAGTAGACCCTTGAGCAGGGCGAGCTGGTGTGACCTCTGGCCTGAGGTTTTCTAACCTCCTGGACTTTCTGTCTGCCCTGATTGCCTTAACTTTTTGGCTTATGTGGGTGTTTGTTTGTTTGTTTGTTTGTATTTCTAGAAAGACTTCTCTGTACCACAGGATGAGATATGGAATGGTGCATATGCATGAATTAATTTAAATCAACTATACTTTGAGAGCAGATATAGGGAATAAGAGCAGAACTGCCCCGCAAATGCCGTGGACATAGGATGCCCGCCCAGGGGAGCGAGGGATAAGCTGGAGACAAGGGTCCTTCTCAGCCGGATCGTCTTGTGACACACTGTTCCCATACATACTGCAAGTCCAAAATTCATAAACAGAGATCATCAAGCACACTTTGAACTCTCTGCAGCCTCCCTTGAGACTGGGTTGAATTGACTTCAGAGGAAATCTGGGAAGAGAAACTCGAGCTGAAACTGGTTTTATGGATCCAGCAGCAGGAACTTGTTAGCTTGGTAGCAGCCCACGGGGCTTTTCGGACTGGGAGGGACCATGTTGTTGGGAAGGCTATGGAAAGGAGGGGTGAGGATTTGAGGAAGGAGGCTTAGACAACCCTTGAAAAGGGTGGTAGGGCTAGAACAGTGGTCCCTGGGATGGGTCAGATGCTCCATGTAGGTTTTAGGGGGTCAGGGAGCCAACACTTTCCAGAGAAGTCTGCTTAAAAAAATAAACTCACCCAGCACTGGGGCTATTTTCAGTTTCCAACAGAGGAGATGGCATTTTATTCTTGGGCCAACTGGCCGTGTCTTATGCCCTACTTTCCTGGCTTTTCCAATCTCTCCCTCCGTGCTAGGCGGCCTCAAAAGAACAGGGATTTCTATGCTTCATACTGCTTTATGGTTGAGGGTTCGCTGGACCTCTCGATACATTATACAATCAAGTTGAAGCCATCTCCTTCCTCTTGAAGAGGAAGCTGCATTTCAATGAGGGACAGTGGCACACCCCAAGCTACTTGTCACATTGAATGGCAGAGTCAGACCCAGAGCTGTCTGGCCTGTGCCCTTTGCACAGAGCCAGCCTGCTGGCACAAGGGAGGGCAGTGCAACCCGGCATCCATCTGGCGCTCCTTGGAGTGGGGCACGGGTGGGTCGTGCTGGAGGACTGGGCTCACGTTGCATGCTGTCTTGTTGGCAGTGGAATCTGGTGTGTGAGGATGACTGGAAGACACCCCTCACCACCTCCCTGTTCTTCGTAGGCGTTCTCTGTGGCTCCTTCGTGTCTGGGCAGCTGTCAGACAGGTAAGGACCTTGGATGGGGAGCGATGGGGTGTAGCTATTTATCATGTCAGCCCATCTTGACATAAGATCAAATTCATGGGCTTTCTACACAGAGAAGAACCCTCTAGGCACTGGGTAAATAATAGGAGGAGCCTAGCACTTGGGATGCTAAGGCCTGAGAAGAAGATTACAAATTCAATGTCAGCATGGACTCTATATCAAGACTCTATCTGACTAACTAATTAGATAAATCTTTCCCAGATAAACCTACTGTGCAGCCTTGACTGTATCACCCCTACATGACAAGACCCAGCCTATCCACTGAGTGACAGACTAGCACAGTAAATAAATAAGTCTTTCACAGATGGTACTAAGATGTAACTCCAGCCTCAGCATCCTGCCAAGAGCCACTCCTGTCACGCTCCCAGGCTGAACTCACAGGGCTTTGGCCAAAAGAGATGCAAGTATCAACCTCACTAGAAAGTGAAGCCCTTGGACTACACGTCCCTTCACAAAACAGGGTGCTATTATCATCATTGCCCTACACTCTGCCCCCCAACTCTTGACAGGGTACGGGGTAGGTGACATGTCATTGCTATACAATCAGCCAAAAGCTACAGTCAAGCCAAGCAGCCCATACTATGCACTCTGAGCCTGGGAACTGAGCCATGTCTGGGCCTGCAGCCACAGAACTGACCCAGGCTGGCTTTTGGCCACCAGAGCTTTCAGGCTTCGTGAGGACAAGATTGCAGTATCCCAAGTTGTGTTTACCTGCTCTAGATGTTCTCTTGTGGCCAAGGCAGGCAGGAATGCTAACTGGCAGTGTTGGACACGGCTTCCTGGTGCTCTTGCCATCCCCAAAGCTTTAAAGCCCAGTAGGAATGGGACAGGAAGCTCGAGCCCATGCCCATCCTCCACCTGCCCATGGGTCATTACCAGAATGAAATTTTAAAGCTTAAATTGACCAGTGACGCAACAGACATGGCTCAGAATGACATCACCTCATAACGCAGTTGTTTTCAATTTTAGAGACACATAGACACACCTGAGAAACTTCATCACACCCCCCAATACTCACACTGCATTGCAGATAAACAAGACCTGGGCAAAGTGGGGTGCTGGTATGAGCGGGAAATGCTCTTAACTTTCCCTTAGGCCTGTCCTAAACTGAAGAGATGTTAGGTTGTAAAACTCTTCACACAACTAATACCGCATGCCAGCTCAGCAAACAGCCAACCGTAGGGGGCCGGTTGCCTCTCCTCACTGACCGTAAGCTGTGCAGCTCACCGGTGCTGCTCGGCACAGACAGAGAGGCCCACAGGCCACACCCCTGTCCGGCACGGAGTGTGCAGAGGATTCAAGGGCAGAATTCCAAGCAGGTGCACTTACCCACCGTTGTAAAGGCATGACGTCCTAAGCTGAACCATGATAAGTCAAGAACTGCCTGTCATTTTTAAAGCTCTCTGCATGGTTCCAAGTGCAGCCAAGGTTAAGAAGCAACTGCCCTTCAGGGAATGTCTAAACTTACAGAATTCCCATGTGGGTGATAGAAGTGTCTCCAAACTGCACTTTAAAGGGTTTTGTTTTGTTTGTTTTTAGACAGGCCCAGGATGGTTGAGGATGACCTCAGAACTGCTATGTAGCTAACAGTGGCCTTGAGCTCCTGATCCTCCTGCCTCAACCTCTCAAGTGCTGGGATTACAAATATGCCCCACCACACCCAGTCTTTCCCATTCTGGGGGAGGGTCAAAGCCAAATCTTCACTCACGTTAAACAACTCTGTTCACTAGGACATACCCCCGCCCCCAGCTCTCCTACAGCTCCTTCTAAAGATGAGATTTGTCAGTGTGACTCTCAGGGAAGATGTCCTGTGTTTTCCAGAAGCAAGGCTTGGTACCTTGGAAGGTAGTTCCTGGGCAGACGGATGCTCCTCTGGGGAGGAGGCTGGCAGAATGTCACAGGGGGAGGAAAAGGAGAACCAAGCATACATCTGCCTTAGTCCTAACACAAGACAGAGCCTACAGTGAGGCTAGGCTTGGTGTCACAACTGACCCTGGCTTACACTGCTATGCTATGTCCTCTAGGTTTGGCAGGAAGAAAGTCCTCTTTGCAACCATGGCTGTGCAGACTGGATTCAGCTTTGTGCAGATTTTCTCGACCAACTGGGAGATGTTCACTGTGTTGTTTGCCATCGTGGGCATGGGCCAGATCTCCAACTACGTGGTGGCCTTCATACTAGGTAGGAATGACTTTCAGACTTCTGCGCCCCTCCTTGCAACCCTGTGAAAGGCCAGGGGGGAGGGAGCCATGGAGTGTGTATCCAGAGTGCCCTCAATCTTGGATGTGTGTGTGTGTGTGTGTGTGTGTGTGTGTGTGTGTGTGGTGGAGGAGGCTGCAGCTTCGGGCCAGACCTTGAGCCAGTCACAGCAGGACCAGAGCTCACAGGAAGCCATCAGTATTGGGCCAGAATATGGCCAAATACAAGAGTTTGGCCTGGGAAGAAATAGCCACACAACAGCAGATACACATTCTCAGGAGCAAGGGGAGAGGAACAGGAGGTCCTGGAGGACAGACAAGAGAGGACATGAAGCCCTCGAGCTGGGCTGTAAAGCCAGAAGGCTAGTGGCCTACAAAGGCACTTAGTGGGGTCAATGTGCCATATACAGAGGGAGAAAAGGCACTTGCTTGGTGGCAGGATTTTGTCCCACCCAGGCAAGAGCTGCTCTGGACTGCTTCTGAGCCCACACCCAGAGCATATGAGCTCCACACGGGACAGCTGTGCCTCTCTGATAACAGTCCTACTGTTGGAAGGCCAGGCTGAGGGAGGGCAAGCCATCAGTTCCTAGGCCTTGGGGAGGCCCTAGACACTCTCTAGCTTCTCTGGGGGATGAAATGAGGTGAGTTTCACAGAAGTTGTTCAGGGGTGTTCTGAAAAGTGTGATTCCTACCACCATTATACTCTCTAACACGCCCTCATTATGAGAGGAGATGAGGTAGTGCACCCACAGCACAATAAACACAAAGTCCTATAATACTTAGCACAAGCATTTTAGTTGGCCCCAAATTACCCCAGTCTCTTCCCATTGTTCCAGCATAACTATTGATCATGCTCTATCATAGAGGTCGAATAGCCTTTCCTACACCTGGCTATCTGGTTCTGATTGCTCTCAGGAGTTTGTGACTCACTGGCCTTGGCCATGTATGTCATATTGTGTTAGCCAAATACGTGCACACCCTCTGACAGGTTGCCAAGGTAGAATTGTCCAAATTCCATTCCTTTAATTATTGGTGAATGGCCTCTTGCCACGGGCCCAGCCTCGTGTCTGAGGAAAGAGGGCTCACAGGAAGAGATAGTGCAAGCAGGAGACGCAGGGTCCCATGTGGCTCAAGAGGCAGCCCTCTATGAAGCAGGCCCTGGCATGAGGAGAGTGGGTCTCAGCCTTACGAGGATGAGGAGTGGAACAGGAGTTTTTCTGAGGTTATCTGTGAAGATACACACATGTTCTCAGGAGACCGAGACAGGAGAATGATTAGTTTTAGGATAGCCTGGGCTATGTAGTAATGCCATGTCTCATAAAAGCAAGACAACAACAACACCTCACCATAACAAATATTATTATGTTCGTAGAGAGCAGAGAAGTTTGTGTAGAAAGAAATGAGCTGCAAGCAGTGAGTGATGACAGACCTGGGAGGGGTGGGACGTGAGAGTCCCTGTGGATGGAAGGACAAAGCCTGAGCAGCCCCCGCTAGGAGCAAGAAGTGGTCTGTGCCAGACAGCCTCATCCTCGGATGCATTTTACTTATTTAACTTCTGTCTGTCTGTCTGTCTACGTGTGTGTCTGGGTGTGTGTATCTGTGTTTGTCTATCTGTGTGTCTGTCTGTCTCTGTGAGTGTGTATGTATGCATAAGTATGAGCGCAGGAGTGTGGCCAGGTGAAGGCAGAGGGAAGCACTGGGTGCCCTTCACAATTGCTCTCCGCCTGTTTTTCTAAATTAATGTTTATTTTGTATGAGGAAGGGGGTGCATGCAAGCCGTAGCACACGTGTGAAAAGCAGAGAACTACTTGTGGGACCTCATTTTCTCCTCCCACCACGCTGGGCCCTGGGCGTCAACTCAGCTGACCAGGACTGGCACTGAGCCAGCCAGCTGGTCATTCACCTTGTTCTTTGGCATAAGCTTACATTAAACTTGGAGCTCCCAGAGGCCTCCTGTCTCCGTCCCACCAGCACTGGGATCTCAGGCATGTTCCACAAGTGCCCAGCTCTTTTAGGTGGGCCCTGGGCGTTTGAGGTCACTTCCTCATCCATGTAAGGCAAGCGCTTTATCCACAGGCCCAGACACCCAGCGGCAGCCCCAGCCCCCTCAAGTACCACAGTTCGGGCACCGCCTTCCACCGCCCTCCCTCCTCCCCACGTGGCCATGGCCTCACGTGCAGAGTAGAGAAGAAGAGGGCCAGGTCAAGGGTGTGCTGGAGCTTGATGTGCCAAACCAACAGTTAACAGAGAAGACTGCAGACACAGGGCTCGCTGTCTGCTTGGGGCCACCCTTCTCATTCTAGCGGGCTTGGAGGGAAACTGCTAACATTGGGTTCTGGGATAACACTTGTGTTACGATCTTAGGTCTGAAGGCCTGAAAGTGTCGCTGAAAACTGATCTGTCCCAGAACAGATGGAATCCCAGGCACTCCCGCAGGGGAGGACTTTGTGGAAAGACAGCCATGGTGGCTGCTGGTTTTCCCGCAGCACAACAGCGCCCTCTGGTGTTTCACGAGTAAAATAGCTACTTTCCAGGCTTTTGTTGGTTTTCTTTTCCTAGAAGCCGGATTTGAACCCAACAGATTTTCATTTAAGAAATTCCCTGAACTTCCATCTTCCAGGCTCTGGGGATTTGGATGCTTGGGATGGTAAAAGTTCATTCTGGGGATTAATCTCTGTGTTGACTCCAGAGCCTGAATTGTTCCTAAAGCAGTACAGAAATGAGCCTTCTTCTAGGCTGCTCTTAAAAACCTCACTAGGCCTGCAAGAGTCTTAGGGTAATACAAAGGGCCAGCAAAACTCATGCTCCTCAAAGCATCACACACTGCATACACCTCCCAGGGTGGGGGAAGTGAGACTCTAAGTCAGGGTCAGTGACCCTCTCACACCCCAGTTTTCTAGGCCCTATGTCAATCTCAGACATAGCACCCTCAACCTGCCTACAGACTTCTGGGTAAGATGCCAGCAGTGGTTCTCCCTCATCCCCTGTAAAGACCGCTTCTCAGCAAGGAAGGACTTGGTGGAAGGATGATTGCAGTGGCTGCTGGTTTTCCTGCAGCGCAACAGCGCCCTCTGGTTCTCTGTCTACAAAAAAACCTAACCACCTCCTGCCTTGATTCACTAATTCAGTATTTTCCAGACTTCTAACATCAACACCCAACTACTACCCCACCCCACCCCACCCCTGCCGTCCTTGCTATAGCAGCTCTTTATACATGTTTAAAGCTAGTTTCATCCAGTCCGTATGTTTCCCTTTCAATGAGCATACACTTGATAGCATGTTCTACAACTTTGGCTGCCAGGGATCTCAGACATATTTGAAATGTAACTACATCAGTTACACGGCTTTTTATCACCCACTTATTTTGTATTGTTTTTCACTAATTTATTAATGTATGTATCTTTATATATTAAGGATCAAACCAAGGGCTTCTTGCATGCACTGTATAACTGATCTATACTCCGGCCCTTAAATGCTTTAAGCTTGAGATAGAAATTTCTCCTGGTCTATTTGAATGGAATAGCATAGCCAAATACCATAGGCTAGCTTATCTCAAAAACCCAGATTTCAGTTACTGTGTCGGGGCAGCAGAAGTTGGAGTCCCCTGACCACACTGTATCTCCAGTCAGGAAGCAGAGAGATAAATGCTTGTGCCCACCTGGCCTTCTCCCTTTTATTCAGCCCAGCACCCTCTCCCATACCCTGGCTCCACCCACATTTATGGTGGACCTTTCTCCCCAGTTAAGTCAATCTAGAAACCTGATGAGGTAATTTGTTAAATCTGCTCTATCTCCTGGCAGGTACATACACACACACACACACACACACACACACACACACACACACACACGCTTCTCACCACCTGCCCTTATGTTCTAGATCCCAAATGGAAAGACACACACATACACCCTTTATATTTTAATATGCTTTAACTAGCTTAATGGCTAGGCCACTTCTGAACCTCCATGTGGCTAACACACTCCTCTCCAATATTCCTGAGTTAACACACTTACTAAATCTATATTTTATTCTTGCTGCCCTGGACCCTTCTGGGGTCCTCCAGGGTCTACTTCCCCCCTTTGCATCTACATTTCAGCCGTCTCTCCCTCCTGCACCTTCCCGGTCTGGTCTCCTACACCCTTATCATGGCGGGATGCCCTCTTCCTTCTCTCCTGTATTTCTTGCCCAGGAACCCTAAAGGTCCCACCTCTGTATCTCTGCCCAACCATTGGCTGCTGGCAACTTTATTTCCCAATCAGAGCCAACTGGGGACAGGGACCCTCAGTGCAGACGAGCGAGTTCCCTGTGATTTCGGGAGCCGAATGAACACAGATGGCATTAGAACTAAACAACAGAAATCCTTCACAAATACACCAGAGATTTGTCTCCTGGGTGGTTCTAGATCTCATCAAATTGACAAGCAGTATTAACCCTCACAGGGGAACTTAGCAGAGAGGAGCCCACACTCTCTCCCCTTTGTGATGCAGGACACAGTCCCCTCAATCCATCCTCACACATCCGTTCCCCAGGCTTGTCCCCTGAGCTAGAATCTGCAGCAGGCTTCAGTTGCATTGAGGTGCATGTCCTGCTGCCTCCTCATGGAGAGTGCCCAGTGCTTTCTGGGGCTGGATGAAGAAGGGGAGGGAGCCTGCCAGGTAGAGGAGCCAAGTAGTGGCATAATCTCCCTAGAGCTGCCCGTGGTCTCATCAGAACCAGGACATGCTCTCAATTGGATTGGATGTGAGGATTTTGTTCTCCAGAGACACTGAGAAGCCAGGCTTTGCCTAAGATCAGAAGCCCATGGGGCAGAGGAAGAGGATAGGGATCTGGGTGAGCAAATCCAGAAGTCATCTCTGCCATGGGTCTTTTCTCCAGGTGAGGACACAGAGAGCTTCTTGCATCTGCCAGACTCGAGGCTCTTTCCTGGTGTCCCTTAGAGAGAACTTCTCTCTTAGCCAGTTTAATGATCAGCCCAAGAAGAACTGAAAGACAGTCTGCCTTATAAGGGGGAAAGACACATCTCCCCTGGTGTCTTCACTAGCATCCCAGCTGAAGGACTGGTCCATAAGACAAAGGGTTTGCCCCCAGGCAATTTTCTTCTTGAAGGCTAGACATGCATAGGTTGTCACATTCTGATTTTATCACCGTGTTGGGATTTATTTGTTTGCTCTAGGACTCTGATTTGTTTGGGTTCTATTCGTGTGTGTGTGTGTGTGTGTGTGTGTGTGTGTGTGTGTGTGTGCATGTGTGATGTTTAAGTGTGTGTGGAAACCAGAGGTTGATGCCCTATGTCTTCCTCTATCACTCTCTCACCGTATCTGGAGCTTACCGTTTCAGCTAGACTGGCTGGCCAGCAAGCTCTCAGGATCTTCCCTGTTCTCATGCCCAAGTGCTGGACGTCCAAATGTGTGTGGTCACATCCAGTTCTCATACAGGCTCTGGGGATTTAAACTCAGGCCCTTGCTTTATCAGCCAACACTTTACCCACCGAGCCACCACCCTCACCCATTTGTCTTGAGCTCTCAGTCTTCCTCCTTCCACTTGTTGAGTTCTGTGATCCTCGGGCTGGCAGAGCTCTGTCCCTGCCTGGTGCCTGGTGCACGACCAAATTGTGCTGAGTATGTCACTGTCTGCTCTCAGACCGTGGCCCAGTGCTACGGTGTCTTCCCTGGCCTCTCAGATAAACGGGTCCTGTGTGTGTTTCTTTTCCATGATCAAATTCTCTGCATGAGGATTTTTGCTTAAGAACACACACACACACACACACACACACACACACACACACACACACACACATACCACATACCCATTCATTGCCATATTATAATCCCAGACAAAGATCCAAAGACAGCCAGGTCCTGGTAGAGTGCACTCATTCAAAGAGTAAGAAAACATCTGGAAATGACACTCATGAAACCCAGAGTAATCAGACCGCATCTTTCGGAATGAATCTACAGGCTGGAGGATGGCCTGGGCTTAGAAATCTGGTCGCACTGTGAGGATTGTGAGATACCCAGCCTCAGCTCTCTCAAGAAACTGAAAGAATAATCCTCAGAAGGGGAACCACTGAGGAGTGTGACCTACCTTTTCCTTTTCTATTCAGCCGAGGACCCCATGCCATGCACCCATGCTGTCCACATTTACAAAGGGTGTTCCTAGCTCAGTTTACCCAATCCAGAAACTCTCACAGACATGCTCAGAGTCTTCTCTTCTGGATGACTCTAGATCCTTCAAGTTCACCATCAATATTACTAGTGTTTTGTAGTGCTATACAAGAAATAAAGCTCTTGCTGTCGGCTGTATCTCTGCCTTCGGGTCAGAAGGCCCAGAGTGGATTCTAGAAAGGGCTAAGGCTCCTCAACAGAGGATGCTGTGCTAGGATCCTAAGTGACACCATCTCTGAAGAGCCTGCTGAGCTGCTTGCCTGCTGCATGGGACAGAAACCGGCTGCCAGTTCAGTCTTCCCCAGACAGTACCAACTGCATGTGGCCTTGAGCCTGGCACCTGGGCTGGCACCTACAGAGAAAATAGAACGCTGTCTGCCTGGAGAACATCAGCTCCGGTGCTGACTGCCAGCTCTGGGAAACTCCAGAGACATCTGGCTTCTGAGTATCATGTCTCAGGGTTAGAGAGCTCAGAGAGCCACTGTTATCTCACGGGCCAGTAACTGTTCACATACAGATGAGAGTTGTAGATAAGCCTCCCACAGCCTGACTCTACTCAGTGTCTTACAAGAGCCACTTCTTGTCTCCTGGACAAGACAGTCTCTGTGTCTCACGATGGCCTTCCTCTGAAAACAGCATTGTCAGAAGGCAGTAGTCATTGGTAGAGCCCTTGTCAAACATACATGGGTTTAATCCCCAACCCTGGAAAGAGACCCTGTCTCAAAAAGGCAAATGTTGAAGAGAGCAGAAATGCTAATACTGCCCATTGTTTTGAACAGGAACTGAAATCCTGAACAAGTCGGTTCGCATCATCTTCTCCACATTAGGAGTCTGTACATTTTTTGCAATCGGCTACATGGTTCTGCCGCTGTTTGCATATTTCATCAGAGACTGGAGGATGCTGCTGCTGGCCCTGACGCTACCTGGGCTGTTCTGTGTCCCCCTGTGGTGGTGAGTACAACCGCCATTGCCAGCCAGCCCTCTGCCTGTGGCAGGCAGGCACCCCAGAGATCAGCCCACTGTTGACCTAGCTGTGTCTGCGGGCTCTCTGCTGCAGCTTGCCCTGGTGCTGCCAAATTTCCAGCACTCTCTGCATCTTGGTGACTGGGCACGTGCACTGTAGGAAGCCTGTCTCAGACTTCTTCCAGATGCTTCCCACTCCAGTCTCCTGCCCGTGAATTTCCACGTTGTCTGTGGAGCTGGTACTGCTGGGTTGTGTCTTTAACCCTGTGCTATTTAGGGCTCTCTCTCTCTCTCTCTCTCTCTCTCTCTCTCTCTCTCTCTCTCTCCCTCCCTCCCTCCCTCCCTCTCTCACTTCCTTTCTTCTTTCCTTCCATCCTTCCTTCCTTTCTTTCCTTCTAATTTAAAAAATCTTTCATCACATTTTTAAAATAATTATTCACTTTATATCTTGATCTCTGTTCCCCTCCCATAGTCCATCCCCCATTCCTCATCCCCTTCTCATCTGATAGCATAGACCCCCCACCCCCCACAACCCTGAGTATCTCCCCACCCTGGCACATCAAGTCTCTGCAAGGTTAAGTGCTTCTTCTCCCACTGAGGCCAGACAAGACAGCCAAGTTAAGGGAATAGATTCCACATACAGACAACAGCTTTAGGGATAGTCCCTGCTCCAGTTGTTAGGGACCCACATTCAGACCGAGCTGTACATCTACTACATATGTGTAGGGGGCTTTCATCCAGCCCATGTATGCTCTTTGCTTAGTGATTCAGACCCAAGGGTTGACTGTGTTGGTCTTCCTGTGGAGTTCCTATCCCCTTCAGGGCCCTCAATCCTTTCCCCAACTCTTCCATAAGAGTTCCCAAGCTCCATCCAGTGTTTGGCTCTGGGTCTCTGCATCTGTCTGAGTCAGCTACTGGGTGGAGCCTCTCAGAGGACAGCCATGCAGGGCTACTGTCTGCAAGCATAACAGAGCGTCATTAATAGTGTCGGGGATTACTGTTTGTCCATGGGATGGACCTCTAGTTGGACCAGTTATTGCTTGATCATTCCCTCAAGTTTCTGCTCCATCTCCCGTCCCTGCATTTCTTGTAGGCAGGATAAATTTTGGGTCGAAAGTTTTGTGGGTGGGTTGGTGTCCTTATTGCTCTACCACTAATTAACAATTAATTAATTAATTATGTGTATATTATTTATGTATTTAAAACTATATCTAATATTTGCAACAAATATTGCAAAAATGACCTAGGATATTTTGCTACATATGTTCGCTAACATCAAATCTTGTGGTTATAGAAGGTAATGATCCATTGCAAATGAATTCCAGGTTTATTCCAGAATCTCCCCGGTGGCTGATATCCCAGAGGAGATTTGCAGAGGCAGAACAGATCATCCAGAAAGCAGCAAAGATGAACGGCATCGTGGCACCAGCAGGGATATTTGACCCTCTGGAGGTGAGTGAGGACCTGAGTGCAGACATCTCTTTTGAGATCAGCTCTGCAGAGACTTCCTTTTATGGAATTTAGTGTAACTTGCTACCTGTTAAGTGCCCACAATGTACCAGGCACTGCATTAGGTATCACAGTTACATTCTCAGGTGGCGCTGTACACCTAGTCTCCACCCTTCTCAGGAGGAGGGGACCTGAAGGCTTCTTAAGCCCAGGGCCAGCTTGAGTAACATAGTAAGACATCACCTCTCTTTCTTTGAAAAAAATCTACCTAAAGGACTATTTATAAGTTAAGAACATTAGGTGTCTGTCTGTCTGTCTTTTAACTGTCTATACAATTCACAAACCCAGTTTTTGATTGGCAGTTTTATCCTCTTAGTACTTACATGACTCCTTGTGAATTCTGGATATTAGCTGGTAAGGGATGTCTGCCATTCTATAAGATGTTTACTCTGCAATCTATCTGCGGGTAATTGATGCTTTCCCTGTGCTCATGAGGAGACTCTCTTCTTCAAATTCTCCCTTACCCCAATGTATGAAGAGTATTCCTTATGTTATCTTTTTTGAAGTTTTAGCATTTTGGGTTTTTGTTGTTTTGTTTTGTTTTGTTTTTTGTTTTGGGGGTTTTGTTTGTTTGTTTGTTTGGTTGGTTGGTTGGTTTTTTGAGACAGGGTTTCTCTGTGTAGCCCTGGCTGTCCTGGAACTCACTCTGTAGACCAGGCTGGCCTCGAACTCAGAAATCCACCTGCCTCCCAAGTGCTGGGATTAAAGGCGCATTTTGGGTTTTAAACTAAGACCTTTGGTCCATTTTGAGTTGATTTTTGAACAGGTAAGAGATAGGACTCTGATTTCATCCTTTGCAGGTGGCTATCCAGTGTGCTGCACCACCTGCTGAATGGGCTGTCTTTGCTTTTTTCAAGTTTCCAACTTTGTGTTGGCATGTGTGTCCAACCATTATGTCCAAGGATATGTATGTCCTGGTATTTTTATGATACCCACAGTACCTGGAAAATGTGCATCTGAGAATTGGCCAAAGCCCAGTTCCCACTGTATCCTGGGTTAATTACACCAAAGCCTTTCGGGGGGAGCAGTACATATCTTCAGTTGGTGGGCCTGGTAGGTCCAAAGCCTTGGTGCTTAAGAGCACAGGCTCAAGGCTCCACTCCTAAAGGCAGGTGGCCTTGAGGAAAAACCGACGTGCCATGGGTTTGTGGTACACTGTGACGGTGAGGACTTTGTGGGTATCATGCTGTGCTGGCTCTTAGAGAAGACAAGAAAGGCAAGACAGACACAGCCCCCACACTACACTAGAGACTCAGAGAATTACTAGAGGGGGCAAGAGGAGTTGATGTGCAGGACATGGTGACACAGGAAAGAGATGCTAAGGACCCCAAGGAACATACATTGCATGTCAGCAGTGTACAGAATGACAGCCGGGTAGCCTGAGGAGACAGGTCCACACTTGGAGGACAGTAATATTAACACAGGTGAATGGAGGTCATGGTACCGCTGGCCAGGATGAGGGAAAGGACCCTCAGGACATCTGAAGGAGATCCTTGTGGGTACATCCTCAGTTTGCATGTGTGCTAGGGGAGCACATCTGGGGCATATATTGGGGAAGGTCTAGGTCCAACCTGTGTATGCTCTTTGGTCTTTGGTTGGTGGTTCAGACTCTGAGAGCCCAAGTGTCCAGGCTTGGACAAAGCATTCTTTAAAAAAAAAAAAAAGTTGTGTTTATCTATTCATTTATATGAGTGCACTGTTGCTGTCTTCAGACACCAGAAGAGGGCATCGGATCCCATTACAGATGGTTGTAAGCCACCATATGGTTGCTGGGAATTGAACTCAGGACCTCTGGAAGAGCAGTCAGTGATCTTAACTGCTGAGCCATCTCCCCAACCTGGGACAAAGCTTTGCTGTTTGAATTAAAAAGTTCATCCCAGTCCTAGTAAAGTTAACTGGTTATGCAAAGGATACTGGCCACAACTGATGCTTCTGCCATTTAGGGCTATTCGTGTATCTTAGTATTTATTAGACAGGGAGCTTTGTCCCTACCCTTCAGAAATAGACAATGTGATAGTGTGATTGTGGAGATCCGTTGACACAGAGAAAAGTATCAGAAAACTGATTGGACAAATAAGAATAAAGTCCAGAAACACAAATCCCTCAAGGGACCTCGTTTCTCCTTGCTATGAGTCTATCTTGAACTGGATACACCCATGAAGAGAAATAGACCCCTCGATTTCCCTGGCCATGTCATCTCCCCGTCTCACCACCCTCTCAGACCCCATGTAGGAGGATCCGCAGCACCCTTACCAGCCAATACACCCCATTTAGAATGCTGTAAAGACAAGGCTGGGTGCCAGGCAATTGTCTGACGCATGCGGTGCTCACATTGGCCACTGTGAAGTGATCTATGAGCTTCGTTTTACAGGAAAGAGCATGGAAGCACAGAGAAATGACTTCGGGAGATCACACTGCCACCAAGCCGTGATTTTCCAGGGTTTCTCTGGGGTCAAGTGCATGTTCTAGTGAACTGCAATTTTCACTTCATACCAGGGGCTGTGGTATTGATTCGGAAAGGAAGCCATTTAGAGGAGCATCGTCTTGAAGGATAACCTAAAGTTTCCCTAGCTTTGGAGGCCTCTTCAACCTAGTCGTGTACCTAATCCAGACACATTTGGGTGGCTCTCCCAGACCAGGGACAATCACTGAACTCAAGAATATAGTTGGCCTGATGTTTCGGTACCTGGATATGATATGATATGACATGATTATTGCTAGAGGCAAGTCCTCCACACAGTGTGCAGAGAGAATGCACCAACGGTTCAGTGGTAAAAGTGCTTGCCATGCAAGTGTGAGGCCCCAAGTTCAGATCCACAGAACCCATGTGTGTGTCCAGAAGGCATGTGGCCCACTTATAATTTCAGTCCTGGAATTTGGAGACAGAGGGTCCCAGTTACTTTTCCACTGCTGTTACAAAACACCATGACCAGAGCACCTTAAATTATTTCATTGTTCTTATAGGTTTCCGAGGGTTAGTCTAGGATGGCAGAGGAAAGGCATGGTGTCAGGAACACCTGAGAATTCACACGTTGATCCACAGTCAGGAGGCAGAGAGGGCACCCTGGGAAGAGTGTATGTCCTTCGAAACCTCAAAGCTGCCCCCAGTGACGTACCTTCTCAAGCAGTTCCAGCAACTGGAGACTAAGTGTTCAAATATATGACCCTATGTGGGCCATTTTCATTCAAACCACCGAACATGGAATGCCCAGAACAATTAGGCTAGCAATATTAGCCATGTTAGAGACTCTAGGTTTGATAGAGAGAACCAGTTTCAACAAATGAGATGGAAGTGATTGAACCAGCATCAACCTTGGGCCTACTACGCATGTACACAACACACACACACACACACACACACACACACACACACACACACACGCTCCACCCATACATGGAAATGGAAGAAGGGGGGAGCCATCATAACTGAGAGCTAGGCAAATGCACACCTAATTAACTGGAAGGCTGATGCTAACATTTAAGGACCATCTTCCTTCCTCCCAACTGAAATGCCTTCCTTAATCTCTTACAGCACACATGCCCTACGGTCACAAGACTCCTACCTCACCCCCAGGAGATGCCCTGCTTCACAGCCTTATAACATTTTCTTAGCTTCAACTTTAGTCAGCTTGGCTATCTAAATTCATAGCTCATGGTAAATGAGATTCCATTAATTAGAAGTGGGGAAGTAAAGACTGACATTGGAGGCAAGAGAGGAGCATCATTAACCATGGGTGGGGAGCCTTTCTTCTCCAGGATGCAGTGATAACACTGACAGTTAAGATGGACTGGCCATTTAGGATGATGATTTTTCTATATTATTTAACTTCCTCAACTCCCAATTACGTCTTACGAGAGAAGGAAGCCGAGTCTCAGAGAAGTCAAGCAGTAACTCGCCCAAGGCCTCAGCTACACGGAGTCTGACGTTTTGTTGTTTGCTGTCTTAAGATAGGGTCACATGTAGCTCAAGCTGTTCCTGAACTCCCTGTGTACCTAAGGCTGGCCCTGAACTCCCTATGTAGCTAAGGCTGGCTTTGAACTCCCAATTCTGCCTCCACCTAGGCTTTCAGGCAGGTATCACCAAGCTTGGCTCCAGAATCTCTGATATTAACAGACAACAAAGGCTTGGAATGTGGGAGAGTGTGCTTATCTAGCATATACAAGGCCCAAGGCCCTTAAAACTCTCTGTCTCATCTCTGTGTCTGTCTCTGTCTCTCTCCCTCTCCCCCTCCTCCCTCTCCCCTCTCCACTCTCCTCTCCTCCCTCTCCCCTCTCCCCTCTCCCCTCTCCCCTCTTTCCTCTCTCCTCTATCTTCTCTCCCCTTTCTCCTCCCACCCCCCCAGGCATTATGGAGCTGCATGGCCCTCTCAACTCTATAGCTTTAAGAATCCCAGCCCCGTGTGGTAAAGGCGACCCATGTTAAGGCTGAGTGAAGGAAAAGCTGGTCAGCAATCCTCAGTGGGGCTGATGCTGTTTATGCTGAAGGCTTCTATCTATAATGGGCTATATTCAACATTTTAAAGCATTAGACACTCAGGAAAGAACATGGAAGAGGGAGCAGAAAGAATGTGAGAGCCGGGTGATGAAAACTTATGTGAAATGTTAGCTTTTGGACATGACACAGCCACTGCACTAAGGAGCTCTCAGCAGCTGTGGACCTGCAATGTCCAGCCCTTCAACATCCCAGCATGAAGTGGGAGAGACATATCAATCCTTGGTCCTAGTGATGGGTAATGGCTGCTACAAAGAGTGGGGAAAGAGAGTCATTTCCTTTGTGGGTATAACCAGATATGAAATTAGGAGAACATGCTGGGAGGAAGGAAGATTCCAGAGGGAAAGGGAGGGGAATATGATCCAAATCCACTAGAGGCATGTATGAAATTGTTGAAGAATGAGTTTAGAATTATGTAAATATTTAAATAAAGAGTTAGAATGAGCACCATATTTGGAGATATCCTTATGGCCCTCAACTTCTGAACTTGGAAGTGTATCAAATGTTTGCTAAGAGTTGTATGAATGGACCAGGATGTAGTTCAGTGCATGGAGTGCTTCCCTAGCATACACAAAGCTTCAATCCCCAGCATCAAAGCTGGCGTGATCATGCATGCCAGTAATCCCAGCACTGGGGAGATGAAGGAAGAAGAATACGAAGTTCAAGATCATGTTTATCGACATAGTGAGTTAAAGGCCAGCCTGAGATAAATGAGACCCTGTCTTAACATAATAATAGTAATAATAATGGTAATGATAATGATAATAATAATAATTTTAATTAAAGTAAAAATTTTTAAAGTTGTACGCCCAAGTTTTTTCCCATAGTACTTCCTGCCTGCCTCTTTATCTCATGCTTCATTTATGGTATCTTAGCTACAGGAGCTAAACTCTTCGAAGCAGCAGAAAGTCATCATCCTGGACCTGTTCAAGACTCGGAACATTGCCACCATGACAGTGATGTCTGTGATGCTGTGGTAAGCAATGATTGGTCTGGGAACGCAGACATATGACACACGAGTGTGCAACTGATTTCCTCTAGTTCAAAGGGACGTGACAAAGCCTAGGCCTCCCCTACAGCAAAGGGAGAATTGTGCAATTCTAAGGTCTTCAGACAACGTGTCTCAGATTGGTAGATTGTCCCGACCAAATACAGGAAAATTTATAGGTTAATAGTAAGTCTGCAGTAAGACCCCATCATGGAAGATGAGGGGCTTGAGGCTGCAGATGTCCCTGAGGACCAAAGTACAAGTGTTTTCTGGAACTGAGCAGTGACCTCAGTAACCTGATCACCAGTAGCAAATGAACACACGATGTTAAGACACAGAAGTAGCAATCTGACTTTATTAACTAGATATAGTAACAAATCTTCAAAGAGATAAGGAAAGAAAAATAATAACCTACCTGTCCCAGAGATAACAATACACATACATGCATGCATGCACTCACAACCACACACACGCACACACACACACACACACACACACACACACACACACACACACACACAGACTGTGTGCCAGAACTGGAAGATTGTATTTTAGAACTATAGGTTTTACAACTAGAAAAATATCAGTGTGAAATATTCTGGACCACAGCCTCTGTCAGATGTCTTCCTTCTTAGCTGTCTGAATATATCACTCATACAATGTGTTCCAACCAATGGCACTAGGGAGCCAATAATCACCAAGACCCAGGCCCATCCAAGCTGTTCTTAACCACATGTGAGTGTCCCTGAAGCTCTGCAATGATAGAGTTTACTTCTTCCTGTTTCCGATTCGTCCTATGACCCCTCCTAGTCTGGTAGATAGAGATCCAGCATGTTTCTGAAAGCCTTCTTCAGAGATGTGTGTTCTTCAGTCACACTCAGATGCCCTCCCTCACAGGGGCATCTACACTGTTGACTAGTGGTTTATTGAGAATGGCATTGTTCCACAGCACATTCTGAAGAGACAGAAATGTTTGGGATCCATGTTGTCTGTCATAGTGACCACCAGACTTATGAAGTGTCACTTTAATGTATTCCCACATGACGAGTGCCTGCCTAGAGGACATGGGACCTAGACCAACTCATGACCATCACAAAAGTTTAGAGAGCCATGAGCCATCTTTCTATGACTATATCATTGGTCTGTCTTTCAGGATGCTAACCTCAGTGGGTTACTTTGCTCTGTCTCTCAATGTTCCTAATTTACATGGAGATGTCTACCTGAACTGCTTCCTCTCTGGCCTGATTGAAGTTCCAGCTTACTTCACAGCCTGGCTGCTACTGCGAACCCTGCCTCGGAGATATATTATAGCTGGGGTACTGTTCTTGGGAGGAGGTGTGCTTCTCTTGATCCAAGTGGTACCTGAAGGTAAGAAGTTAGCCCAGGCTAAAAACATCCCAGAAAAAATAGATGCATTAATGACCTAGAGTATCAGGACAGGTGACCACCCTTACATGAGTCACCATTCCCCCATAACACTGCCTCAACATCACCAAACGTTTATCAGATGACAGCTGACTGTGACATGTTTCCAACAACTGTCCCAGCAGGGTATGGTTGCCCATCCCTATAATCTCAGCACTGGGGAGGGAGAGGCAGGAGGATCAGTTCAAAGCCAGTCTCAGCTGCAGAGCTAATTTGAGGCTAGCTCAGGTTGCATAAATCACTGTCTCAAAACACAAATAAAAACAGCGAGATCATGCAAACAGAATGTTTCAGAGTCAGCACAGGTAATTCTGGCCAAGTCAGAGAACCCGACTTCCATCTTTGGAACCCACATAGAGGAAGAAGACTATCTCCAGCAACTCTTCCTCTTACACACACACTTCCCCCACAGAAATGAATGAATGAATGAGTGAATTAATGAATGAGTGAATGAATGTAGGGATGGTGCAGTAAAACTAAACAATGACAAAAGGTTCCAATGCTAAAAGCAATGTATTTCCTTTTCCAAGTGTGTCTAACTTTCTCCTATTGTTAAACTACAAGTTAATACATTATCAATACATTGTAACATGCAAATAACACTGTTTGGGTTTATCTTTAACTTTTTTTGTTTTTGTTTTTCCCCCCTCCCCAGACAGGGTTTCTCTGTACAGCCCTGGCTGTCCCAGAACTCACTTTGTAGAGCAGGCTAGCCTCGAACTCAGAAATCCGCCTGCCTCTGCCTCCCGAGTGCTGGGATTACAGGCATGCGCCACCACGCCCAGATGTCTTTAACTTTTTAACTTTTGCAGTACCAAGGCTTAAACCCAGGGTCTTGCACTAGCCAAACCCTCTACCATGGGGCCATATCTCTGACCCTTTATTTTTATGTAGAGGCAAGATCTTGCTAAGTGACACATCCTGACCTTGAACTCATTACATAGCCTAGGCTAGACTTAAATCTGTAATTCTCCTGCCTCAGCCAGTGAAATATCAGTAGTTGGGATTATTAGTATGCTCAGGCTGTGGGAGAATGGCTCAATAATTAAAATGCATGAGGACCAGAGTTTAGATCCCAGAACCCACATAAATACTGATAAGCCTCATGGTTCTTCTGTAATTCTTTTCTTTCATGACTACACACATACAAAAATCATGCAAATACATGTGCACACCACAACAAAAAAAAAGAAAAAAGTATTTGTTAAAGCATTCACCACTGAGCCCAACTAGAATTATATTTCTTTTTTTAAAGATTATTTATATATTTATTTAATATGAATACACTGTAGCTGTCCTCAAACACACCAGAAGAGGGCATCAGATCCCATCACAGATGGCTGTGAGCCATCATGTGATTGCTGGGAATCAAACTCAGGACCTCTGGAAAAACAGTCAGTGCTCCTAACTGCTGAGTCATCGCTCCAGCCCTAGAACTTAATAATAAAAATCAGGAAGAACAGGGCCCCAAATTTATAGACTAAATTTAACTGTATTTAACATCTAACAAGTCACTATGAAACTGTGTTATCAAATTAAAGCAGATGGACAGAGGTCACAGGTTGTATTAATAATCCAAAATAAGAGTAGTTCAAATTCCAGGCCACCCATTGCCTTCCATCTTCAACCATCTGGTGACTAGGATTTGAGGGCAGTCTTGTCCAGCAACACGTTATGTGGGAACCATCATATGGCAGTAAAACGGACAATAAAGCAGTTAAGTGTTTGGTTCTAGGAGCACCCTGTCTGACATGAGCCTCTTTTTCAGATTATAACTTTGTGTCCATTGGCCTGGTGATGCTGGGGAAATTTGGGGTCACCTCTGCCTTCTCCATGCTGTATGTCTTCACTGCAGAGCTCTACCCAACCCTGGTCAGGAACATGGCTGTGGGCGTCACCTCCATGGCCTCTCGGGTGGGCAGCATCATTGCTCCGTATTTCGTTTACCTGGGTGAGATGTGTCTTATTCTGTCCTTAGTTATTGTTGTTGGTTTTTTTTTCTTAATTTATGTGTATTTTGCATGTGGGTTTATGTGCATTGTGTGTATGAACAAGGGCCTTCTTTGGCCAGTCTCTTCATGGGAGGAGTTGGTTTGGGTCTTGTGCTGGTCACAATGCAACTGAATCACTCTCCATAGCCTGGCTGCTCGGTTTTACGCCCCATTGCAGGCACATTGCATCTTAAAGCCCTCACTGGTTTCTTTTCATGATGATTCCCAGTGACCCCTTAGACTGTAATAGTAAAGTAATAGTAAGGGTCTTCCTGCTGTGTGTCTGTTGGATTCCCTTCCTCCCTACCTCTCTCTCTCTTTAGATTTAACAAAATTTGTATTTTATGTGAATGACAGTTTTATCTGATTACACCACATATTGGTTACCTACCTGTTCAAACACACACACATGCATGCAGGGAGAGAGAGAGAGAGAACAGATAAACTCTCAAAAAGGATACTCTATAAATCCACACAGTGAAAGAAACATATTTTCCTAACTTGAACACACCCTGCACAGCTGCTCTGAGTACAGCAGCCCTGAGCATACTGCAAAGCTAGTTTTCCTTACACTTCTCAACTATGCTTAGATGACCCAGTGCTGGGCCACTGGATCACAAGAAGCAGAGCCCAAGAAAAGAGTGTTTAGGGGGCTGGAGAGATGGCTCAGCAGTTAAGAGCTCTTCCAAAGGTCCTGAATTCAAATCCCAGCAACCACATGGTGGCTCACAGCCATCTGTAATGGGATCTGATGCCCTCTTCTGGTGTGTCTGAAGACAGTTACAGTGTACTTACATATAATAAATTAATTAATTAAAAAATAAAAAGAAAGAGCGTTTAGTATAAGAAGCTATTCCTGTTAGCAGCACAAGGCCTCTGAAAAGCCTAAAGAGCAGTATTTATCTTAAGTGCCAAAAAAAAACAACCAAAAGAGAAAAAAAAAAACCTACACATGGGTGTCTGTTTTTCTATTCTCTCTGTGAGCAAAGGAGCAGATCAGGGTTTATCCTCCTATCTCAGTAGCCCCATACAGAGAAGCAGAGAAGGGCTAGGTGTGTGGCTCAGTCAGTACAGTCTTTGCCTACTAAGAAGCTGGGCTGGATCCCCAGCAGTGCTTCAACCACGGATGGAGTCATAGAGGTGAGGGTAAGAGAATCAGATGTTCAAAGTCATCCTCTGCTACCTAGGTAAGCCCTCTCACCACCCATCCCAAGTCACCTCCACCCTAAGGAAGCTTTGATAGTGAAGACTTCTATCTGAAGAACATGTCATGCACAGCTGGGCAGTGGCTTAGAACCTAACAGCATGTTAATGTACAACCAGGGCTAGTGAACTGTAGAAGTCTGGGAACCCAGTGGACAACCTAGGGTATTTAGCTGACTTCCATTCTTCTGAAATGTTTGCATTCAGTCTGCTGTCATAGCCTGTCTGCACCTTGATAAAACATCTCCCAGGAGCATGCTCAAATCTAATTGCTGTTCTTGTGTCTGGTGCTTTGCAGGCGCCTATAACAGACTCCTGCCCTACATCCTCATGGGCAGTCTGACTGTCCTCATTGGAATCGTCACGCTTTTTTTCCCTGAAAGTTTTGGAGTGACTCTACCAGAGAACTTGGAGCAGATGCAGAAAGTGAGAGGGTAAGTAGCAAAATGATTGGAAGAAAATAAGAATGTTTGGAAGAATAAACACGGGAGAATATCTAACATGGTATGAAAAGGAAGAACACTGAGTGGAGATGGGGGGAGGGCGCTGGAGCAGTGCCAGTTAGAGCACCACAGCCACAGGGTAGGGACAGAAAGCCATGGAGCAAGACAGAGTTGAGGATGAAGCCCAAGAAAGAAGAGAATTCAGACTATGATTTTAAAAAAACAAAAACAAAACGTATCAACTTAAAATCCATTGGGAAGAGCAAGACACACACCTGTAGCCCAAGCTATAAGACAGGATCACATTAGTACAGGAGTTCAAGACCAGCCTGAGTCACGTAATGAACCTTCAATGTCAATTCATCCATTCATCCATGCATGCATACATGCATACATACACATACATACATACATACAGACATACATACATACATACACATGTAAAAATAATCAATGGGAGAACTCAGTAAAAAGCTGTTGGAACATTCAGTTAGATATTTTTGAATAAAGGAAAAGTAGAATCCTTCCAAACACATCAAGGTAGATTCTAGAAAGAAAAAGTAGGACTAAAAACATGAATCTACACGAATAATATTTTTAACATGAACTGAGCACAGAAAGGTATACATACCATAAGATAGAAAGCTCAAGGCCATCCTATATAGTGATCCTATATAGTTGGTTCTCCAGTTCCAAACAAACCAACCAACCAACAAAAACACAGAAACAAAATCAAAGTCAAAAGTCAACAAGGGAAATGTCTGCAGCACAAACATGGACAAGGCTGATACACCAAGTTCCTGCAATCTGTGGGAAAGAAAAGGAAAATTTACTTAAAGAAGATAAAAAGTAAGTATGCAACATATGCATAAAAAACAAACTACTCATCCATCTGTGTAAGTAAATACAGGATCTCGTGAGGTGCTCAGTGGGTAAGGACACTTACTGCCAAGTCTGAGCAGGTGAGTTCCATGCCTTGAGCCCACAGAGAAGAAGGAGAGAACTGATCTCCTCAAGCTATCCTCTGTATGAAATACTTTTCTGTTGCTCTTATTAAATGCCATGACAAAGAGCAGCTTATACAGAAAGCTTATTTAATGCTACAGCTCTTGAGCATCCATGTATGATCCAGTATTTCATCTATAATCCCAGCATCGGGAAAGCAGTGGCAGGCTAAACCTGAAAATACTTCGCTTGCTGTCAGCACTGTCTTAGGGAGGACATGGACAAGTGTGTGCTGGAAGGACCCTAAGTGTGGGGTCTCACTGTCAGGAGACGTTAGAAGACTCAAACCGCAGTGTTTGCAGATTCTCCATCCTGTGGGTTTGACTGGTCATTAACTCTACCCCTATCCTGCTCTCCGCAGAGGTTGGGAGAGCAGAGCCAAAAAGCTCTGTGCTCCTAGATGAAGGCTTCTTCCTTCTGGCAACCAGTCCCCATGCTTGAGCTAGCTAAGAGCCACCTCAGAGAACCAAAAGCAACACTTTGCCCTCTATCACCCAGGAAACTACAAGAGAATTATGAGCTCTGTACCAGGACCCAGAGGCAAAGGCCAACCATCTTTCTGTGGCAGCCCCATCTGACAGGTTTAAAAGCTCAGCGGCATGATGGAGAAATTGAGATTCTGAGCTGCACTAGCCTGGCTTCAAATTTCAAACCTACAGCACAAAGTTGGAGGAATTATTAAGTTTCCTCAACCCTCAGTTTTCCCATCTACTACGTGGGAATATTTCACATGGCTGCTCCAGAGGTTCTGTTAGATAAAAGCCAGGGCTGGCCATAATAAAGCTAAGTCTGTGTGTGTGTAGATACTGATCTGTCACAGGACTTTACAGGTGCCTGTGTTTGATAAGAACTGATCTAATCACTGAATGGTGGTGGAACAAACCCTTAATCTCAGCAATTAGGAGGCAGAGGCAGGCAAATCTTTGATTTTCAAGCCAGCCTGGTCTACAGAATGAGTTCCAGGACAGCCAAGGCTACACAGAGAAACTATGTCTTCAAAAACAACAACAACAAAGAGACTGTCTAATCATTACAATTCTTCTCTATCAATCATATCTACGCGATTGACATCATTCCTGCTACCCCTCTATTCTTTCTCCAGGGAAACTGGAGAGCTTAAATTCAAGCTTTGTGTTTAATCAAGAAGTAGCTTGATTAAAGTCTCTTGAAATAATAACATACAAGGTCTGCACGCATGAGGTTCTTTAATTAGAGTTCACATGTCTTTCATTGGTTGAATGGGGACATGTTTTTGGATGTCAGTTTGGTGTTTGGGGGAGGGGAGTTCCAACTGCTTAATTTTCTTCAGCGGTTGTTTTATTTTCAGGTTCAGATGTAGAAAAAAATCAACAGTCTCAATGGACAGAGAAGAAAATCCCAAGGTTCTAATAACTGCATTCTAACGAGGTTTCCAAGGCACTTGGCAAACTGAAAAACAGATGTATACAATGAGCAGGGTTCGGTAGAGCAAGCCTGCAATCCCAGCGCTCTTGGGGTGGAGACAGGAGATCAGGAGTTCAAGGTCATCCTTGGCTACTGCAGAAGTCTAAGACCAGCAAGCACAAGCAACCCTGTCTCAACAAAACAAAACAAAACAAAAGCCTTTTCTGCTGAAAGGGATCAATAGAAACAATGAGCACCAAACTGGACTTGTGGAGAAATATACACTATCTCATGAATTCTGGGCCACTCTTCCAAATGGTCTTGTTTTCAAGAACAAACATTTCTAAATAGTCTTGACTACTAACTATTCAATGAAATATATTTGTAAAAATTTTTTTGAAAATGTGTTGGTCAAGGACTGGCAAAATCCATATTAAGATTAACACACATTTCTAAACGTATAAATGCTATCCAAATAAAATTCATTGTATTATCACAACTATTAGATGGTAACAGTGTGTGTGTGTGTGTGTGTGTGTGTGTGTGTGTGTGTGTGTGTGTGTAAGAGTAGAGATGATCCAACACATTCAAAATGAGAATAGTTTTTTAATTGAACTCATATGGGGCTATAGCCAAATGGTTATCTGGACTGCAGGTCCTGAGTCTTTGATGGGTACCTGCCACCCTGTGCTGGAAAGTCTGAGAGCCACATTAAGTAGATGTGCTATTAGTCCACTGATGATCTGCAGACCCTGCTCAGCAGTCTTCACACTGGGTCACATGAGCATAACACCAACAGGCAAAGAACTCTCTTTCCAGATCTGAAGAGATGGCTCAGTTAGCAAAGTGATGACGGAGAATGAGGATGTGATATCAAAACCTAAGGAGGATAAATATATAGCCTCCTTAATTATTATTATTTAATTATTTAATAATTATTAAATATAATAATAACTTTTTGATTTTTTTATAAAGCAAACTAGCATGCATAGGCCCTGGGTTAAATCCTCAAAATGACAAAGAAAGGAAGAATGAAGGGAGGGAGGGAGGGAAGGAAGGAGAAAGGGAAGGAGGAAGAGAGAGAAGGAGGGAGAAAGGGAGGGAGGGAGGGAGGGAGGGGAGAAGGAACAAAGGAAAGCCCATGAGAGAGAAAAAAAAAACATTGAAATGCACTTCCTTAAGACAGGAACATCAATGTAATGTTCAAATTATTAGTAACAAACCAATTTTTTTAAAGATTTGTGTTATTTATATTTTATTTTATTTTATTTTATTTTATTTTTAAAGGCCTTAAAATAATACCACCCAACAGGGTAGCCACTGACTAGAAGTAGCTGCTGAGTATTTAAATGTGCACTTCACTAGATTCAACAGAAAGGTCCTATAAAATACACACCAAAGTCCCAAGTCTTAGTATGAAAGAAAGGGGTCAGTGATTTTTTTTTAAATAAGAATCAAATGCATTTCAGTATTTTCCATGCCAACTTTATAATAAAACAATAACATAGTGTTACAATTAATTCCATACTCTTTAAGGAAAATCTTTTCTTACACAACTGGAATCCAATCCAGGGCCTGGTGCGGGTGAGGCCACATCCCAGCTCTAAAGGCTTCTACTATGAGCACTGGCAGGGAGAAAGAACACAGGACAGCCACTTACATCTCAACCTCACATGTCCCTGCATATGCCAATACGTAACTATACTTCAGATTGTTAGTTCTTTATGCAAAATTTGAATCTGACCACGTAAAATTTTTATTTACTAAATCTGGACATTTTACTCATATGGCTGTGACAATTATTGTTGTCAACTTGACAGGGTCTAGAACCACCTAAGAGAGAAACCTCTAGGTGTCTGTTGAGGAAGTTTCTAGATCTCGTTAGTTGGAGTGGGAAGAGTGACCCTCAGAGTGGCAGCATCAGTTCCATGGCCCAGGGTCCAGGACTACATAAGAGGAGAGAGCAAGCTGAGTGCCAGCATTTCTCTCTCCTGGCTTCCTGGCTAAGGCCTGCGACAAGCAGCCTCCTGCCACCGGGCCTTCCCAGAGTGACTGACTCCACCCTCTGACCACAAGCCCAAACCTTTTCTCCCTTAAGTGGTTTTTGTCTCTGTAACCAGAAAAGTTACGAATAAAACAGCTACCAAGACAATTTTAATGATAATGTGCATCTGCTATACACACCTCTTGTCCCTGCTACTAGAGAGGATGAGGCAGATGGTCATTTGTGATCAAAGTTGCAGATAAAGCCAGGGAAATACAGTAGGCCCCATCTCAAAAGATAAATAAATAAAATTACAAATGTAACTTCTCATTTCATTTGGCAATAATACTTTAGAATTACATAGTTGCTATTTTTATAGCTTATCTTTTTAATTTTAGGAAATATTCTTTGCACAAAATAATGGATTTCATTGTAAGGCTCTGTGTTTTGAGACAGGGTTTCACTGTATAGTCCTGACTGGCCTGGAACTAACTATGTAGATGACCAGTCAGCTCCTGAATTAACTGTAAAAGTAACTAATGTGAGACTAGATCTTTAATCTTGAAGTTAAATTTTTATATTTTCTTAAGTCAATTTGATGAATGACTAAATGATTTCTTAATCTTTAAGAACATAAAGCACAGAACAGAGCCTGGGAATTGAAATTCATTATCCCCAGCCTCATGACCACGGTCTCAAAATTTGTCTCAATCTCTTAATGATTATTATAATATTACCTTATGTGAGTGGGCGTTTTGACTGCGTGTATGTCTGTGCACTATATGTGGCCTGGTGTCCAGGAGACGAGAAAAGAGGATTAGTTCCCCCTGGAACTGGAGTAACAGAAGGTTGTAAGCCTCCAATGTGTGCTGGGAATTGAACTCAGGTCCATTGAAGGAACAGATTTATGGCAGGATACAATCCCTCTCTGACCCATAACAAAAAGTTGAGAGGGTATTTCATACTGAAATCCTAAGCCTTTCTCCAAGTCAACACCCAGCTTGGTCACCACTTCCCCCAAAGGAGCCCTGGGGCCCTGCTCGGAGGTGTGGCTTGAAAAGAACCGTCCCTCCCCTAGCAGCAGCTTCGGGGCGGGGACTACAGCGGCCCCGCCCCCAGCCCACTTGCTCACTCTTTGGGCTGGACTGGGAGGGACTTCACCTCAGCGAACAGCTCAGAGTAGCGGGCAAGGGACCCCTAGCCTCCCTCACACCCGCGCAATTCTGAAGCCAGGCTCCATCCGGCTTCCGCACCGTCCAGCCAGCTCGGAGGCCGGGACCAGGTCCGCCTCACGAACACGCACGTCCAGTGCCCACTACGAATCACGCAGACTCCTGCCGCGCCCGCCCCACGTTTCGCCTCAGGACTGTACGGCCGACCTTGCAGTCTAGGCCAGACTCCGCGCGGAGTCCATCATGGCCTCACTCCTCGGTGTCCCTGGCGCTGGCGGGGTCTGAGGCGGCGGGAGGAACTCACGAGCTTCTCCATGTGGAAAACGTCTCCCGACGCTTTCTCGAACTCCTCTTCGACGAGTGACTGATGCTCCGCGCGCACGCGCACGGACAAACCGTGCGCCGCCCACTGCGCCCAAGTGGCCTCGGATTCCCGGCGGGACGCCGTGGGCTGCCAACTATATGCTTGACTACGACGAGGTGACCGCCTTCCTGGGCGAGTGGGGGCCCTTCCAGCGCCTCATCTTCCTCCTGCTCAGCGCCAGCATCATCCCCAATGGCTTTACAGGGTTGTCAGCCGTGTTCCTGACGGCGATCCCAGAGCACCGTTGCCTGATACCAGACACCGTGAACCTGAGCAGCGCCTGGCGCAACCACAGTATCCCGTTGGAGACGAAGGACGGACCAGAGGTGCCACAGAAATGCCGCCGCTACCGACTAGCCACCATCGCCAACTTCTCTGCGCAGGGGCTGGAGCCGGGGCGGGACGTGGACCTGGAGCAGCTGGAGCAGGAGAACTGCCTGGATGGCTGGGAGTACGACAAGGACGTCTTCCTGTCCACCATCGTGACAGAGGTAGGTGACAGCCCCCCTGTCAGGATCTGATGACATCGCGGCGACGGTTGTAGCCCTTCGTCCAACGCACAGGCTGATGAGCATCCTCCCGTCAGGTGGCCCAGGAACATTTTATGAGATGACTTCTAGCCATAGTACGCCCCTCAGAGTACAAGTGTTTGGCAGACCATTCGTCACAGGGTCCCATTGAAGATAGAGTCCCACTACCCTGAGGGGTGGCACTTTCTCGAGGTAGTGATGTGATTCAGAGGGGCGAGATTCAGACTTGCTCCAGAGAAGAGGCCACAGTTTTAGCCTCTGTTCAGAGAGAAAATACTCTTTGCAGAACTTTTTAAAGAAACGTGTATTCCAAACTCTCTACCCTTTCTGTAGTTACTCTTCCTTCCCTCACCTATCCTCACCCCAAAATGAAGTCTTGCCATGCCGCATGAGAAACTGTTTTCCATTTGCCCTCGATGGATTCTTCTTAAGGACCCATGTGTCTGCAGATCTGTCCAGGGTGACTTCTTGGTATGGAGCCTTTTCCACAGTATTCTGGGACAAGATCACTGGAGAGGTTAGGTAAGGCATGTAACCTTCTCTGAGGAGAGTGATGGAAACCTAATCCCTCATCCCCTCGCACTTTATTCTTGGGTAACTTTGACACTTCTCAGTTCACTCAGCTGGGGATGTGACATGCTGTTTAATGGTGCATGTGGATGTGTTTGGGGACTTGGGCACCAACTGTAATTTTCTGGGGTTTGTACCCACTCCTCTATCCCCATAATAGAAAAATAATCCTCATTATGTATGAGGTCAAGAGGTACTTCTTGGGACTAGNACATCATGACCAAGAAGCAAGTTGGGGAGGAAAGGGTTTATTTGGCTTACACTCCATACTGCTGTTCATCACCAAGGAAGTCAGGACTGGAACTCAAGCAGGTCAGAAGGCAGGAGCTGATGCAGAAGCCATGGAGGGATGTTCCTTACTGGCTTGCTTCCCTTGGCTTGCTCAGCCTGCTCTCTTATAGAACCCAAGAACCCAGAGATGGCACCACCCACAAGGGGCCCTTCCCCCTTGATCACTAATTGAGAAAATGCCTCACAGCTAGATCTCATGGAGGCATTTCCCCAACTGAAGCTCCTTTCTCTGTGATAACCCAGCTGTGTCAAGTTGACACAAACCTAGCCAGTACACTGCTCAATCATAAAGAAAGACCTGATTTTAGATGCAAGCCCCTTGACAAAATAATGAAGGAAAGAATAAAAGAGGTCCTCGTATAGAGGACCTGAGTTCAGTTTCTAGAACCCACATCAGGCAGCTTACTACCACCTGTAACTCCAGCCTCAGATAATCCAGCACCATCTTCTGCTCAGGACATGTAGCATGCACTCACATAGACAAATACTCATACACACATTTTTAAAAATAATATTTTGTAAAAACATGGAAAGAAAAGCCAGGCACAGCAACACAGTACAGTGAGAGACCATGTCTCAAACGAATAAAGCAGAATACCCACTGTGTTCCTCTAGTCTCCATGTAGGCATTCATGTCTATACACATATGCATAGACAAGCATTACACTAACATATGAATTAAATGATAAATAAAAGATATGGTTCTCCTGCTTTTAAACAACCTCAACAGGTTTTTTTAAGATTTATTTTTACATGTATGAATGTTTTGCATGCCTGTATTTGAAATAGCACATGAATATAGTACCTGTGGAAGCCAAAAGAGGGCATGGGATCTTCTGGAAGAAAACTTAACAGTTTGATTGAGACATAAATGAGATAAAGAGTCTATCACAGTGAACAGTTTGAAAATACTTGACAGCAATATTAATATACCCTTGAGCCCAGAGAACCTGAGTTGATCACATTTCTGACAAGAAAGAAGTGTAGACCCCTGTCATAGCTGTTTTAGATTCTCAAAGTTTGGTTTTTCCTCTTACAACTCTCCAGCCACAAAGTTTGACTCATGGCCAGTTTTGCCCATCTGCTCACCAAATAGAAGCATTGATGGTCTGGGCTTCAAGTGCTTTAATTATATAGCTCAGTGGTCAGATGAGTACGGGAATACTAGGATCATGGGTAAGCTTATCATCTTACTTGGGATTTCATTGCTGTAAAGAGACACTATGACCAAGGCAACTCTTTTAAAGGACAACATTTAATTGGGACTGACTTACAGTTTCAGAGGTTCAATCCATTATCATCATGGCAAGAAGCATGGCAGCAGGCAAGTAGACAAGGTGCTAAAGGAGAAGCTGAGAGTGTTACATCTTGATACAGAGGCAGCCAGAAGGAGACTCTTTCACACTGGGTGGAACTTGAGGATAGGACCTCAAAGTCCACCCCCCACTGTGACACACTTCCTTTAACAAAGCTACAACTACTTCAACAAGACCATATCTCCTAATAGTGCCACTTCCCATGAGCCAAGCATATTCAAACCACCATATTCCACTATGTGATGGCTATCTCTAGTTGTCAACTTGTCTACATCTGGAAGGAACTACAATTCAGAAATGGAGGGTACATCTGTGATCCAGATCTTGAGGCACTGTGACCATGAAAAGCTTAGGCTCAGGCAAGATAGTAAATGCCTTTAATCCTAGGAGACAGTGGCAAACAAATCTCTGAGTTCAAGACCAGCCTGGGACAGAGCAAGTTCCAAATCCAGTCCTGGCGGTACACACCTTTAATCTAGGCCATACCTCCTGCTGGGGGCCTACATAAGGACAATGGAAAAAGGAAGTGTTTGTTATTCTTCATCTGCTTGCACTTACTTGCCAGCACATCTGTTTAGAACTTAACTTCTTCAGGATTCCAGTTTATACAGAAGACCAGCTGAAACACCCATGGGACTGAGTAACTACTAGATTCTTGGACTTCCCATTCACTCTTGGACTTCTCATTCACAGCTGCCTATTGTTGGCTTGTCATTCCAATAATTTCCCTTAATATATAGAGACATTCCATACTATAACTCTAGAGAACTCTGACTAATACAGAAGTTGGTACCTGGAATGGTTCTAGAGGAGCAGAAATGAAAGGATGAATCTTTTAAGGATCTGGAATTGACTTTAATAATTTGCCAGTTTCTTCTAATGTATGAGTGCCTTCAACTACTAAAACCTCTCCAGACACTCTGGGAGCTTGAGAATATTGAAGGCCATGGTGGAAACTATATTCCAAACTTAAAGAACCCTTTGATTATCTTGTTCCATTAATTGCAACTGGCAATGGATTAGGTGATGTAGTATACAAAAATTTCTACAGTTTGGGGGAAAATAAGGAAAATTATTTTGCTGGCTTCCTGCTCTTAGCATCNAAACCTCTCCAGACACTCTGGGAGCTTGAGAATATTGAAGGCCATGGTGGAAACTATATTCCAAACTTAAAGAACCCTTTGATTATCTTGTTCCATTAATTGCAACTGGCAATGGATTAGGTGATGTAGTATACAAAAATTTCTACAGTTTGGGGGAAAATAAGGAAAATTATTTTGCTGGCTTCCTGCTCTTAGCATCTATGGATAAATTGGTAATGGAAAGCAATGAGCTGTATGATAAAATTGACTGATTCCAGGTGCCAAAAACAATCTAAAGGTTTCTAAGGTACCCTGAAGAGAATCTTCTCTTCAGCAGCCATAGAGCTCATGTTGCAGAAAAGTCAAGCCGAAGTACTTATCATAGCATTGGCTGAATTACAGCGAAAATTCAAGTTTCAGCTTCAGACAGCCTCAGCAGTTAAAGTAAGGGCATTAATTGGCAAAGAATGGAATCCTATAACTTGAGGTGGGGATGTGTGGGAAGACCCTACCTAATAAGGCTGAGAACTTTAAATCCTCAGATTCTCAAGGGGAATCTCACCTCACCTGAGGAAGTAGTACCCGAAGCCCCACCCCCTTGAAATAGTGCCCTTTTCACCTGAGAAAATTACTCTTTCGTTGTTTGATAAACCAGCAGTGCCTTTCTCTGAAAAAAAAAAAAAAGCCAAGCAAGACAATAGTGCTGTTCTTCAAGGCCCACCAATAGTCTCCACTAGACCTATAACCAGACTCAAGGCAAAGCAGGCCCCTAGAGGGAAGGTTAGAAAGTCTAGTCCATAAGGAAGTGTGCTACACTACTAAGGAGAATAATGAGTTTGCTAATTCATTCAAGCAGAAGTCTGGGGAATATGTGTGAGAATTGATTTTAAGGATATGGGATAATAATGGAAGAAATATAAAACTAGATCAGGCTAAGTTTATTGATATGGGCCCTCTGAGTGGAGATTCTAGGTTTAATATGGAAGCTCACAAGTTACAAAAAGGTGTCAGAAGTTTGTTTGAATGGTTGGCTGAAGTGTTTCTCAAAAGATGGCCTACTGAAAAGGAGTTGGAGATGCCTCATATTCCTTGGCTTAGCATTGATGAAGGGATTTTTAAGGCTCGGGGAAATTGCAATGCTAGAGTGGGTATGGTGTGGAAAATCTAATCCTCAACAATGGAAAGGCCCAGAAGACAAGCCCTTCATGAATTCTTTAAAACACAAAATGGTGAGAGAAGAAGAGACCAGCATCACTGAGGTAAAATCTTCTGGGAAGGGTTTTCTGAGAGCATAAAGAAGGTATGTTCCATGGGCCGGGCGTGGTGGCGCACGTCTTTAATCCCAGCACTCGGGAGGCAGAGGCAGGCGAATTTCTGAGTTCGAGGCCAGCCTGGTCTACAAAGTGAGTTCCAGGACAGCCAGGGCTATACAGAGAAACCCTGTCTCGAAAAACCAAAAAAAAAAAAAAAAAAAAAAAAGGTATGTTCCAGAAGTACTCAAGGTTGTACCTCATGCTTCGCTGGACTTGGTAATGTGTAAGAGTCACCCAGGTGGTACTGGTTTTGAAGGCATGAAGGGTCATGGAGAGCAGCTGAGGCTCGGCAGTGTGAGGGGCCAGGAAAAGTCATTGGTGAAGGTGCAGCCTCAGTTGCAGTTGACAGCCCAGGAATGAAGGGATCATGAAAAGGAGTTGAGGCTTGGCACCATGAAGAGAGCCTATTGGTGAAGCCTAGTTGCAGCGGAAGTCCCTAGCATATTGAAGATGCCAGTATCATGGGATGACTACCAGGAACAGTAGTGGCAGTGGAGTGAAGTCAACCAGAGCCTAGAGTGCTACAGAGGGCAGAGCTAGAGATGTGACCCAAGCCCTTTGGAGGAGCTCAGATCATGTGTTGGATCCCATACATTGGTACAAGAAGTTATAAAGTTTAAGTTATCTTGTATACCCCAAGATGCTAGAGATGTCAGAGCTATGGGATACCTGCTGAGAGGAAAGCTGCTAAAGAAGTGGAGCCAGCCCAAGGGAAGGAAGTTTGTTACAGTCAACAAAGATAAAAGGAGTTGGGAATATGAAAGCACTTTAATATCAGACTTGGAGATGCAGTTCGTAGTTTTTCCAGCAGGTTGTTTTGGTCTTGCTTTGGTCCAGTATTCCTACCAAGACATTTTGGAAAGATAACATATATCCTGTGATGTTGGAAGTATGTAATCTGCTTTTTAATTTTTGAGGGGATTACAGTTAAGTTAGTAAATGAATCTCAGAAGGGACTTTGAACTTTTAATATTGTTGAGACTGTTACAGACTATGGGACTTTTGAAGTTGAACTAAATGTATTTTTCATTATGCTGTGATGACAATTTGTATTTTCATCTGCTTAGCTGAAGACAATTTGTATTTACCAAGAAACAGATATTCATCTATCTTACATCTTATTTTTGAAGTCTTGTTCAGCTAAACTGGCTAATCATCTACCCCCTATTCTTATATTTATAATAGAATTATTTACTCCTTATTTATAACCCTGTCTTTTTATGGTACACAGCAAAACCTGTGGCCATATCTATAGATCACAATATCCAGGAACTCAGACCTAACTCAGAATGAAATGTTTTCTTTGATCATTTAACAGATCCCAAGCCTGCTTTTCTCTCTAGTACAATTACATGCTTGTAACATATAAAAAAGCTCACTGTACTCCTTTTCTAACATATGTAGCTTTCACTATTCTACAATGGAAGAGGCCACATTCTACTCTTAATTCTATTTCTTATATCTTTCTAGCAAAACAACTTAAACCATCTCCTCAAACTTTCTATCAATTATCTAACTTCCTAAAACTATTTAAATCCAATCAGGAATTCTACAAAATCATTAATTGATTTAAACAGCATCAACTCAGGAAAGTTCATCTTCATGTTGATCTGCAGGAAACTTGCCCAACAGAATGGGCTATCACCCAGGAAGTAATCGCACTGGGTTATAGGCAGTAAGGGTCTCCCTGTGCCAGATGTATGAGGAATATAGCAATGACAAACATGAGAAGGCACATTGGTAGCAAGAAGCAATCCTGGGACGAAGCTCCTAGAGCTGTGCCTCTCCACAATTCACCCATTGCAGCTGTACAGAATGGTGGGACATCTCCAGGAAACTCACTTGCCCACTGCAGCTCCTCCTCCATGGTATCCACCAGACCTTGAATATTGATTGACATTTTGATCCTTCTTCCCAAGAGCTGGGATTTGTAACTTTATTTTTTTTCAAATTCTATTTTTAATGATGGTTCTTAAATGCTTTAACCTTCCTTGTAACCCACCACCCACCAGAGATAGTGGAAAAGAAAGGATATGGTGGAAGTGGACCTGTTTAGAAGGGTTCTTTGGAGCAACTCCCGTCTGGAAATCAACAGTTCAGTTCACAGGTTAGCAGGCAGCAGCAGCTTGATCCACTAGAAAACACATCATGGATACACCAGCAGTCCAGTTTGGTAGAACTGGGTTAGCAACAGTGGTGACATGACCTAGCAGAGACAGACAGGCCTCAGCTTCTGCTCAAGTCAGCAGGAGAGACCAACAGAAATACCAGAAGTTCTAGGCTGTGTCTCTCTCAGGGAAGTGAAAACACGAGACCACAGGCATTGCACAGCTAACTGTACCAACAAGCCAAGCCTTGTCTCTGTCACTCCATCAAGTCCTATTTATATGTTCCAAACATCACATGCTCCACCATCCTTGCCTCAGCAAGTATCTTGCCTCAGAAGGTACCTTGTCTCAGCATGTGTCTTGCCTGAGTGCTTTCGTCCAATCAGCCCAAGTCCTTAGAAGCAGCAACAAACTGCTGTACACCACCAGAAGTGTTTTGGTGCGTTTCTCTCTATGGTGTCCCCACAAATGCAACTCAACTACACAATGTAAGGCAGACCAATACATGCGTGTCATTAGCAAAGAATCCTTCATCACATGTTCTTTTATGTGCTTGCTTTAGCAGAACATCCTCTCTCCTCTCTCCTGTGTCTGCTTCAACAAAACGTTCCTTCATAAGTCAGCCTTAGCCTTTCACACCTATGTCCACTTTAAGGAAACATTCCTTCATGTATTTGTCCCCGCAAACACCTTCCAACAGACTTTCCAAAGAACCCTTAAGTTTCCACTTCATGATGAACCACCATACCTGGTTTGTGCAGTGCTAAGGATTGAAGCAAGGACTTCATGTATGCTAGGCAGGCACTCTACCAACTCAGCTACAGCCCAGCCCTCTGAGTGGATTTCTTGTCTACCTTGGATATATCAGTTCCCAACCATTACGTGGGACATGTTGATAAACAACTTACAGCAACTTATCCTTCATGTCATCTTTGTTTTAGCAAAAGTAATACATTTCATCATATTTAAGAATGACAGCAGCCATAATTTTGTCTATGGCACAGCTTTACAGAAGCTCAGAAGCTATCTGCCATCATTGTTTCCTTCAGCTTTATGACCTCAATCATTCCCAGAATTGGCTTTAGCAGCCATGTGTGGATGGTAACATTTGTCCACCTACCAGATATCTGGGTGCTGGCACCACCAAGGCAGGTGGAGCTATAAGAGTGAGAGCATCTAGATCCAGATGTTCAGAATACTTGACTCCTGCATGTCTCTTCATCCATTTTGGACTGTTTCCTTTTTGACTTGGGGATCAAATAACTCCAATTATTCCCTCCTTTGGGAATCATCACCCAACTTAGCCCATCTAAGTACATGTTAATTCAAAGCTAGTAGTATGCCTGAGGCAGCAATGGAGATTCTCTATGTCAAGCCTCTAGGTTGCCCTCCACACCCAGATGTGGTACTGACATAAGCCCAGGACAGCAGAGAAGCTCAATTTTTCTGCCACCAGTGTGGAAGTGATTCTTTATGAAAGCAGTACACCCCTGTCTGTGTTGAATCTGGAAGGCAGCCGGCTCTTTGGAAGGCATACAATAGTCTGGTGCCAGAAGAGGTAGGTCTAGATACCCATAAGGGAAGCTGTACATGTGAGGTCTTGTCAAAGACTACCTTTGACACCCAGGTAAACTGAGGTAGGATATAGAGTTGGGGAGTGGAGAAAGGCAAAAGATGATGATAGCTTCTGGCAATTAACTCTCTCTTACTATTTGGGGGCCAGAACGGATGACTTCTGCCAATTAACTCTTGCTTACTGTTCTGAAGTCTAGGCTAATGGCAATTGACTCCTGCTGATAACAGTAGGAAATTAGGAAAAGAAGTTTAATTACTTGTGCTCTTTACTCTTTAACTGAGGGGCCACTCACTGGCCAGGCATGAGGCTGGAGGCTCTGAGTTCATTAACTCTTTGTGAGCCAGAGAGAAAGAAAAAGAAAGAACACAGAGAAAGAGAGAGAGAGAAAGACACTGGATGAAGCAGAAAAGAGATACACCCCTCTTGTATTCTTGCTTTCAGCTTTTTATAGCCTTTTAGACAAAAGTCTTCTAAGTAAGAAATATTACCTCATAGATAAAATGTTACACAGAGGGAGTTACAGCAGGATGTTGAGTATAAATAAGATCAAAGCAGTTTTATTCTAAAGCTCATTATAAGTTCAAAGCAATAGCTTTACATGGCCTTACTTTATCATTGTGCACACCTATGGCCTCAGCCTTGGACCTGACCTAAAATGAATATTTTTTCCTTGATCATTAATTTGTTCCAAGCCTATTCTTCTTCCTAGTGCAATTTACATGCTTGTAGTGCATGAAAACTCAGTGTACTCTTTTTCATGCAGTCTTTACCTACTATCCTATGAGGAGGGACACATTTTATTCTTGATCCTAACTTTATTATATCTTTCTGGCAAATAACTAAAACCATCTCCTTAAACTTTCTACCAATTATTCTAACTTGTTAAAATTATTTGAATCAAATCAGGAATTCTATAAAAATCATTAATACATCTAAACATCATTTATCAATGAAGTTCATCTTCATGTTGATCTGCAGGAAATTTGCCCAATAGAATGGGCTAATACCTAGGAATCATTAGGCTATATAATATTGGAAGGAAAGACATGTCAGCAGCAATAAGCAATCCTGGAATGAAGTCTCTGGGGTTCATGCCTCTCCAGAGCATACCCATTGCATCCATGCAAAACAGTAGGCCATCTCCAGGAAGCTTCCTTCCCACAACATTGTATGCATGGCTTCTGCCAAGGTCTGGAAAGTCTCCTTCTGTACACAGTCTCTGACAAGCAATATCTTTCTGGGAACCACTGAAGTCCCTGTTTGGACTGTCTGCCCATCTTCCAGCTCCATATTGGGCTGAAACATCTAAATACATAAGTGTCCCCATGTACCCCACTCTTCCCTGCACAGATCACTTCCTGGTTGTGGTAACTGTAGTAAAACCACACTTTGAATGGTGGAAATGCAAACAGAGATGCCTATTTCCTGCCCCAGTTTCTGTTTTCTAGACAAGGGAATTAAGGCACTGTTTGGTGTGATGGGCAGAGCCTTGGGTGAGGTTAGAAAACCAGTTAACTCTAAGTAGCACTTAACACCTAGCTTCCAGAGTCACAGTTCATAGCTCCAAGGCATACTGGGTTTAGTCCTATTGGAGTATAATATCAGATATTCCAGTTTAGAATACTGCAGGGACCAAAGGGCCATTGCCTTGATACGAGCACAAGCAGAGCTGATGGAGCAGGTCTAGAGAGAACACTGTCAGCCCTTTGGCCTCTATCTTTTGCTGGATTCTTTGCCTCTTAGACTCCCTACAAGAGTACCTTGCCTCTTCTACAGCCCTTGGCATCCTTAGAAGCATGCACNTTTTTTCCACGACAAGTAAAATGGGCCAACAACCTCCCACATTATTTACTAATCCTCACTGAACAGAGAAACCTGAGTCAGTCAAGCCATGTGTACCCATGGTCCAATGACGAGTTATTTTGTCATGACTCACTTCTGCACTAGTCTGGATCACTTTCCCTAGGAGATTATACCATTCTCCTATCCCTGAGGAAGAGAGAGATTGACACTACACATGTATGGATGCACTGTATTGTACATTAGGCAATTCCATGGTAGCCACTTCTATATTTGCAAGAAGACCAGTTTACTCTCTGGGCAAGGTGAAAGAAGTACTGTGAGAAGCAGAACTTTGGTGTCCTTTAGCAAAGTGGCCTGTGGTTATGGCATTTACTGTGTGACCAAGAGAGTGAATGTTATTTGTTACAAGCATAGTATTGTACAATTTTAAAGCTCTTATCTAAGGTCCATTAGTAGCTCAGAAAATCAAAACATCTTTGAAATTTAAGTAGTGGGTGGGGCTGCACACCTCTAATCCCAGTACTCAGATGACTGAGACCAGAGGATTGAGAGTTCAAGGTCATCTTGGACTACTTAGGGAGAATCTGCCTCAGCAACCAAAGGCAACAATAAAAATAGAGATTGTCTATGAGGGTTTGTTGTCTTTATTGTTAATTCATCAAGAACTGTGAAGGTCTCAGAAGGTCCATTATGCTAAGTCCCTTTAGTTGGATTGGAGCTTTGGAATCTATCACAGACAGCTGAGGTCAGCAGAGATGACGTCAACAGATCCTTGGCTATGGTGACACTGATAGGATATTCCTAGACCCAGGAGAGCAGGGTCCTCAACTTGTGGGTTGAAACTTTCCCTTTTACAGGGGTCCCATATCAGATATCCTGAATATCAGATATTTATATTATAATTCTTAACAGTAACAAAATAACATTTATGAAGTAGCAATGAAAATAATTTTATAGATGAGGGGTCACCACAGTATGAAAAGGGTCCCAGCATTAAGAAGGTTGAGAAGCACTACAGTAGAGGGTGCTGCAGCATCCTCCTGGCCAGCTAGCAGGCTCATAGAGAAGTCCAGACTGAGAGAGATGTCACCTTGTCCGGGAAGCGAAGCTGCTTACTCTGTCTCATACTCTCGGGGTTCTGTGATTGCATATCTATGGATCATTCTCACATCAGTACTCAAAATTTGGGGGTTTTGTTTTTTTGTAAATGTGTATTTGCTATTTTGTGTATGTACAGTGGGAGAGAGGTATGCATGCAAAAATATTCATTTGGAGGTTGGGAAAATACAGTGGAATCCTACCTTGGGTATTGGTTCCAGAGATCCAACTGAATTCATGATGCTTACACAGAAATTACTTTACCTGCTGGGCCATCTTGATGGCCTTGTTTTTTGTGGGTGCTTTTTTTTTTCTTGGTATAAGGTCTTTCCCTAGCTGACCTAGTACTTGCTATGTAAGCCAGGCTGATATTAAATGTATGGCAGTCCTCCTGGATCATGTTCCTGAAGCCAGAAGTACAAGGATTTACCATCACTCTCAGCTAGTAAAAACTTACGTAACTGCATATCTCATTAGATTCATTTTTCTTTTTTCTTTTTTCTTTTTTTAATTTTTTTCTTTTTATTTTATATACAGGGTTTCTCTGTATAGCCCTGGCTGTCCTAGAACTCACTTTGTAGACCAGGCTGGCCTCGAACACAGAAATCTGCCTGCCTCTGCCTCCCAAGTGCTGGGATTAAAGGCGTGCCCCACCACGCCCGGCTTAGATTCATTTTTCAAAAGTCACTTAGTGATTAAAAGCAAAAATACTGACCTGCCACCAAGGTGCACTAAAGATGTCAGTGGGATGTCAGGTCTAGTGGCACACTGCTTTAGTACCAGCACTCAGGAAGCAGAGGCAGGTGGTTCTCTGAGTTTGAAAACAACCTGGTATATACAGTGAGTTCTAGAACAGCCAGAGCTACACAGCAAAATGCTGTTTAAAAAAAAAAAAAGCCGGGCGTGGTGGCATATGTCTTTAATCCCAGCACTTGGGAAGCAGATTTCTGAGTTCGAGGCCAGCCTGGTCTACAAAGTGAGTTCCAGGACAGCCAGAGCTATACAGAGAAACCCTGTCTCGGAAAAACCAAAAAAACCAAAAAAAAAAAAAAAAAAAAACCAGACTACCTCATGCTCACTGCAGGGGTCAGAGGTCAGGGAGAGCGTCTCCCAGGCCTAAGGAGGAAGATGGCCATGGAATCACGAATTACCCAGGATGAAATTAAGAAGGAGCCGGAGACAAGGACCATGAGGCAAGCAGAGGTCTGAGAGATAGGCAAATGGGGCTTAGCTCAGACCACAGTGAGGCATTTGGATTTGAGAAGTGAGGAGCCTTGAGAGTTGTTTTTTAAACCAGATGTGCATTTTGAAAAAGGATTTGATAGGCTTGTATTGATGGGAGGAAAATGAGAGGGATCTTGTGTGTGTGTGTGTGTGTACACATATATATGTGTGTTTATATATGTATGTGTGTAGTCTCATACACACACACACACATATGTATGTGTATTTTGTTTTGTTTTGTTTCTTTCGAGACAGGATTTTCCTGGTTTTGTAAATATGTATGTTTGCCATTTTGTTGACAGTCTTTAAAAGTGAGTAGACCAGGTCTATGGATGGGAGAGATTGCTCTGAGTAAAGATACTTGCCACCAAGCTCAACCCCGAGATCTGTCATAGGGACTCACATGGTAGAAGGAGAGAACCATCTCTATCTAGCAAATTGCCCTCCGACTACCACATGGCCTCCTCTAGTTCACAGGCACCCCACCTCCTACTCCCAGCCTCTTGCCCCTCACCCAAAATATAATAAATTTAAAAGTAAAGTTCAAAATGAGGTTTTTCTGGTTTGAGCATGGCTATGCATACCTAAAATTCAGGCACTAGAGGCTAAGCAGAAGGATAGACTTTGAGGCTAGCCTAGCTATTTGTAAGATTCTGTTTAAAAACAAAACAAACACATTAAAAAAAAAACCACAAAAGTCAAAAACAAGTTTTATTTTTGTTTATTTGTTTGTTTGTTTACAACTTCCAGCTGCTAAAGAGTAGTAATGTGAAAGTGTTCCCTAGATCTCTGTGGTCCTGACCAGCCTTTGGAAGGAGAGAAGGTCGAGCTTACACTAGTCTGCCTTGCACTTGTAGCATACCCTCTGTACAAAACAGTGCAAGGAAATCGGAGTCTCCCTCTTCACTATCTAATAGCCACAAAGCCTTTAGCAGTTTGGGCTCCTTTCTTGCTCCAAAGTCCTGTTGTTGGGCAGCTAATGTCTCTGACTAAAGCCCTGAGTTAATCACATATGCATAGACATGCTCACCAGCCATAGTACATATGCTGAGAACCATTTAATGCTGCCTCTTGGCCACATGAATGGCTCATGGTGGCAGTTTCCATTACCTCAGTTCCTGGACTTCATAGCACTAAAAGAGAAATTAGTGAGTGGAAAGTGTTGTTACAGGATTAAGAATGGTTTCTCATTCTAGACTGAATGCTTCCCCATTGGCATCGGTTACTTTTTCTTTGGACTTCATCAGTGCCCCATTGTCAGGGAGATTATCCCATAGTGACCAATTCTTACCCTTAGAGTCTGACTTTCTTAATGTGTCTCTGTGGGCCTGGAGACCGTTTCTTTTCTGCACTTGTCTCAGTGTATAATGGTGTGTCTGTTAGCATGGTTAATTAAAGTGTGGTTAATATTGCCTATCCAATGGGACAGTACCTTCTTGAGGGCAGAAACATTGCCAGTTTTTAATATAAGAGAGTAAGCATTCTTGAATGCACATGGTGTGAGCCAGCTGAGACCAGTCTCAAGCAGAAGCTCTGCTTTCCCTCAGGTTGTCTTGTGGGTTGAGATTATTACAATAGTTAACATCATAGGCTGGTGGACAGCAGCATGGCAGGAGTTCAGAGAAGAGTTCAGGCCCATGTGACACAGTGGTGGCCCTTCTACACTTTTCATAGCAATGCAGTGCAATCCCATAGTCTAGGAAGGAGAAAAGGAGACTGAAAGGTTTCCTTTTTACCCCATACTTGGCTGTTACTAGGAGTAATCAGGGAATGATAAGTTCAAGAATGAAGATGATGGATAAATATCTCTCTTGATGGGTCATGACTGAGGGATCCTTTAATGTTGAGGAGGATAAGAATCTAGAGAAACAGCCGGGCGTGGTGGCGCACGCCTTTAATCCCAGCACTTGGGAGGCAGAGGCAGGCGGATTTCTGAGTTCGAGGCCAGCTTGGTCTATAAAGTGAGTTCCAGGACAGCCAGGGCTATACAGAGAAACCCTGTCTCGAAAAACCAAAAAAAAAAAAAAAAAAAGAATCTAGAGAAACAAGTTTACTTTAGTTCTGGAAACCAAATTATTTTCGATTCTGTCATCATCACAGTTCGACCAAAATGGAGGTGGCCTGACAACAACTGCAAGGCAGACAGGAGAACTTTGTTGCCTCAGGAGCACATCCAGTGTTTGCCCATCCAAGTTAGCACCCATGAGTAACCACTTCCATGTCAGTGCCAATCATAACTGGTAGAGGGATAGTTCAAAGCAACAAACCCTAAAGCCTAAAACTGCCCAAAATCACAAACAGAAACTTAAAAGTTCTGAATTCTGAACCTTGGGAAATAGCACAATGAAGGGCTGTCCCACAGCCATGAAGTGCCATGCTCAGTGCCCAGCACCCGTGTAATATCAGGGTGGCATGGCATATCTTTATAATCCCAGTGACTGAAGGGCAGGCACAGGAGCTCTCTGGAGCTTATTGGCCAGCCATCCTAGCCTAATGGGTGAGTTCTAGATGCCAGTGAGAAACCTGTCTTAAAATGATGTGGACAGCTTCTGAATAAAAACACTGAGATTGACCGCTGGATTCCACATGCATGTGTGTGTGTGTGTGTGTGTATATATATATATATATATATATATATATATATATATATATATATATATATATATATATATACATGTGCACAGGAGAACACATACATACACATGCACCTGCACCTGCACACACACACACACACACACACACACACACACACACACCAAAGTAAGCCTCCAAACTGAGATGCTCATTGTAAAGAAGGATATAAAGAATCAAAGCTATGTCCTGGGAAGGCACATAAGATTTTTATTGATGATTGATGCATCCTTTGTGGTACTCAGGAAAACTGCAACACATTAGCCGGAACAGATGCCTAGAAACCCAAGAAAGCATTATTTCAGGTATACCAGAGAGTGCTTCAAAAAGAGAAGTGTGTGAGTCTGCTAATTTAGAGAAGACAGCAGTCTACACTGTAGGTAATGATGCCAGTCTTCGGTTCCTCTGCTGCCTGTGTGCAGTTGCCCATAATTTATCCCATTTTTTGTGTGCTGGGTCTTCTTTTTGCAGTTATTTTTGTTTTCATTTCATTTGTGAAAGAAATTTAATCCAGGTCCTATGTCTGCTAAGCATGCAGTCTGCTGTTGAACTATACCCACTTGTTCCAATTATTTTGAACTATAAGTATTGTTTTCTATATTCATTATGCTGTAGCTGTCACATATGCATCATTTCCAATTCTGGGCATATAGATTAAATGTAGGCTTTTTTATTTTGTGCATTTCATGAATATATGGTTCCATGAAAATACATTATCCCAACATCAATTTTGTATGTAACTATTGTGCTGATATGTGGAAACATCTTCAATAAATGAAGAGATGTACTTTTTGTACATCTGTCCTTGTGAAAGATAAATATTTCTCTAGATCCTTGGGTGATCCTTGGATGGAGGAGGGTGGTAGTGGTGGTGGTGGTGGTGGTGGTGGTGGTGGTAGTTGGGTTTCTTTATTTTTTGTTGGGTTTTTTGATCCCCAAGAGTTAGATTGGGGGTCATAGAGACCACCTAGACGTTGAGAGCATTGGCAGATCTTGAAGGGCCTGGGTTCAATTTCCAGCAGCTACACAACCTAACCCCAGTTTTAAGGGATCTAATCCCCTCCTCTCACCTCTGAGGGCACCAAGCACGCGTACAGTGCCCAGACACATACCCAGGCAAAGTACCTGTACACATAAAATAAAATGAAAATGAAAAAATATAACTAAAAAAAAAATGTTAGATGGCTTGGCTGGTGACCTTTCACCTTCTCAACAGGTAACTGTGCTCGCTGACAAGCAGAATAAAGTGAGTTCAGTCCACTGTACTCAACTAGTTGATGGAAAGAATCAGCTCCCATAAGTTGTCCTCTGATCTCTACACAGATGCACCCCAATAAATAAAAATGAAAAAAATATATAAAACAAAAAAGTTAGAATTGTGAACTGGGGTGTTTCGCAGAAGTAGAACATGGGCCTAGAACTACGTTTCTGGCCCTGATACCACAGGAGAAAGACTCAAGTTGTCCATCATGGCTGCTTCAGCTGATGACAGTAATAAAACAGTGCACACACTTACCGGGCATGTTTGTTAATACATTTCAGGTTTGGCCCATTTCTTTATTTTTAAAATTTGTTTATTTTATTTTATTTTATTTGTACAAGTAAGTACACTGTAGCTGTCTTCAGACACACTGGAGGAGGGCATCAGATGCCCATTACAGATGGCTGTGAGCTACCATGTGGTGGCTGGGAATTGAACTCAGGACCTCTGGAAGAGCAGTCAGTGCTCTTAACCACTGAGCCATCTCTCCAGCCTGGCCCATTTCCTTATAAATATTTTGCTCCTGAATGTTACCTACATGTGACTGTTTTATGTTCATCAAAATGTGATTGTGTAGACTATATGAAATATTCTGCCATGTTATTTTCAAACCCTCTTAAAAATGTAAATAAATGCAATTAATTTTTTAATATTTGAAGGATTATACTCTATTATAAAAGTCAAATTGTTATACAATTATACATTTAAGTTTTTTAATGTGTATTTTTGTCTTTAAAAATTATTACAAATATGTGGATTTACATGTAACAAATGTCTTTCCATTTCCTGCAGTCATTAGCATCATTGTGCCACTGCCTTTGAGGCAGCCTGAGTATCCAGACTATACATTCATTCTGGAAAGTATGGAATGCAATGTCCACATGGAGACTGAGAGGGTGGGGGAGACAGCCCCTCAGAGGAGCTGGTGGCTGCTGCCTCTCCCAGCTGCTTCTCTGTGACCCTCCTTTCCTCTCCAGGTTTGGTCGCAAGAATATATTGTTTTTGACCATGGGCATGCACACCGGATTCAGCTTCATACAGGTCTTCTCTGTGAACTTCGAGATGTTTACTCTGCTCTTTACCCTTGTTGGAATGGGACATATATCCAACTATGTGGCAGCATTTGTCCTGGGTATGTACATGAGATTAAAGTTTAGTTCTAGACCCTGTGTTTCACTTGACTGGAGACAAGGTGTACTGTCTCTAATACCTAGAATTCCCTACTAAATAATGTAAACCCAGTTTACCAGATAGGCAATTGAGCCTAACAATGGTTCTGACTTCTGATGTCCAGTTCTTCTGGCCTCTGACTTGTGGCCTCTTGGCCTTATTAGTACTTCTGTCATTAACTAGGATTCCCATTTTAAAGCCTTGCATGGAAAGGGCTTAGGTAACAGGAAAGAAGGAGGCACACCAAGGGGAGATGGGCTACGATGGGCAGGCTGCCCAGGAAAGAGATGCTGCAGAGCATTGGTGGCTATCAGTGTCTGCAAAGGACAGTGAGTTGAGCAGTCCGGTTCAGGTTTTGGTCAGTCTACCCTTCAATGCTATGACTTAGGCAAGCTACCTTGTTCCCACTGGAAAGCTTCTAGTCTCTCTGTTTAGAAGAACCTTGCTCTAACCAATCAGACCACTGGGTTCCTTTGGCTGTATAATGGGAAGGATGATTATTTTCTTTTCACAGTTACTAGAACATTTTTTCCACAAAGGATAATAGCATGTGTGGCTTTAGTAGTGACTTTGCCTTTGATTAATTCTTCCTTGTATAAGGACTTACAGGGGCCTAATGCTCTTTAGCATGTGTCTGAGGGTGGTGATGATGTTTTCATAAGAGAACTGTTACCTATATACCTCAGAGAAAAACCCTAGGAGCAAATCAGAGCAGACGTAGTTCAGATGTAGCCCTTCACAGAGACTCTCAACACAGAGCTACTTCTGGCTCCCTCCTTGTCTCAGTGTTAAAAATGATATCACAGAAGATTCATAAGGAAATGATCCTCATTAATGATTAACTTAACTCTTCCTTGTTTTGAACAGGAACAGAAATTCTTTCCAAGTCAGTTCGAATTATATTCGCCACCTTAGGAGTTTGCATATTTTTTGCGTTTGGCTTCATGGTGCTGCCTCTGTTTGCATACTTCATCAGAGAGTGGAGGATGCTGCTGCTGGCAATTACTTTACCAGGAGTGCTGTGTGGGGCTCTCTGGTGGTAAGTGGTGCTGTGAGGCTTCTGTGTCATATCCACTAGAGGACAGCAGTAGCCCCCAAATCCCAAGTCTAGATCCCAGAAAAATAGGAGTGAATAATATTTATAAGTCAGTTCATAAAATCTCTGCATACTCAGAAAAGCCAAAACAACACAGAATCCGAACACATAAGTGGGCGTCTCCTCAGCCCTGTTCTAGGTTAAGCTAAGAATTTGCTGCAAGCAGATAGAGACTAGCCAAAGCTCTGGGAAGTTCTCAGATCCCAGCAAGACCTGGACTGTAGCTGCCTGATACTGAGGCCTCAGACCAGGGGGGTTGGGAAGTAAAGAGAGGGAGAGTTCCAAATTGAGCTTCCTTGAGTGGCCATGCAGAGGAAGGCAGGCTCCAGCTGTGCTGCCAACAGGAGATTGGGCAGGTAAAGCAAAAGCTATTCCGTGCCAAGAAGGATCCTGGCAGGGATTACTCCTTAGAATAGACTAGACTAGTGTGAGATCCTCATCCCTTGCTCAGTGGAAAGCATCCTGGAGAAGAATGGGAACAGAAGAAACAATGTATCATGGTTCCTGATTATGAGAGAGGAGAGAGGGCTGCCTGGTCACAAGGATAAGGAAAATAGCCACCAGTCTCCAGCCTCAGTAACAATGCTGTTTTGTGTAGAGAGACTGACAAGTCTATTGAGTAAATCAGAGGTGGAGTGAGGAAGAGATGGATGTCAAGTGATCCCTGCAGAAGATCTCATGCCTCACAGGGACAGGGTAGAAGATAGCAGGATCTGGGTGGGCCTGACTCTCAGCAGAAGCCAGGCATCAGGAGCCCATCTAGTACCTTCCCTTAAAGCCCAGAAGGGGGTGCCACCATTGCAGATATGCAGGTGCCAGCCATAGTGGAGATCCCCTTGGGATATACAGGAGGATGCTTCAGGTTTTGCCCACTTCAGTCAATGTTCAGCAGAGCTCATACCTCACTCAGGTAGTTACTGGGCCATCTCTATTTCTGGCTTATCAACACATCTATCAACTGCCTCTCTGTCTGAAACCTCATTTCCCATATGTAGCTGAGCCAAGTCCAACCTCTGGAGAGCAAGTGAACAGGAAGTCTCATTAGATTGCATTGGTCTTCCAGGTTCATCCCTGAGTCCCCCCGATGGCTCATCACTCAAGGCCGAATTAAAGAAGCAGAGTTGATCATCCGCAAAGCTGCCAAATTCAATAGGATTGCTGCACCTTCCACTATCTTTGATCCAAGTGAGGTAAATGCCATGTGGAAGCTGCTGGGGAGGCTCACACTCACCATCTTAGGTCAACATCATATAACACAGCTCACAGGAACTTAGCCCTTGCTTTTTCTAAGCCATGGCTACCCCTAAGGCAAGGGGTGTTAAAATGCAGAAGTTGGAAGAATAGAGAGATGACTCAGTTTGTAAAGTGCTTGCCATCCAAGCATCAGGGCCTGAGTTCAGATCCCCAACAACAGACTGAAAAGCCAGGCATGGCTGAATGTGCCCGTAATCCCAATACTGGGGACGCCAAGACAGAAGGATCCCTGGGACTTACTGGTCAGACAGACAACCAGTCAGTGAGAGACCCTGTCTCAAAGAGAAGCTAGAAAAGTGATTGGCGGTGACATCCCAGGTTTGTAACCTACACACCTACACACACACACCTACACACACACACACACACACACACACACACACACACACACACATTCATGTGGTGCATACACATATACATTCATGAACATGAATACACACAAACCTCAGAGGACAAGAGGAATGGTTTCCAGCTGCCCATGATTTTTTTTGCCATGTTTCCTTTATTTCCTATTCAAATAATCACATTTTTTAAACATTGCTTGCTTGCTTGCTTGCTTGCTTGCTTGCTTGCCTCTTTGCTTGCTTTTTTAATATAGATTCTTACTATGTAATCCTAACTGGTCTGGAAATCTCTGTATAGACCAGGTTTATCTCCAACAATGATCTGACTCTTCTGCCTCTCAGGAGCTGAAATTAAAGAGATATGCCACCAAGTCTGGCTTGACCATCACTTTTAAATAGTAAACACCCTTCATGAGAAAGGGGCTTCCTTCAACATTAGCAGTTTTGGGAAGTCTTGTTTCTTACACACCTCAGGGACTACCATCTGCAGATAATCAGAACACTGTAGATTAACACTCAGCAGTGTTCTATCTGACAGACTTTACTCAGCATGCCCTATCCAAGTCCTTTCTCATGGCCACCACTTACCTGTTCTCATAGACCATGGGGAATTTCTTGCAGTTTAGGCAACCAGCATGTTTGAGATGCTCTGGGTTTATGTGGATTTAGGGTGTGATTATAGGAAGCCAAGATGCTGATAGCTACCAAGAGTCCTTATATGGTGGCCCAGGAGCAGCTGTGACTCAGCATGCCCCAGTAGGGCTCTGAAGCACAGAAGTGAGGCCTGGAATGTGGCTGAGGGCATTTTCAGTCAGGTGGCTTTGGTGGCATTTAAGTAAGGGACAGGTTTGTATGAACCCATAAGGCTCACTGGATCACTGAGGAAATGAGGCTGCTTCAGAGGAGCTGAGTCCCGGTCTGACGGTTTGCTAAGCTGCTGAGCTGAGTTAACTAAGAAAGCAAGGACAGTGTGCTTTAGACATGACAGCCTTGGCTCTGCTGAACCCCATAGGAAGTTACTCCGGGTGAAAGGTGAGTCAGTTTTCCTATTGTCAGTTGGATTTTTTTTTTCTGGAAGAAGACCAGTAACTATATGGTATGAGGACTCCAAACATTCATTCCATTTAAATGTCAGTTCCGTAAAATACACAGCCTTATTTTTCTCTGACTGAAAGCGGGGAGTCAGCCTACCGTAGGAATTCCCAGAAGCCTCCCTGGGAGGTGGCCAGTGAGGATAGGCAGGGTAATGCAGTGAGGTGGCTGTCTGCTTGCTCCTCTGCTAGTGCTGGGCTCCTCCTCTCTTTATCCCTCATTGTCTTTCATTCCAGTTTGTCCTTGACTAAGCCTGCAGGAGCCTTGGACATGCCCTTGAGTCATTGTACTTCTGTCTTTTCAAGGAAGAACCTTAGAGTGCTCCCTAACTCTTGAGAAGTAAATAGCGAAAATGATGGGTGCTAGGTGTGTGCCTGTATGAGACATGTCTTCAACTTGTTCTCCTTCCTAGACCACTAAGTTACAAGATGATAGTTCCAAGAAGCCTCAGTCGCACCACATTTATGATCTGGTCCGAACACCGAATATCAGGATCCTCACCATCATGTCCATAATCCTGTGGTACGTAAGTGAGACCTGCCTGAACTGTACCCACTCTCAGGACTCTTGCCTACAGACATGCTTCAGACCAAAGCTGAAACCTCTGTCATCGTATGATACAAGGATTCTTCCTTATGATGGATGGCAGCCACGGGGACATAACAGTTTTTAATGTAATGGAAACCCAGAAAAGGAGAAAATGATCGTGGAGGCTGTTTGAGATCTAGGGCTCCCACAAGGGAATCTCACAGGTCCTTCCTTAGTTGTCCTGTTCCTTGTCCCTTCCCTCTGTAGATTATCTGTGGTAAATAGCCAGGAAGAAACTGACAGCAATTCTACTGTGCTCATGGAGACAGAGGGAACACCCCTACATTGGGTCCACATTGTCATTTCTACATACCCTAAACAGCCCCAGCCTCACCTCCACCCCATGCCTCTTAAAAAGTTCTCTGTTGATGACACACTCTCTAGCTGGGACAGTTGGAGGTTTGAAGAAGTGTCTTAGTGAAGACACTTTATGCTTTATGTTCCTGAAGCTAAGAGCTTTCTGGAAACATGAAAGTAAGATAGGGCTCTTCTGGGATGTTCATAGACCAGTGGTTCTTAACCTTCCTAATGCTATGAACCTTTAATACTGTTCATCATGTTGTAGTAAACCCCAACCATAAAATTACTCGCATTGCTACTTCATAACTGTAATTTTGCTACTGCTATGAATTGTAATGTATATATTTTTTGAAGATAGAGGTTTGCCAAAGGGATTGGGAAATTGGGTTTTTGGAAACCCAATGTTTAGTGTAAGATTTTAATGTTGAAATGCAAATTGGGACTTTCTCTAGTAACAAGTCATTGTGAATTAAATGAAGCATTTTGCTGAGACACTTTCCTTATGGGATGTTCTGAGGTATAAATCAGGAAATGATTTACACAAAGAAATGTAACTTCTGTGCTACAAAGTAAGGCACAGGGTGGAGTCTATGACTGCCCCCTCCTACTCCCAGCATCAAGAGCAGTTCAGAACTTCTCAGGATGAAAGTTTGTGAAGGTGTGTGGGTCTGGAGAGGTGGATATTGCTTCTCCAGCTCTCTTCTGTACCCTGTTGCAGGCTGACCATATCAGTGGGCTATTTTGGACTATCTCTTGACACTCCTAACTTGAATGGGAACATCTATGTGAACTGCTTCCTACTGGCGGCTGTTGAAGTCCCCGCCTATATACTGGCCTGGCTGTTGCTGCAGCATGTGTCCCGGCGTTATTCTATGGCTGGTTCCCTCTTCCTGGGTGGCAGTGTCCTTCTCTTAGTACAAATGGTGCCTTCAGGTATGGACCACATTCATTTACAATCCTGAGTATTTCCCTTTCTCAAGCCAGGCTATGAATGAAGTATATACAGTCAAGAGCATTACATGTGTGCTTCATGTACACAATGTTCACTTAAAAATCATGAGCTGGTGTCACAGGACCAGAGTGGTCTTCATGGCCTGGGCTTTGTTTGGTAGGAAGAAAGCATGGTGCTGTTGGTTAATTAAACCCTTGGTCCAAGTTAATATATTCATATATATTTTTCTCTTTAGAATAAAGAGAAAAGAAAGTCATCCCACTAGTCCTGTCTTATTACTAATTCATGGAATAGCTGGAGTGGGCCTGCATGGAGTCTGTTTCTAGTAGAGAAAACAAGTTAGATGCTGGTACTTCACAGATGTTATTACCGTATGTGAACAGAAATAAAGGAAATTCAGCTCATCTAAAGAGCAGTCATGAGTAGCACCCTGAACAAGGGCCATTCAGTAAAATTTACATGAGGTAACAGAACACCTAGGGAAAGTCAGGGAGAACATTTCAGAAGATTTGATAGGGAAGACAGAGCAAGGCATGCTGGCTCACACCTGTAATCCCAGCACAAGAAGATGATGCAGTAGAATCAGTTCAAGGTCATACTTGGCCATTTGATCAGCCTGGGCTACATGATTGCTCTGATGTTGTAATGAGAATGACCCCAGCATGATTAAGGATTTAAAAAATAAAAATAATAAAATAAAATAAAATAAAAAACAATAAAAAAGAAAGAAAAGAAAGGTCTCAAAGGCTACAGACAGGACCTTGCTGGTAAAACTGCTTTGGTAGCCCACTAGAGGGAAGTAGTTCTTTCTGACCACACGGCAAGCTTTATTTGTCTATTCTTTGCCAGAATCACTCATACCCCTATGGTTTGGAAACCTCTGGTCATTCCTTTGGAGAATGTGACAATGAGGCCCCCACCCCTACACAAGAATATGCAATTATGTAGCAGAAGGAACCTAGCAGTGGCTGAAGTGGCACTCACCTGAGCTCAGAGTGAACTGTGGGACACTTAGTTACACTCGTTAGGCAGTGAAGTCAATTGGAGGGTCATCCCCAAGGTCAGATGGTTTATAATTTTGTCATTTTTTTCAGTGATTTTATTACACTTATTTGTTTGGAGAAGGAAGACATGTTTCCAGCACACACATAGAGGTCAGAGGATAACTTGTAGGAAGTGGGAAGTGTTGGTCCTCCCTATCCATGTGTGGATCCTGGGGATCAAACTTAACTTTCCAGGCTTGGCTGAAAGCTCCGTTGCCCACTGAGCCACCTCAGAAGCCCAGATCTATGAACTTCTTGAGTAGCCTGCAAGCGTGACCTGAGTTAGAACTGAACTCCCCCATTCATATATAAGTCCTTAGTTAATCCCATGGTGCCCTCAGAATGAGGATCAGCTGAAGCAGCTCACCATGACACAGGATGACTTCTGGAAAGGGAGGTGGGCTGAGCTGACAGGATGCTTACCATCTGGGCCTCTAGGCTGAGAAACATGTACCCTTGCATACATGAAGTGCCCTGTCTCCTTTACTAATCTCTTTTGAGAAGTCTTAGCCATGTGTTTTCTTCTGATAGAAAGTTACAGAAACTGACCAACTGCTCCACCCCAAACCAGGGAGAAATGGGAAGAGAACTCCTCAGGGAACCCTTGCACCGACCCTCTTGCCTTTGCTAACTTTCTTTGTCTCTCCAGACTTCAAATACTTGTCTACTACCCTGGTTATGGTGGGCAAGTTTGGAATCACCGCTGCCTATTCCATGGTCTATGTGTACACAGCTGAGCTGTACCCCACTGTGGTCAGAAACATGGGTGTGGGGGTCAGCTCCACAGCATCCCGCCTTGGCAGCATCCTGTCTCCCTACTTTGTTTACCTTGGTAAGTACCATGGTGCACTGGAGTGATGGGGCAGAAGCTCTAAGTAGCCTTACCGTGAGCTGGAGAACAAGTACCTGTAGTTAGCAGGATGCTTCAGTTACTGGATCCCTGACTAGAAAAGGTTCCTTTCCAAGTGTAGTGTAGAAAAGACACTCATTTGCAAATATCTGGTAACTCGCAGCACGGCTAGATAAGAATGAGGAAGTCTGGGATTTTCTATTTCAGTCTCCCCAGACCCGCCATCACAAAGTACGATTTCTTCATCTGAAGAAATGCTTTAGGGAGGCAGTGTACTTTACTGGAGGAATTTTTCAGAGTTAGGAACATGAAGAGAATCCTTTCCATGCAAGAGGTCTGATAGACAGACAGTTACCATAACATAAACACTTTATTCCTTCAGTTTATCTGTAGAGGTCAGAGAACAATTTAGGGAGTTGGTTCTACCATGTGGATCCCGGGGATGGAATGCCAGTCTCCAAGCTTAGCAGCAAGTATTTTAACCAGCTGAGCCATCTCCCTGGCCCTCAGTTTACTTTTCAAAACAGTAGCTCACTAAGTTGTATGAGCTGGGCTTGAACTTTTGCTCCTCTTGCCTCAGCCTGCTGACTAGGTGGCATATATAGGCCTGCATGGTACACTTGACAAGATGTGTTATGCCTTTTGACATTTTATGTAGCAGGACACCAGTTTCTCTGGTTCAGAGAAGTACTCCCTCCTGGCAGCTGCTTCTCCTCTCCATATCTCTAGCTCAGGAGATGACTTGCCAGTGTCCAGAGAGTAGCAAGAACTTTGCAAGCATGCTACATGGCTCTAATTGGGCGGTAACCAGAGTGTAAATCAGACTGTGACACATCTGCAGAGGTGGAAAGTTGTTCTTGTCCTGGACAAGCACCTTGTGTTGCTTGGAAACCCTGCAGCTGTCCTGTCTCTGTTCCCTTCTACCTCTCCCTTGTCCATTGTAAACACTGATGAACCTCTGGGCACATGTGTTCCAGGTCTGGGTTCTGAATCTATAGATGCCAGACTTCATTCTGGCTTTGGGAAGCTCTGGAATCCACAGGACAGTAAGCACTATATAGAGTCCAGAGAGAATAAAGGGCCAGACTAAGACCTAGTCTCACTGTAACCTGGGTCCTCTGCTCGACCATAGGTGCCTATGACCGCCGCCTACCTTATATCCTCATGGGAAGTCTGACCATCCTGACAGCTATCATCACTTTGTTCTTCCCTGAGAGCTCTGGGGCTTCTCTCCCAGAAACCATTGACGAGATGCAAAAGGTCAAAAGGTAAGAGACTTCCCTCCCCATGCTGTAGGTATATTGAGTCAGATCCTTGCCAAGTCGTAAGGCCCCAGCCTTTGAAGCAGTGCTCTATGCAGACTGTGTCTCACAAATCCCTAAACTCCTTTAACCATGGTGCTGTCAAGGGCGATGGTCCGAGCCCGTATGACCATGTGCATGCCCATGAAAGCAGCAGCTCTAGTTTAGTGCAAAGACTACGAGAACCTTCAGAACCCACCAGATGGGTTTTTTCCCCCCTCCCAAATCTGGCTTGCTTGTTTTACAACTGATGGGTATCTTTATAAGATTTGTAAGTAACATGTGTTTTTCTTGTTTTCTTGTTTAAAGGCAATCCCTAAGCAAGAAAGGGTCCCCAAAACAGTCTAAAGGAAATGTGTCCCAAACCTAAAGGCTTTTAGCACCTGGTCCAGAAGCTGAAAGAACTGAATTGAAAACCTGCATGTTGTCAGAAATACTGTCAGTGACCGAGTGCTCTCTGCTGTGTTGGCATTGTGTCTAACAAGCATCTGTCCTGGAGAGTCACCTTCCTCTAGGGCCTCCAAGGCTAACTACACACAGCTTGCACATCCCATCACAGTGGTGGATGTGGGCCTTCCAAAGAAATGAATGAGTCTCTTGAACAAGCAGGACTTGGAAGACTATGAGACATATATGCTAGAGATGCTTTGTTGTTTTGTAAGACCTGATAAGGGTACATATAGACCTGCAGGTCTGTTTTCCCCCTCCTTTCCCTAACTGCAGAACTTACAGGAAAGGAATAAGTGTGGCTCGGGGCAGAGTGCTTGTCTAGGTTGCATAGGGCCCTGGATTTATCAAGTGCACCAAAAGGAAACAAAACAAAAAATCTTTTCAGAAAATAAATAATTCCATGGATAGTTTGATTTCTCGTTTTTTTTTTTAACTCATGAGATAAGACAAGACCGAGGGAGCCCAAAGGAGACTAAGATGGAAGCTGGTCCATAAAGCAGACAGTGTGTGGACTGTGACTGCTCAGTCCCACAGCCAGGTACTGTGTGTGTCTGGTCAGGGTCCTGGGCTTGTCCAGGCCCTGTGAGAAATCTACTGTTGAGGCCAAGGCTTGTCTTCCGCTGCTGTGTAAATCAGAATTCTGGCTGCCAGCCAATTATCTGTGTTTTGAAGGAAATGTATGGATAACAGAGTGTCCCTTCCCTCTCACTGTCACCAGCACTGTCATGGGGCGGGGGGGGGTGTTTGTTTGTCATCTGCTGTTGTGTCTCAAGCTATTTGTCCCTTAGCAGAAGCTTGGGAGCTGCCTGTGTTCCCCAGCCCAGGGTCACCCTGGCTGGTGTGCAGTTACCACCATACAAGGCCTTCCCAGTCTTAGCCACTAGAGCTGCTCTGAGTGTCAAAAGTAATAACACTATGCTTCTTCCTTTTACGATGTGTAATCATGAGGAAAATTACAAGAAAGAAATGTAAATTGTGTTGACAGTCTCTCAGAGTTGCTGGCTGCAGTCATGTCACATCGGTGGATATTTTGTGTTCAGTGTGATTGTCTTCTCTTCTGATTATGTTGCCATGGTGCTCCGAGAGCACATACTTCACCCACTTAAAATACAAAACAAACACAAAAACCTGTATTTTGTGAAGGCTACTGAAGTGCCTTGGGCAATGAAATGGTTTTAATAAACAATATTTTAAAAAATAAATAATAGCAACTGACTACATTCTTTATTTCTAGAATTGGGTAGGATCTTTTGTGATAACTAATCTTGATCATCCACTTGATGATCTCTGGAATTAACTAAAAGCAGCTAGCCACGCCTATGAGAAATTTTTTTTTGTGTGTGCTTAGATTATTTGATGTGGAAGATCTATTTTAAATCTATAATCACTGAAGGTCAGAAAACACACCCTTAATCTGGTCCTTACCTTCTGGTGACAGCTCACAAGGAAGAAGGTAAGTTTTTACTTTCTGCCTCTTTGCCCTCACTCTCACTAGCTAGTTCATCTATCCTGTTCCTAACCCAGTTCTGCTTTGGTGTTAGAACTCACAGCTGCATTCCCACATGGACTAAAAACTGACAGTTCTCTAGGACCTCCTTGGGACTCCAGCACCAGATGAAACTGCTGAGACATCCAGTCTTGTGGAACGAACAACTCCCCAATTGTTAGCCTTTCCATCAGGGGACAGCCATTGCTGAATTACTCAGACCACAGCCTCTAAATCACTCTAGTAACCCCACTTTTAGTATATATGAGTTCATTCTATCATTTCTGCTCTTTCAGAGAACCTTGACTGATCTACCTGGACCCAGTACATGCAACTCTTCTATAGGCTAATTGTAGCAGTGGTTTGGGGATTAAGATTTAGCTAGTAGGCATCTACTTAATATTGACCATGAACTGCACCTGTGTAGTGCACTTACTTACCTTAGGTCTCCATGGAAAGGGATGTGGAGAGCTTTTGGTACTGCTTATAGAAATTTGGCAAGTACTTGTCATTGGGCTGAAGGAAGTAGGCTCAGATAAGAATACACACATTTGGGCTAATGCAAAGATCAAGGTGAACACAGCCAAGGAAGGTGTGACTTCCCTTTTGTCTTGGACTGGGGGGGTGGGGGACGGGACTTTGTTTATTGCTTTGCTGATTACTACCTGGTGTGATCTCTTTGTTCATTACCTGTTGAACCACTTTCTCTTTGATCTAAGAACTGTTCCTATTCTCTGCTAGTACCTAGAATGATATAAAAGCTGACTGGGAAAAAATTAAAGCTCCTTTGGCCTCAGCACTGGCTGGAGAGATGTTATAATGTTTGTCTAATTGTCTCTTTCTTTTCAATCCTCACTCCTGCCCTTGAGGCCCTGCTGACTGACTGAGCTGGTTTGGTCAAACAGCCTAAGCCCAGAGTTTCTGAACAGTTACATACTTTACCTGTGAAAAGGACTCTGAGGTACAGGACTACAGAGCAGGGAAGGAAGGATACCCATTTCTAGGAGAGGGCAGCACTAAGGAAAGAGCTCTACAGTGGCATGAATTTCTGAGGAAGCCTGGGGAATACATTTTAAAGACCATGGAGAAAAATGGGGAGCACTTGCCTAGCATCACCCATTCAAAAAGACAACATGGGGGACATTCTTAGTTTACACAGGCATGAGTCACACATAGATCCTGTCTCTTGGATGGAGAGCAGGCAACTATACACTGCAGACCCAAGTGAGGCCCTTCAGGCTGCACCTCAGCAAAGATGGCCAGAAGCTGCTTGAACCCTGTCCTTGGAGCTACTGTGTAAGTGATAGGGCAGACAGCGTTGAGCATTGGGAGCGTACAAGACACATATGATGTTGATGAGGAGTTTGTCATAGAGTCATCTGTGCCTCCAGTATGCATGGATCCAGGTCCAAAGCTCACCTGTTAGTGGACAACATGGCACATGCCAAGCAGGGGCCTCTGGCTCAGGAATAATATAGAGCAGCACACACTAGGGCTGCTTGTGCTTGTGCACTCTCCACACCCCAGGACATTAGGTACACGCCGGGGTTACAGGTGAGAGGAGTGCACCATGGGCTTTGAAATCGCAGAGGGTCAGGTTTCAGCAGCAGCAGGAACAGAGGAACTCCGCCCAACCAGAGGCTGGGACCTCTTCTAGCCAGGACCACCCCCCAGGACCACCCCTACCGCTGCTGCCCACCATCATCCCTCTCTGAGCCCAGTGGTGGCCACTAGGGCCGCTTATGCACTCTCCACACCCAGGACATTAGGTACACCTCGGGGTTACAGGACATTAGGATCACCTCTGGATTACGGGACCTTGGGGTCACCTCGGGATTACAGAAGAGAGGCAGCCTGCTGGGAGAGTTCTGACCCTAGAACTCAGGAAGTAGATCAGAGCTCCAGTCTGCTAGACGCCGGACTTGCATGAGTAGAGCTTACCTTCAGAGAGTGTTCTGATCACTGGATCTCTAGGGGAAGTTGGTCTACCAGAAGTGAGTCACAGGCTAACAGAATCACAGGAGATTCAAGCTCAAACCAGTGACAGCTTGGACATTAACATCAGAAATCTCCAGATGGCGAAAGGCAAACGTAAGAATCTCACTAACAGAAACCAAGAACAATGGGCATCATCAGAACCCAGTACGCCCACTGCAAGGAGTCCTGGATACCCCAACATGCCTGAAAAGCAAGACGCAGATTTTAAATCATATCTCATCATGATGGTAGAAGATCATAAAAAGGACGTTAATAACACACTTAAAGAAATACAGGAGAACAATGCTAAACAGGCAGAAGCCCTTAAAGAAGAAAAACAAAAATTCTTCAAGGAACTACAGGAGAACACTGCTAAAAAGGTAGAAGCCATTAAAGAGGAAATACAAAAATCCCTCAAGGAATCACAAGAGAACACTGCTAAACAAGTAGAAGCCCTTAAAGAGCTACAGGCAAACACTGCTAAACAGGTAGAAGAAACGCAAAAATCCCTTANGCCAGCCCAGGCTACTATAACCAGCAAAACTCTCAATTACCATAGATGGAGAAACCAAAGTTTTCCACGACAAAACGAAATTCACACAATATCTTTCCACGAATCCAGCCCTTCAAAGGATAATAAAGGGAAAACACCAACTCAAAGAAGGAAACTACACCCTAGAAAAAATAAGAAAGTAATCCTTTAACAAAACTAACGGAAGACAGCCACAAGAACAGATTCCCATCTTTAACAGCAAAAGTGACAGGAAATAACACTAACTTTTCTTTGATTTCTCTTAGCATCAATGGACTCAATTCCCCAATAAAAAGGCATAGACTAACAGACTGGCTACACAAACAAGACCCAACATTTTGCTGCTTACAGGAAACCCACCTCAGAGACAAAGACAGACACTACCTCAGGGTAAAAGGCTGGAAAACAATTTTCCAAGCAAATGGCTCGAAGAAACAAGCAGGAGTAGCCATCCTAATATCGAATAAAATTGACTTCCAACCCAAAGTTATCAAAAAAGACAAGGAGGGGCACTTCATACTCATCAAAGGCAAAATCCACCAAAATGAACTCTCAATTCTAAATATCTATGCTCCAAATGTAAGGGCAGCCACATTCATTAAAGAAACTTTAGTAAAGCTCAAAGCACACATTGCATGCACCTCACACAATAATAGTGGGAGACTTCAACACCCCACTCTCACCAATGGAACACTCCTTTGTTGCTGGTGGGATTGCAAGCTGGTACAACCACTCTGGAAATCAGTCTGGCGGTTTCTCAGAACACTGGACATAGTACTACTGGAAGATCCAGCAATACCTCTACTGGGCATATAACCAGAAGATATTCCAACTGGTAACAAGGACACATGCTCCACTATGCTCATAGCAGCCTTATTTATAATAGCCAGAAGCTGGAAAGAACCCAGATGCCCCTCAACAGAGGAATGGATACAGAAAATGTGGTACATTTACACAATGGAGTACTACTCAGCTATTAAAAACAATGAATTTATGAAATTCTTGAGTAAATGGATGTATCTGGAGGATATCATCCTGAGTGAGGTAACCCAATCACAAAAGAAGTCACTTAATATGCACTCACTGATAAGCGGATATTAGCCCAAAAACC
>LR749644.1:1062409-1073103 GCA_902729485.2 Mus minutoides | reverse complement strand
TACTCAGCTATTAAAAACAATGAATTTATGAAATTCTTGAGTAAATGGATGTATCTGGAGGATATCATCCTGAGTGAGGTAACCCAATCACAAAAGAAGTCACTTAATATGCACTCACTGATAAGCGGATATTAGCCCAAAAACCTAGAATACCCAAGATACAATTACAAAACACAAGAAAATCAAGAAAGACCAATGCATAGATACTTCATTCCTCCCTATAATAGGGATTAAAATATGCATGGAAGGAGGTGCAGAGACAAAGTTTGGAGCTAAACGAAAGGATGGACCATCCAGAGAGTGCCCCACCCGGGTGGTCCATCACATAATCAGCCACCAAATGCAGACACTACTGCATACACCAGCAGGATATTGCTGTAAGGACCCTGATATAGCTGTCTCCTGGCAGGCTTTGACAGTCCCTGACAAATATAGAAGTGGATGCTCACAACCATCTATAGGGCAGAACACAGGGTCCCCAATGTAGGAGCTAGAGAGAGTACCCAAGAGCTGTAGAGGTCTGCAAACCTATAGATGGAACAATATGAACTAATCAGAACCCCCAGAGCTCATGTCTCTAGCTGCATATGTATTAGAAGATGGCCTAGTTGGCCATTATTAGGGAAGAAAGGCCCTTGGTCTAGCAATGTTTATATCCCCCAGTACAGGGGAATGCCAGGGCCAAATAGTGGGTGTGGGAGGGTAGGGGAGCAGGGTGGGGGGAGGATATAGGGGACTTTTGGGATAACACTTGAAATGTAAATGAAGAAATTCTCTGATAAAAAAAATTAAAATATATATATATAGAGAGAGAGAGCAGCACAGCTAGAAGATTCATTCAGTTTCCAGTCCTCTCAAACCAGGTCCCGAGCTGGGTTCCTGATGACCTGCCTTCTCAGGAACCCCAGATTGTGAACTGCAATCCTGCCCATCATTTCTGCTGTGAGTGATCAGTTCCTGCATGGCTTTTATCCTTGGTGTCTGGTTCCAGGTATTCATGATCTCCTAAGGCAAACACTACTGCCTGAATGCCTTGTGCTCTCTCTGTGTGGGGAGGGGGCAACAGCCCAAGTCCCTTCTCCTGAAAACCCTTACCTCTGTGCAAGCCTGCTGAACATACATAGCCTGTTTCCACTGGAGCCAAGACTTTGGGAGGACTGTTCAGGAGAGAGGCATGTGAGTGATGACAATCCAAAGGTCTATGGTCACCTAAGCGGCCAAACACATAGACATGAGGGACAAAAGGTGATGGAGAAAGAAATCTTGAAAAACCAAAATCTCACCACAGATATAGGGAAGGCCAGGATCCAGTATAGTGGTGCACTTCTGCTATCCCAGAATTTACGATGGTGAGACTGGATCTTATATTGCAACACCCTGGCCCCAAAGTCTACCTGAGAGTTTGCCTCATCACTGTTGCCTTCTTCATTTTGGCAGCTAGCTTTGTTTTCCCCTCTGTACTAATGAATTGCTGTTATTTGACAAAGAGAATTAATCTAATGAGCAGTTCTTTAAGTGATGCTGCATACCATGGCAGAGTGTCTTATTCTCTTCCAGGTAGTAAGAAACACAAAAGCATGCTTTGGAGTGTTTGCCTTTTTCACATATTTATGTTTTCAGATGGAGTTTCCAATATGTTGTCCTTCTGGTCTCAAAATCATGGGCTTAAGTGACCCCCCCCACACACACACACACAATGAGTCTTCTGAGTGTGGTTTATGGGCACACACTATTGTGGTCAGCTTAGACTTCTGTCTTTAATTGCTTTTCCTTTTTTTTTTTTTTTTTTTGGTTTTTCGAGACAGGGTTTCTCTGTATAGCCCCCGGCTGTCCTGGAACTCACTTTGTAGACCAGGCTGGCCACAAACTCAGAAATCTTTCTGCCTCTGCCATCCGAGTGCTGGGATTAAAGGCGTGCGCCACCACCACCACCCAGCCTTAATTGCTTTTCCTAAAGGCTTTAACCTGATGAAAAGTCTGAGGCAATTCACCATCAGCCTTGCTAAGGTTTGAATCTGATGCATCCTCCACAGGCTTGGGGTTTGAAAACTTGTCCTCTGGCTGGTGATGCTATTTTAAGGGGTTGTGGAGCCTTTAAGAGGAGGAGCCAAGCTGATGAACATAGGTTACAAGGGACAAGTCTTTAATGATTATAGCTGGGCCCAAAGTTATGGCCTACTGTGATGTGAGAAGTCTCCACCACATGTTCCCACCAACCTCCTAAAACACCCCTTAATTGGGTTCCTGTAAAAAAAAAAAATTAAACAAGTTGGGACTGAGGAGATGGTTCACTGGTTAAAAGTTGTAGCTGCTCCTGCAGAGGACCTGGATTCAATTCCCAGTATCCATATGGCTGCACACAACCTTCCATGACTGCTGTTTCAGAAAATGTGATGTCTTCTGGCCTTTATGGGCAACAGGTATATTAATGTATTAATGGTACACATACCACAGACAGACAGATACTCATATATATCACATATACGATATATATGATATATATAATATATATACTTATATAATATATATTATATATATATATATTAGTTCTTTAAGAGCTACTCTATACAGTTGTGCCTGCCCTGGAACTCAATGTGTAGACTCAGCTGATCTTGAAGTCACAGAGATCTGCTTGCTTGCCCCTGCCTCCCTAATGCAGGGATTAAAGGTGTAAGCCAACATGCCCAACCCCAAAAATTAAATTTAATAACACAACAGTTAAAAGATAAGTTGTTCATCTAAGGTATAGGTTCTAGGGATCAAATTCAAGTACACAGGTGTGCACAATCAAAAGCCTTTACCCACAGAGCTGCCCCATTGGCCCTTGGCAAGTATTTTTTATCATGTATCCCTTAATGAGAAAGCTCTCAGAAAAATGCTTGTGTGTTGATTGTGTACTCTTGAGAGTGAAGTCAGGCCCTGAGAGTGAAGCATGCTGTGCATGTGTCTATGCAGGAACTGTGTTCCCAACTCCTCCTCATCATCATCATAGTCATTTATGAAGCCCAAATAAACTCTTTTTGCTTTTCAGTCCAAGTTTCCCAATGGTACCTAATGTCCCTGAACTTGTGACATCCTAGTGAGTCCAGTGTTCCAGCTCAAGTAGTCAAGGCTCATGAGTGCTCAAAGGTGCTTCTGTAGGAAGAGCCCTTGGGGGTCTGTCTGTAAAGGTGATTCTTTCAATCAAGCTGCTGGTGCTGGATCTCGGTGAAAGTGTCACCCTCCAGCTCTCCAAGGGCGCCTTGCTCAGAGGCTGGACTTGGGGTGAGAATGCCTTTGGTGTGCTAGGTACTTTTCACTACAAAATGGCAATGATTTCCATCTTTGACACTGAAGCAAATGTAAGACCTTTCACTAGGGAAGACTTTGAAAGTGACATTATTCACTTTTGATGGTACAGATACAAATAACTCCTATCTTTGGAATCTTTTAAGGCAGGGGTGTTTTATTTTTTCTTTAGAGGGAAAGAGCTCCAACACTAAACTTTAATCAGAGGATGGTGGTGGGGAGTAGGGAGACATCCTTGAACCAGACCCTCACAAGGAAGACATGGCTGGTAGCATGGTATTGAGCACACGTGCATCAGAAAGATAGAAAAGGTGAGACATGGTAGTTCTGTGCCCACCTGGCACCTCAATTACACGGCACAGACTTGAAGGTCTCTGAGGTAGTCTGAATGAGGGTGGCCCCCACAGGCTCATGTATCTAAAGCCTGGTCCTCTGAGGGTGAAACTGTTTGGGAAAAATTAGGAGTTGGGCCTTGATGGAAGCATGAAGAATTCCCAGCTTTCTCCTTCTCTGTCTCCAACTTGTGGATAAGAACTAAGGTGTCAGTTTCTTCTCCCGTGCCAAGCATGCCTGCCTGCTGCCTGCTGCCTGCTGCCTGCTGCCTGCTGCCTGCTGCCTGCTGCCTGCTGCCTGCTGCCTGCTGCCTGCTGCCTGCTGCCTGCTGCCTGCTGCCTGCTGCCTGCTGCCTGCTGCCTGCTGCCCACCATTATGGTCATGGATTTACTCTGAAACTGTAAACAAGCTCCCAATTAAAATGTCTTTTTTGTTTGCTTATAACTTGTCTTTGCAGCCAGACTTTTGCTATTTTGTGGGTTCGTTTTTCTTTCAAACATCACCACTCTTCTTCTACCCTTTCTACCCCCTAAAACTAGGTAGGAGAGAAAGAAGGATAGAGGAGGAGGGAGGGAGAGAGAGAGAGATCTGAATAAAGTCAAGGAAAGGAAAAGGGTGATGCTATAGTTAGACTACTTCCTGCTGACTGGGGGCTTCGAGTTCCTTGGAGCAAGTTTGATCTTTGCCATCAGGATATCTAATTTCTTCTTCTCATCTCTTCGTGCATGACTACTTGACAAACAGCAACCTACAGCAATCAACAGCAACCTACCAACAACCAACAACCCACTCTCTTGGGGCCCTAGCATTTATATATCCTCTGAAATGTCCCCAGAATTCTAAATGTCACACACTCACAGAAACCATCTGCAACTGGAAAAACCACACACCTGCTAGAGCACAAGGCAAATCACAGTCACCTGCTGTGAAGCAGCCCCATATTCCTATACCTGGGATTAAAACAATAACATATTCTCATAGTATCTCTGTGTCTTTTAAATAAAAAGAAACCAAAATTCTCACTACAAGTCTTGGTATGGTGTCTCTTCACAGAAATAAAGAAGCAACTAAGACAGTCTCCAAAATCCTTCCAGGGCTCCAGTCAGTGTCAGGCCATTGTTGTGTCTCTGTGGGTTCTCCCACAACCAGCTAGAAAACAGAAGGAAGAGTGCAGGTGTTTGCTGGGGAAACGTAAAGGGGGAAGCATAAAGAGGAACACAAAGAAGCCTGAGCAGGGGAAGACTGAGGTCTGGACGCAGGTCTGATGCTGAGAAAGGAGAGTGGGAAGGAGGGAAGCTGGCGTGGGAAGGGTCGCAGACAGCAGAGCAGAAACATGGGCAAGGCTGACAGGAAGCTGAGAATTTGGATTTGCTGGTTAGGCAGGTCCCACCTGCTAGTTGACCCTATGGCATTTAAATCTTTTTATTTATTCTTTCAGGTGCTTGTGTGTGTGTGCATGTGTGCACATGTGCGAGGGCCTATATGTACAAATGACAGAAGTCACTTCTCTTCCTTCCATTATGTGGGTCTTGGGGATCGAACTCATGTCATCAGGCTTGGCAGCAAGGGCTACTGAGCCATCTCCCTGGGCACATAACATTTAGGATGGTCTTGCTAGCCTTGATTGACTGGTCTTATTTCCTCAAACGTGTTTTTCCTGAAGGCTAAAACCACATTGGTTTCTCTTTGTTGTTCAGTGCACTGGCAATGTTTGACTAGGGTTAATGTAGGTGGCATGGAAATAAAAGGAGAGGAAACTAACATACAAGAAGCAGAGTTGCCCTTTAAACAGAACAGTGAAGGGCAGAGTCTCTCTGTGAGTGGAAGTCATGTTGGGGCTCTGGGTTCTTAGCACTTTAAAGGGGCAGAAAAAAGAATTTTGTGTAGAAAGATTTTTTACCTCCAGACCTATAATCTCCTTTTCTAAGCTTCTAAACTTTGGTGAGGTCCTTGCCACACCATTCTTGCCAGGAGTTCTCATGACATGCTGACCCCAGGCCCAGAACTTCCCTGCTTTTAACTGGCCTGTGATATCAACTCTTCTGTAGGACGTTCCCAGGATGCCTGAAGCTTTTAGTTAGTTTTGGGGGGGGGGGGGTGTTTTTTGTTTTTTTGGCTTTTTGAGACAGGGTTTTTCTGTGTAGCCCTAGCTGTCCTGGAACTCACTTTGTAGACCAGGCTGGCCTTGAACTCAGAAATCTTCCTGCCTCTGCCTCCTGAGTACTGGGATTAAAGGCATGTACCCCCATGCCCGGCTTCGGCTTTTAGGTTTTAACCCATTCAGGAAAGATGGTTTGGAAATTAATTTTTTCAAATCCTAATTTTTTTCTACGTGGCAGAGGTTTATTGTGGAGGAAGAGGTCAAAGGTGACAGCAAAGAGGAGTGGGCGAAGAGAGAGAGGTCAGAGGGGTCTGCCTTTTATTTGGATAGTGACATAGTCACTCTCAGGTAAAGGTGGGAAGTGAGCCAAGTTTATTCTGGGAATGTATGGCGGTTGCCATGGCCGCAGATGTGTGGGTCTCTGTCACCTATGTGTGATGTTACTGGGTTCAAAGTCAAATCCTATTTTTAATGATGGTTCTTAAATGCTTTAACCTCCCTTGTAGCCCAGCACCCTCCAAAGGTAGTGTGAAATAAGGGATACAAGGGGGTGTCAGGAGAGTGGACCTGTTTAGAAAGGTTCTTTGGAACAACTCCCATCTGTGTTGTCTGGAAATCAGTAGTTCAGTTCACAGATTAGCAGCAGCAGCAGCAGCAGCAGCTCCATCCTCTTGCAAACACTTCACAGATACACCAGCAGTCCAGTTCTATAGAGCTGGGTTAGGAACAGCAGTGACACAACGTAGCAGCAGAGATATTCAGGCCTCAGCCTCACCTTGAGTTAACAGGAAGGACCAGTAGGAACAGCAGGAGAAGTTCTCAGCTGTACCTCTCTCAGGGAGTGAAAATCAGTGAAGACATGAGACCCACAAGCATTTCACAGCTAACTGTACCAGCAAGCCAAGCTCTGTCTCCATCACTCCATGGCGTCCTATTTATACCCTCCAAACATCATGTGTCCTCCATGTGCCTTGCTTCAGCACGTGCATTCAATCAGCCTGAGTCTGCAGAAGCAGCCACAAACTGCAGCATATCACCAGAAGGGTTTTGGTGTGTTTCTCTCTATGGAGTCCTGACAAATTCAGCTCAAGTACAATGTAAGGCAGACCAATATGAAAGACCCACAATATGAGGACTTTTCCACATTCTGACTCAGAAGAGGCGACACCCCAAAACACTCACAAGTAAAGGTCTTGATGCAAACAGCAAGAGGATTTTTATTTCAAGAGCTCTCGGGCCCACAGTCTATAGAGGACCGTGGCACCCTGAGTAGCTGGGTAAGGGGGTATTTAAAGGGAGAAACCACAACTCAAGGAGGTGAGGAGGGCGTTGTTGGAAAATACCAAAAATACCAGTTAAGAGACACAAGGAAATGGAAACTCAAGACAGTTTTCTATGAGCTTCTAACAATAGTACATTTGCATAGCGGGTTCCAGCAATGGTCAGGGTGGATCAGGGTGACTTTCTTTGATGGAACACTCCCTGAACCCAGGAAGCAGGTGGGTGGAGGAATGTCACTATCTGTTAGCATGCCTTGGAGCATTGAGTCACAAAGGTCACATTCTCAAGCCTGGGCCTAAAGGCCTAGTTTTTATGTTTCACTTTTTCAAACACATGTGTGTTGTTAGAGAAGAATCCTTTATCATGTGTCCTTTCATGTGCTTGCTTTAGCAGAACATCCTCTCTCCTGTGTCTGCTTCAGTGAAACGTTCCTTCATGAGTCGGCCTTATTCTTTAACACCTGTATGCACTTTAACAAGACGTTCCTTCATGTGTTTATTCCAGCAACACACCATCCAACCGACTTTCCAAAAAACCCTTAAGTTTCCACTTCGTGGCTGCATTTGTGTAGTTGTTACCTAATACTTAGGGTTGTTTTTTTTATTATTAATTTGTTACATTATATGTGGGGAAGCACACCAAAGCATGCATGTGGAGGTCAGAGAATGACTTTCAGGGACTCATGTTGCTATCCCCTTCCATCATGTGTGTACCAGAGACTGAGCTCAGGTAGCCTTTGCCTCCCTAGCATTCTGGTCAAGTGTGCTATCTATAAAAAGAAACCAGATGTGGTGGTGTGAATGGAAATGGCCCCATAGACTCATATGGAGTGTTGTTATTGAAAGTGTGGCCTTAATGGAGGAGCTGTATCACAGAGGGGGAGGGGTGAGGTTTCAGAAGTTCAAGCCAGGCCCAAGTGACATTTTCTTTTTTTTTTTTTTCCCTTCAGTTTTTCAAGACAGAGTTTCTCTGTGTAGTCCTGGCTGTCCTGGAACTCACTCTGTAGACCAGGCTGGCCTCGAACTCAGAAATCTGCCTGCCTCTGCCTCCCAAGTGCTGGGATTACAAGTGACATTTTCTAATTGCTATCTGATCCAGACGTAGACCTCTCAGATGTTTTCTCAGAGGCATTACTTGCATGCCTCCATGCTTCCTGCCACAATAATAATGGGCTAAACCTCTGAAACTGTAGGCCAAACCCAATTCAATATTTTCCTTCGTAATAGGTGCCTTGGTCATGGTGTCTCTTCACAGCAATAGAACATGGACTTAAACAGAGTTGGTACCAGGAGTTGGGGTATGGATGTGACAGGCTGGATCAGGTTTTGATATGGAGGAAGGGATGTGGACTACTTTAGGATTTTGGACTTAGAAAAGTGATTGAACATTTTGGGCAGGGTTTATTGGGCTACCCTGGACAGGCTACCCTGGTAGAAACATTGAAGACAACAGTGCTGAGGGTGATTTGAACCATGGGGCCCAGCTCAGGAGGTTTAAGAGGGGAAGAATGTTAGCATGTGGCTTAGAAACCATTCTTATGATAGTTTGGTGAAAAATACTGCTGCTTTTTGCTCTTGTCTGAAAAGTCTTCCTGCGGCTACTTTGAAGAGTTTTGGATTGTGCTTGCAGAGATCTCTGAGCAGCCTAGGGAGGACTGTGTTGTGTGGTTATTAGTGGCCAGTCTTATGCAGATCTTTAATGAAAAGGAGCAAGCTGAGCGATGAAAAGTACAAGAGAAAAGGAGCACCCGGAAGTATAAACAGATTAAAGAAAAGCCTGGCACTAAGTGGATTAAGGAAGAGATTACTTCAGAGCGAGACCCCACCCAGCTAAGCTCCCAACTTGTGGAAAGGAATTAAGGAAAACTAAAAGGAAACAAAGACACTCTTAGGGCCAGGTGTGGTGGTGCACACCTTTAATCCCAGCTCTCAGAAGCAGAGGCTGGTGAATCCCTGAGCTAAAGGCCAGCCAGGTCTACAGAGTGAGTTCCAGGACAGCCAAACTTAGGCAGTGAAGAAAACCGTCAAAAACAGAGGGAGGGCGAAGATGTATTTGAACAAGGGGAGCACGTTCCAGTCCTGGCAAGCAGCCAAACTTCGTAGCTTTGGCCATGTGATTTTGGCTTTAAAGTCAATGACCCAAGAAAGAGGCTAAGGAAAGCCTCTGAGGTCAGCCATGTGTTAAGGGTATCCCTGCAGGGAGGCCCAGAGAGACCATTTATGAAGCTGTGAAGGTGAAGCCTAGATTGCCTAGGAGACCCCAAAATGTTGGAGACAGCAGAGCCTTGGGATACCTGCTGAGGAGAGCTGCTAAATGGAACCCAGCCCAAGAGAAAGAAGTGGGTTTGAGTTGGAAACGCTGAAAGGCGTTAGAGATCTGAAGAGCATTTTGCATCAGACATGAAGATGCAGAGTTTAGTGTTTGCCCAGCTGGGTTTTTTGTTTTTTCCTTGATTTGGTTCAGTAGTTCCTCATTATGCTCCCTTTCCTCCATTTTGTAATGGTAATTGTATTAGTCATGATTTTACTGCTATAAACAGACACCATGACCAAGGCAACTCTTACAAGGACAACATTTAATTGGCGTTGGTTTACAGGTTCAGAGGTTCAGTCCATTATCATCCAGGCAGGAGAGTGGCAGCATCCAGGCAGATGTGGGACTGGAGGAGTTGACAAAGGCAGAGAAGACTGGCTTTCAGGCAGCTAGGATGAGGGTCTTAAAGCCCATGACCACTGTGACACACCTATTCCAACAAGGCCACACCTACTCCAATAAGGCCACACGTCCAAATAGTGCCATTCCCTAGGCCAAGCATATTCAAACCATCACAGTAATGTTTTTTTTTTCTATGCATGGTATGTTGGAAGTATGTAATCTGCTTTTTTCTTTTTTTTTTGCCGGGGGTGGGGGGTGGGGGGTGGGGGTCGAGACAGGGTTTCTCTGTGTAGCCCTGGCTGTCCTGGAACTCACTTTGTAGACCAGGCTGGCCTCGAACTCAGAAATCCACCTGCCTCTGCCTCCCAAGTGCTGGGATTAAAGGCGTGTGCCACCATGCCCGGCTTGCTTTTTCCTTTTGATTTAAGAGAATCCAATGGGTCTCAGAAGGGACTTTGAACTTTGGACTTGTTAAATAGTAGTGATACTGTGATAGATTGTAGGAACCTTTGAGGTTGGACTAAGGGCATGTTGCATTATGATATGGCTATAAGCCTGTGGTAGCCAAAGAGCGGAATGTGCTGGTTTAAATGACTCAGAATACCATTATTGGAGGTGTGGCCTTGTTGGAGGATGTGTGTCACAGAGGGACACAAAGGGAGCTTTGAGGTTTCAGAAGATCAAATCAAGCCCAGTGTCACTCAGTCTTCCTGCTGCCTGCTGATCCAGATGTGAACTCTCAGCTTCTTCACAGCGCCATGTCTGCCTGCACACCAAAATGGTTCCTACCATGATGGTAATAGACTGAACCTAGAAGCTGGAAGCCAAACCCAATTAAATGTTTTCTTTTATAAGAGTTGCTGTGGTCCTGCTGGAGAGATGGCTCAGTGGTTAAGAGCACTGACTGTTCTTCTAGAGGTCCTGAGTTCAATTCCTAGCAATCACTTGGTGGCTCACAACCATCTGGTTTTTTTGTTGGTTTTTTTTTTTTTTTTTTTTTTTTTTTTTTTTTTTTTTTTTTTTTTTTTTTTTTTTT
>LR749644.1:1030766-1062309 GCA_902729485.2 Mus minutoides | reverse complement strand
CAACCATCTGTAATAGGATCTGATGCCTTCTTCTGGTATGCCTGAAAACAGCTACAGTGTACTCATATAAGTACAATAAATACATCTTTTTTTTTTTAAAGAAAGAAAAGAAAAGTTGCTGTGGTCATGGTATCTCTTCACAGCAACAGAACACTGAGTATGACATCTGAGGAGATTCCCCTGATAGCAAGTACTTACTACATAAGCATAAATAAGTGTAAGGGTCCGTGATTCACTGAAGAATTAGACCCCTCTCCAAGAGTATGTAAAAGCAAAGAGTGTTTTATTCTGCAGAAGTCCAACATTCTGGGGTCTCCCATTCCAAGATGGAGACAACCAAGTGAGCTCGCAGGCCCGATTTAAAGCACATTAGGGGAGTTCCAGGGAAGGATAGGTGACCTTTATCGTTGGCTCCATCTCTAGGGACATTCCAGAACCATTGCTGGGGAAGTATGGAAACTGTGCCTGACCCATTGTCCTTGCCTCAGGCCAGGTGGCAGGGCAACTTCTGAGACCTGGATTTACCTGGACTTACCCAGTTCTTGGAAATAAAGATTTAGGCCTAGTCTCCTGAACTGCCAATTTGAAGCCTGTCATAGAGTCAGCCTGTCTCATAAGAACCTGACTTCCATCCCAAGCAGCATATAAAAGCCAGTACTGGGGAGGCAGAGACAGGAGGATGCCTGGGGCTTGCTGGTCAGCCAGTTTAGCTGCCTCTGCAGGATACAGGTCATGGAGAGAACCTGCCTAAAAAAATAAGGTACAGGGTGATTGAGGAAGACAACTAATGATAACCTCTGACCTCCACACTTAAATGAACAAACATCTATGAAAACTAGGTTTTGGCTTTACCCTTGGGAATCCTTTCCTCTCTCTTCATGACTGTTCTAGCCTAGTTTGTCTTGCTGCAATGAAACACTGGTCAAAATCAACCTGGGAAGAGTTTATTACAGCTTACAGCCCATCACTGAGGGATGTTGAGAAATCTAGAGTCAGGAACTGACTCACAGGCCATGGAGGAATGATGGCTTGCTACCCCAATGGCTTGCTCAGCTTGTTTTTTGATACAACCCAGGACCACATGGCCAAGGCTGTCACCTACCCACAGTGAGCTGGTCCCTCCCATACCAGTCTTCAGTCAAGAAAATGGCCCTCTCCCCAAACATGCCTACAGGTCAAACTGATGGAGGCAATTCTTCAGTTAAGGGTCCTCTTCCCAGGTGGCTCTAATTTCTGTTTAGTTGAGAAACACTAAGCAGCATTCTGACTAAACCTCCCCAGACTTTTTACAAAAGCAGCCGGAGATCCACTCTGCCCCCAGGAGTCAGAACTGGCCTGCAGGAGGAGGAGGCCTGCAGGGCTGGCCTTGGATTTCTAATGCTTTCCATTTCCCTCCTGCCACAGTCAGGAAACACCTTCTGCATAAGAGATGTGAGCTGCTTTCCATAGCCACCATTGGGGCTGTCTTGCTTTCCCACCAGCTCCCCGGCAAACACTGAAATCTCTTACCTAGGCTATAGACCGAGGCCTCCATCCTGCAGGACATATGCAAGGTACAGAAACGAAAAGCAAGTGACTCAGAGCCACTACATGGTTCATTTGGGTTTTCACTCCAGATTTCGACTGCTCTCTCTTGGTTCTGTAATTTTAAAAAAATTGTCTTATATTTGCTCTCTCTGTCTCTCTCTGTCTGTCTCTCTCTGTCTCTCTCTGTCTCTCTCTCTCTCTCTGTCTGTCTCTCTCTCTCAAACACACACACACACACACACCCTTGTAACCGCTCACAAAAGGAGAAACAAAGAGAGCAGCCTAGCTGTACTTGTCCTGTCTTGCCTAACAGCAAGTATTTAAAATGCTCGCAGGTGTCAGGGGCCAGTGTTGAACAGAGCTTAAAGCATTTTGGCAAACTTTTATGACAGTTTCAGCCTTGGCAAAAATTTGTTCCAGCGGGCTAACTACAGCAAACTGTGGGACTCCATATTAGAAACCCTTGCCAAATACCGCAGTACATTCTAAGTGTTCTGTGTGCAGATGACAAATACTTTAAGCTGTCTTGTCGTCATGCAGATACCACAAGCAAATAAGTGCAGCCCCCCCCCCCTCCAGGGCTTGTCCTTGTGGGGCAGGCACTAAGCCCCAGGAGGGTTCTGAGTTAGGGAGGACCTAAAATGTGACACAGCTGGGGTCCACGTGGCTCAGAATCCCCAGGTCAGCCTGGAGGTCCTGGGAAGCCTTGGGTGGTTCAGATCTAGCACCTCAGGGATCCCGTAATGCTTTGACCACCTGAGTCCATATTGCTTTGTGCTTTCTTTTAAACAGTCTTAGATTTTTCTCCAGACTCTTCACTGAGAAAACTCTTTGCTTCTGAGATAATACTATATGCCAAATGGTATCTTATTTTGTCACGTTGTTGTAGTATAGGACTGAAGTGGAAACTTCTAGTTCTTTGGAAAATGAGTTATATCAAATGAAGTTTTGCTGGGGCACACAGGTGAAAGGATAAGACTTGCTTTAGCAAACACGTGAAAGGACACTTGAAGGAGTACAAATACGACACCACAGACAGTGGGAGACGAGCCCTGAGCCTTGCTATTTGTAGCGAAGGACACGCGTATATTGGTTTGCCTTCAGCTCAACTTGTGCTCCTGGAGTTCCTGCAGCAGTTTTCTGCTTCCACTGCCTTGCCTCAGGCCAGTTTGGCGAGCCTGGTGGTTTCCTGAGGATTGAATGACATCTGCCTGTTGTCTGCTTGCTGAAAGGACTGGCCTGTAGCTGCTGGTTTGTGCCTGGTGCCTGCCTGCCTAGAGGACTGGCCTGCAGCTGCTGATGCTGCCCAAGGAGATCAAGCTCACCCCCCCCAAAACTATCCTTTAACAGGTCCATTTCCCCCCATCCTAATAACTTGTCTCTTTCACTACCTCTGCTGGGTGGTGGGCTAGAGGAGAGGTTGAACCCTTATTTAAAGTAGGTTGCAAAAAATTTATGCCTACATAGGATTGTATTTCAAACCTTCCTTGAGGTGTTTCTATGCTTGATTACAAAAGGATCCTCCTATCTGCCACCTGTCTTATGCAACATCCCTAATTGCATGTGGTCTCAGAGAGAACTAGAGTGTATATAGCTCAGGAAGACACGGGGAAGTCAGGAGTGCTTTATCTAAGTGGCTATGGGAAAGCTCTCATCCGTAATGTGTAAAGACTTTCCAGTCTGGCTTTGGGTGGGGAAGAGAGCACCCACACTCCAGTAAGTAAGCACTCTTCATCTATGCTCCAAAAGCCCAGGAAACTCATGGTTTCCCCAGGAGAAGCATGGCAGAATTGTATCTAGGTTTGTCTTTGGTACCTTGGGTGGAGGGCTAGACTTGATAGCGTTTTTGATTGTGTTTCCCCCAGGGAAAGAGTTTAGCAACGGTTGTTGATTATATGTTTCCTCCTGCTGACTTAGTTGCTAGCTTGTAATGAGAATAAAGGCAATCAACTGTTTTTCGTTTTGGTCTCATGTCCTTTTACCTTTCCAGACTCATCCATTCTGACAATTTTTCTCTTGATGATCTTGAGACTCCTGTGAAAATGATGCCAGTTGTGAAACATGATGACTTGTGCCTCTTCCTAGATCATTGGCTTTCCTTTCTATCTCCTCAAGGCCTCTCCTGCCTCCATAATTCTATAGCATGGTAGGGAGAGCAGACACCTTGATTTGTCCCATTTCTTAAGAGCATAGTTTCTTTGTTAAGTAAGATGTTAGCTGTGGGGTTGTAGAAGGTGCCTAAGAGAAAGGACAGTAGCCCAAGGATCTTATAGACCTCCTGGGGCTGGCAGTCCACACATTCTCTGGAGCAAGGAGCTTTGGACAGGACTTCCTGGGGAGAGACAACAGGGATATGAAGACCTTGGTCTGGGCTATGAAGGCAGATGGTTGGTGGCCTACAAAGGGAGAAGTATGACAGGAGAGCCAGAGCAGTCCTCCCCTGTCACAGGAGCAGTGAGGAGTGTGTAAGACAGTCGGTCCTCAGATAAGTTTTACATCCTGTGTTTGTTTGTGGTGTGTGTGTGCTCACAGGTGCATGTACGGATGTGTGTAACTATGAACACAGGAGTATGGGCATGTACAGGCCAGAGGGAACCACTGGGCATATTTCACAATTGTTCCCCAAACTATTTTTTTTATGTTTTGGGGAGAGGGGTGCACATGTGTAAAGAGCAAAGAACTTGTGGGACTTCATTTTCTCCTCCCACGCTGGGCCCTGGGAGTCAACTCGGCTGACCAGAACTGGCACTGAGCCAGCCAGCTGGTCATTCACCTTGTTCTTTGGCATAAGCTTACATTAAACTTGGAGCTCTCGGGCTAACTTACCCCAGAGGCCTCCTGTCTCCGTCCCACCAGCACTGGGATCTCAAGCATGTTCCACAGTGCCCAGCTCTTTTAGGTGGGTCCTGGGCGTTTGAGGTCACTTCCTCATCCAGCAAGCGCTTTATCCACAGGCCCAGACACCCAGCGGCAGCCCCAGCCCCGTCAAGTACCATAGCTCGGGCACCGCCTTCCACCGCCCTCCCTCCTCTACATGTGGCCATGGCCTCACGTGCAGGGTAGCGAAGAAAGCCAGGTCAAGGGTGTGCTGGAGCTTGCTGTGCCAAACCAACAGTTAACAGAGAAGATTGCAGACACAGGGCTCGCTGTCTGCTTGGGTCCACCCTTCTCATTCTAGCGGGCTTGGAGGGAAACTGCTAACATTGGGTTCTGGGATAACACTTGTGTTACGATCTTAGGTCTGAAGGCCTGAAAGTGTCGCTGAAAACTGATCTATCCCAGAACAGATGGGCAGCTCCAAGTCCCAGGAGGACTTGATGGAAGGACAAGACAGAGTGACTGCTGGTTTTCCTGCAGCGCTGCAGCGCCCTCTGGTGTTTTAGGAATAGAATAGCTTCTTTCCAGGCTTTGGGGGTTTTGGGGGGCGGTCCTCAAAGTCAGACTTGAACCTAACAGATTATCATTTAAGAAGTTCTGTCTGTCCTTCCACTTTTATCCTCCCTGCTCTGGGAATCTGGATGCTTGGGATGGTAAATGTTCATCTTAGGAATTACCCTTCTCATTGATTCTAGAACCTGAAGTGTTCCCAGAGCAGTACAGAAATGAGCCTTCTTCCGGCTGCTCCGGTGCTGGCTGCCAGCTCTGGGAAACTCCAGAGGCAGCTGGCTTCTGAATATTGTGTCTCAAGGTTCAAGGACGAGAGTGTGGTCCTGACAGCTGAGTGATATACTTTTGTCTGACGGGCCAGTGACTGGTCACACACAGAGGAGAGTCATGGGCTCCACACAGGGTCTTAAAAGAGCCACTTCTTGACTTCTGGACAAGACAGTCTCTGTGTCTGACACTGGCCTCTTCCTCAGAAAACAACATTGTCAGAAGGCAGCTGTAATAGTTACTTCCCATTGCTGGGATAAAACGCCATGACCAAGGCAACTTATAAAGGAAAGAGTTTAATTGAGCTTACACGTGGGGGTCCCTTCAAGCGTTATGGCCAGCAGGGAAAGGAACCTCAAAGAGGCAAAAAGAAAACTCAGTTCAGCCAGGCTCAGTTAGGGTGTACCAAACTTCAGGAGCCTGATGCCAGGTGGTGTAAAAATATTTAAACCAAGTACGGTTTGGAAAAGTTTCCAGGCCACAATCATCCTGATTTCAGGCACCCAATAACCCTTAATGTGTGACTGCATAGAGTTTCCTTTGCAAAGTGCATGGGGCTATGAAGATGGGTTCTAGACCTTAAGGGTTTAGGATCTGGTGTGGTCTCTGACTGAGATAGTATAGAGGTCAGCAGGCTATAAAGTACATGTGACATCTCCCCCAAGGATGGATACTGCTGATTGGAGGCTAAAGGTCTAGAGAGAGAATCTAAGATAAAATAAACATTCTGGGTACTTGGGTGAGATCTGGCTCTACAGATAGCAAAGGTCACTGGGTCATTGACAATATACTCCCCAGGCTTCTAGATGGAAAACAGGTACTTATTTCCTACTCTGAGGAGACACCCTGGAGTGATTAACATTCCTGGTTTCTCCAGCGTTTGTCTGTGATCACGAGGACCTCATGCTCCCTACACTTAGAGTTCCATGCATAGGGTTAGAGTCTGTGATGGTTGACCAAAGACATGCTGGCAGGAACAGCTCTGAGCTCTCATCTTGACCCATAAGCAGGAGTAATAATGCAAGTCCTTTGGAACATCAGTCCCAGTCCCCTGTTACACACACCTCTAGCCCTCTAAACATTCCCAAATGGTTCCACCAACTGGAGACAACATATTCAAATATATGAACCTGTAGGAACCACTCTCATTCAAACCACTGAAGCTGGCATGATTGTCCTATGACATTTAATGGCCTTTATCCAAGCCCGCGACTTTAAAAATCTGAAGCCCCATCCTTCCTGAAGTTCCCGAATCTTGGGTTTCTATCAACACTGCCCTCCCCGCCCTTCCTTACTCCCAGTACACACTCTGAAATTGCTACTCAGGGCACAAGGCAAAGGCTTCTTTTGTTGTACTTGAATGCTTAGTCACCAGGGAATCCAACTCTTTGATAGGATTAGAATGACTGGGTGTGGCCATGTTGGAGGAGAAGTGTCCCTGGGGTTGAACTTTGAGGTTTCAAGGGTGCAAGTCACTTGCTCTCAGCCTCCGGATCAGAATGTAGCTCTCAGCTGCTGCTACACCGCCATTCTTACCATCATGTTTCCCGCCGTGATGATGGACCAAGCAAACTCTCAATTAAATGCTTTCTTTTATGAGTTACCTTGCTCGGGCTGTCTCTTCCCAGCCATAGAACAGGGACTAGGACACCTTTTTCTTAGGGTAGGGCTCAAACTCCAACTTCCAGGTAATACTGTAACAAATGTTGGGCTCAGGTATAGCTCATTGGTAAAAACCCTTGCCAGGCATACATGGGTTCAATCCCAGCCCTGGAAAGAGACCCCATCTCAAAAAGGCAAATGTTGAAGAGAGCAGAAATGCTAATACTGCCCATTGTTTTGAACAGGAACTGAAATCCTGAACAAGTCGGTTCGCATCATCTTCTCCACATTAGGAGTCTGTACATTTTTTTGCAATCGGCTACATGGTTCTGCCGCTGTTTGCATATTTCATCAGAGACTGGAGGATGCTGCTGCTGGCCCTGACGCTGCCTGGGCTGTTCTGTGTCCCCCTGTGGTGGTGAATACAACCGCCATTCCCAGCCAGCCCTCTGCCTTGTGGCAGGCAGGCACCCCAGAGATCAGCCCACTGTTGACCTAGCTGTGTCTGCGGGCTCTCTGCTGCAGCTTGCCCTGGTGCCCCCAAATTTCTAGCACTCTCTGCATCTCGGTGACTGGGCACGTGCACCGTAGGAAGCCTGTCTCAGACTTCTTCCAGATGCTTCCCACTCCAGTCTCCTGCCCGTGAATTTCCACGTTGTCTATGGAGCTGGTACTGCTGGGTTGTGTCTTTAACCCTGTGCTCAGTTTTGAGCACCCTGCTTTCTTTAGAAATCCTCTTTCTCTATTCAACCTCAGTACAGACCATCCTAGCTACCCACAAGCTCCAGATCTGTGGATCTGAAGAACCAGAAAACAGTGCCCTGAGCGTGTTCAGGCTGGTTTTCTTGTTATTCCCTAAACACTCCACTATAGCCACTCTTACACCGTTTCTGCATTTCATTAGGTATTGAGAAACTGGTGGTAGGTAGATCAGGGAAAGAATGCTTCCTTGGTATACCAAGGCCCATGTCCAGCAAACTATCTCAAAGGAAGTGTCATACATTATGCTGGATGTTGTAAGTAACCCAGAGATATACATGGAGACGTACTTAGATTATATACAAACTTTATGTGGGATTTATTGTTGATGTTTGTTTTGCAATGCTGGGGATGGAACCTAAGATTTGGTTCATGCTAGCCAGCATTCTACCACGGAGTTCCACTCAGTTTTAGATGAGGTCTTGCTGTGTAGATTGGCCTTGAGCTTGCTCTTGAGCTAGGAAGCTCCAAGCCATCCTCCCGTCTCAGTGGTCCTCCCGTCTTTGTGGTCCTCCTGTCTCTGTGGTCCTCCTGTCTCAGCTCTCCTTTTGAGAATTTCCCATTTTTACTTCCTCATATGTAAACAAGACAAATGGAGATTCCTGGCCCTGCTGTTTATCCCCACACCTTCCTCTTTTCTTCAACCACAGTGCAGACCATCCCAGCTACCCACAAGCTCCACATCCCCCAAATTCATCTTGGTTTAATTTTGTTGTGTCAAAATCCAGTCTTCTAGAAATGACTGAACTATTTTACTGAACTACTCGATTGCCACCTACCTACATGACTAAGGTAATAAAGGTTCCTTTGGACACCTTGTCCACTAAATTCACAGTTTAGATATCTTGGTTACCCTGTGACACTTGCCTGAGGAGTTGACGAGAAGGACCATCATGCAGCCACAGGAGTTGACAAGTGTCCCTTTAGCCCTATCTAAGGGATGGCTCTCTGGCCTTCTCCAAGTTCACTTGCTTTTACCTTCCAGGTTGTTGTGGGTTTACCAGCAGCAACGTTTAGACTGAGGAGTATGTATGAGTTCAGGAGGAATTAGTATTTGATATAGGTAACCTTTTCTGGTTTGGTTTGTGTAAAGGCATTTTTTAAAGTGGATAGTTTTGTTGTTGTTGTTGTTGTTGTTGTTGTTTTATCTCCAGCTAGCTCCTAAATGAATAAGACAGAGGCTATAATATTTATTTAATTACCTTTACAACTCAATAGCTGGGCAGCCGTTGATCTATTCTAGTCTTCTAAGCTCACCTGGATAGTTCATAGCCAAAATCCCCAAGATACTTGCATTTTAGTATTGTTCTGACTCTCTAGGCTTCAGGTGTGTTCTCCCAGGATGTTTCCAGCACCCCTTCCCCATGATGTATCTGTCTCTGTCTCTCTGTGTCTCTGTATCTCTGCCTCTCTCTGTGTGTCTCTCTGTCTCTCTTTCTCTATCTATCTCTATCTCCTTCTCCTGGCTGTTGGAAGCCCAGCCCTATTCTCTCTTCTACCTAGCCATTGGCTGATCAGCTTTTATTGACAAGTCAGAGAATAAATGGAGAGCAATGTTTACACAAATTTGGAACTGGAGATACTTGGAATAAGCATTTCAATACTATGCCTGGATTTCAACAAGATATGGGAGCATAGAAATCGGCATTTGAATAATACAAGGATAATCTTTACACAGTATAAACCAACATTATGCCTACAGGATTCTTTTGTTTCTGATTTCATGGGAGTTTGAAAAATACCTAATTTTATTTATATATACATGGGTGTTTTGTCTGCATGGGGTGTGCCTGGGACATATATGCAGTGCCTGAGACAGCCATTACACGGCCTTGGGTTTCCTGTACCTAGACATAGACAGTTGTTAGCTACCATGTGCGTGCTAGGAACTGAACCAAGGTCTTTTGGAAGAACAGCTAGCACTATCAATCTACTAGCCCTCAAAAAACAGCTTTGTGTTTGTTTGTTTTTTGTTTTTTGTTTTGTTTTTCAAGACAGGGTTTCTCCAGGTAGCCCTGGCTGTCCTGGAACTCACTCTGTAGACCAGGCTGGCCTCAAGCTCACAGAGATCCACCTGCATCTACCTCCCAAGTGCTTAGATTAAAGGTGTGCACCACTACCTATTGGCTAAAGACAGCTTTTAAAGAGCTAGCTATTATGATGATTTATCTGGGAGTTCCCTCTGGAACCCAGGCTGGGGATCAGTAAGGAATGGCAGCCATGCTCACACAACTCTGTTCCCAAGAGAAATTCTGTATTAGTTACTTTTCTTGTTACTGTAACAAAATGCCTGACAAGATCAACTCAAAGAAGGAAAAGTCTGCCCTGGCTCACAGTTTAGGGATACAGTCCATCACTGCAGGAAGCCAGGGCAGCGAGAACTTGAAGCTGCTGGTCATGACGTCTACAGTCAGGAAGCAGAGAGCAATGACTGCTGGTGTTCAGCTCGCTTTCTCTGTGTATGCAGTCAGGAAGCGGAGAGAAATGACTGCTGGTGTTCAGCTCGCTTTCTCTGTGTATGCAGTCCAGCCACATTAGAGTGTGTCTTCCTGCCTCAGTTAACTCGGTCTAGAAACTGGTTACAAGCTTGCCCAGAGATTGACTTCCAGGAAATTCTAGGTGCCATCAAGTGGCTGATAATATTGACCAGCACAAGCACCTGGGCATACCAGAGCAGAGCAGTGCTCTTGCAGAGAGAGGAGCCTCTGCCATTCTCACGATCATCACACACCCTTGACCTTTTCTACAACCTCCTTGCTAAGCTGATGGGTTTATCTAAAAGAAGTTTGTGACCAGGAATTCTCTTAAGGTGCAGGTTATTTTTGTGCCTTTGTAGAGGAATGATCTTTGTAGTCTTTCTTCCAGGCTCTATGTGTCACCTTGGCCTAAAGTTTCCATATTTCTGAAAACTGTACTCAACTTTACACCTTATGATTCTATTGGAGGCAGAAAGAGATATAGGGGCAGCAATCATGGAGTCCATACACAGCTTAAGAGGTATCTTAACCTGCCTGAGGATCCCAGCAGGTACCTCTGATTCTTAGTTCCCAGAATTCAGCAAGGAAGGCCTATTGCAAAGGGCTGACTCATTCTTACTTAAGAGAGTTCTTCTGCCACCCATGGACAGGCCCAAGTGCTACCAGCAGTGGGCACATTGTACCGAGGACAAGGCTGCCCCAGGCAAAGGGCAGCCAGAGGCCAGCACTAATGACCTGAAGGCTTGAGAATAGTCTTTCAATCTTCCCATAATATAAAACAATAGAGCTCTTTCCTGAACAGCTTGTCCTTGACCATAAGACATGCAAAAGCACCAGCTAATGGACTAGGCTGGGAAACATCTTGGGCACCTGTGTACTTCCTGCCTACTAAGAATGAGGCTAGCATTACATCAGCAGAAACTCTACAGAGACTATAGTGTGCAGCCTCACCAGGCTCCACCAAAGAATCATCTCACCTTGAGATGTTGCAACAAATATCAAGGCAAGTTGAAAACACAGGTCCATGGCCCTAAGGAGGGCAGGCTGAGAAGGGGAGAGGAGTAGGTGGTTTCGGATTATTTTTTTAGGACCCAAGTTCCCAATGAAAGGTTAGGCTATGGTATGTGTTCCAAAGGAGGAAGGAGGCCATACAGGGACTGGGGAAAAAAATCTCTACAATGCCAAGCTGATAAAATGGTTGAAAGCCAAGGCCAGTGATGACTTAGACCCTGCAGAAGGGAAAGAAAGAACCACATGGACTGGCAGTTCAAGGTTATCTTTTACTACATAGCAGGATTGAGGCTACCCTGGGCTACAGGAGACCCTGAAGAAAGGGGTAGGGGAAGAAGAAAAGGAAAGGAGAAAGAGAGAATGAAAAGGGGAAGGCAAGAAGGAGAGGGAGAAGAGAGAAAACGGGAAAGAAGGAAGGAAGGAAAGAAGGAAGGAAGGAAGGAAGGAAGGAAGGAAGGAAGGAAGGAAGGAAGGAAGGAAGGAAGGGAGGGAGGGAGGGAGGGAGGAAAGAAGGAAGGAAGGAAGGAAGGAAGGAAGGAAGGAAGGAAGGAAGGAAAAGGAGACATTTCTAAGCATAACTTGGCAAAGAAAACAAGACTGAGCCAGAAGTGCAGCTAAGAGCATCAGGGAAATACAAGTTAGAAGCTGGGGGATAACTTGGAGAATAAACTGTTGGGAGCACAAAGGTCCCTGTGCCCACCAATCACCAGGGAAACCAGGGATGTTAATCACACATAGTTGTCTCCTCAAAGGAGCAGAAACTTGTTTTCCATCCAGAAGGTTGGGAGTGGATGCTGTTGATGTCCCAGCAGCCTGTGCTGTCTGTAGAGCCAGACCCCACCCAAATACCCCAGAGTGTTTATCTCAGACTCTCTTTCTCCCTGAACCTTTACTTAGCTTTGCTTTTCAGCCAGTAGAACCCCTCAGGGGAAATGTCACATGTACTTTATAGCCTGATGACTTCTATGCTATCTCAATCAGAGACCACACCAGATCCTAGGCCTTTAAGCTCTAGAACCCATCTTCTTGGTCACATGTACTTTGAGTTGAGTTTCAGTGGAATTACAGCTCCTGTGTCCTGGAGATTGTCCTACAGCAGGAAGCCTTTGTCCAAACTGTACTGTGTTTAAATGTGCTTACAATAAATGGCCTGGAGTCAGACTCTCTGGATGTTTGAACCAGCATTGACTAAGACAGGCATAACTGAATGTCCCTTATTGCCTCTTCACACACACATACACACACACATGCACACGCAATAATCTGCTTGCCATACAAATATAAGAACCTAAATTCAGATCCCCAGCACCCACATAGAGCCACACACAGTAGCACATGTCTATAATCCCTGCACACCCACAGTAAGATGGAGAGCAATGACAGGAGAATCAGCAGAGACTCACAGGTCACACAGCCCAGTATGTGCAATGTCAAATAAAAGACTGTCTCAAAGAAGCTGGGAGGTGATGACCAGAAGACAAGGTTGCCCTCAGATCTCCATACAGGCACCATAGTGCACATGCATTCACAGCCATCCACAGATTTAAAACACAATACAAAACAAAAAAAAGAATCCATTATAACTCATTTTTTAAAGATGTGTTTTAGCATTCAAAGAAAGACAAGTGTACACAGCACCCTAAGAGTAACAAAGTGCCGGGCGGTGGTGGCGCACGCCTTTAATCCCAGCACTCGGGAGGCAGAGGCAGGCGGATTTCTGAGTTCAAGGCCAGCCTGGTCTACAAAGTGAGTTCCAGGATAGCCAGGGCTACACAGAGACACTCTGTCTTGGAAAAACAAACAAACAAACAAACAAACAGAAAACAAAAAAAAAGTCTCCAAAGCCAAAAATAACACAAGGGAGATATATTTTCTTTTCCTAGTGTGTCTAACTTTCTTCTATTGTTAAAATACAGGCGGATATATTATTGATACATTGTAATATGCAAATAATGTTATTTCCTTTGTCTCTAACTTTTTAAAAATAAAATAAATTTTATTTATTTATTTATTTATTTATTTATTTATTTTATATGAGTACACTAGCTGTCTTCAGACACACCAGAAGAGATACACCAGATGCCACTACAGATGGTTGTGAGTCACTATATGATTACTGGGAATTGAACTCAGGACCTCTGGAAAAGCATTCAGTGTGCTTAACCACTGAACCCTCTCTCCAGCCCCTTTAACTTTTTAACCCTTGCAGTTTTAAACCCAGGTTCTTGCACTAGCCAAGTACTCTACTATGGAGTCATATCCCCAGCCCTTTGTTTATTTTTCATGGAAAGACAAGGCCTTGCTAAGTGACCTAGCCTAACTTTGGGCTAGCCTTGAATCTGTAATTCCCCTACCTCAGCCAGTGAAATATTAATAATTATTAGCATGCACCAGGAGCTTGAGAATGGCTCATGGATTAAAGTACATGAAGACCAGAACTGAGATCCCAGAACCCACGTAAATGCTGGCAGGAATTATGGTTCATCTCTATTTCTAGCCTTGTATGACTACATACATGGAAAAGTGTGCAAACAACATATACATGTGAACACCATATACATATACTCTCATGCGCGCGCACACACACAAATGAAAAAATATTTTTGTAAACAGCATGCACCATTGAGCTGCTAGAACTAAGTTTCTTAATAACAAAAATCAGGAAAGAAAGGACTGTCCCCTCTCTTTAAAGATTAAGCTTAACTATATTAACAACTAACAACTTACCATGAAACTGTTGTAATAACAGAGGTCATGGGTAGATTAATAATCCAAATTAAGAGTAGCTCAAAGTCCAATGTCCTCCATCTTTGACCAAGTCCAGCAATTAGGACATTTGAAGACAGTCTTGTCCCAAAGTACTTTATGTGGGAACCACCACATTGCATCAAACGGACAGTAAAATAATTAAGTGTTGATTCTTGAAGCACCCTGTCTGACATGAGCCTCTTTTCCAGATTGTAACTTTGTGTCCATTGGCCTGGTGATGCTGGGGAAATTTGGGGTCACCTCTGCCTTCTTCATGCTGTAGTCTTCACTGCGCAGAGCTCTATCCAACCCTGATGATGGTTTAATCAGAAAATTCCAGGGATTTTAAGATCTCTGAGTCAGGAATCATCAATAAAAATTAAATACATTTCAGTGTATACCACAGTGGTAGATATTAGTAGTATTTCACTGTACAAAGCAAACAACAACAACAACAACAACAACACACACACACAGTAGTAGCTTGGGAGATCCCTAGTACCAAGAGTGGCTGTGTTTGTAACCTAGTAGAGAGAGGCAGAGTTGGGAGGAATCCTGTGGCTTGCTGGTAAGCCGGCCTAGGCCATCAAGCCAGCTCCAGGGTTGGGGAGAGACCGTGCAACAAAGCAGCGGGGTGAAGGTGCTGGAGAAGCAGCTCAGCAGATCTGAGCACTGGCTGCCCTTCCAGAGGACCAACATGATGGCTCACAGCCTTCCCTACCTCCAGCTCAAAGAGATCTGATGCCCTCATATAACCTCTCCACATGGTGCATGCATATACATATGGGAAAAAACTCACAGATGCAAAATAAAAATAAACCTTAAAAAAAAAGGTAGAGAATGATGGAGAAAAACACTTGGTGCTGACCTCTAGCCTCCACGTGAACATCCACATACATGCATGTGTACAGGAGCCTACACACACACACACACACACACACACACACACACACACACACACACACATGTTACAGTACTGCTCTCCAGAAGCCGCTTTCCTGAAAGTGCATGTCCCCATGTCTCACGTCACAGGAGTGACTCTGTGCTGTCACCTGAGCCTCAGCGTTTTGTGACACACAAACACTACGTGACACATGGCTGACACATAGGCTCAGAGCTGATGGTATTATGTTATCCATCATGGCTTCAGTCTTTGTGCTGCTGGCTGCTGGCCCTGAGGTTCTGCTGCCGGTGACCTCACAGTCATCACCTGGTTTAAAAGATGAGGCTGCCTGTGATGTGTAAGAAGGTATGGAATCATGGGAACAGTTTGGCACACTAAAATTCGCCAAAAGATCATGTAACCTGGCCTATCTGCTCTTCGGAAGGAGTTAGTTACAGTTGCGATGGCTTTTATACATCACAGTCTACTAAAAAGGCCTTTGGGTAGATGGCTCAGTAGGTAAAATGCACACTGTGTAAGCTCAAGGACCTGGGTTCAGATCCCCAAACCCGCTATAAACAATCTGGACATAAGAACACACATCAATAAGCCCTGCTCTAGAGGGCAGGAACACAGAGAGTCCAGGCACTTGATGGCCAGTTAGTCTAGCCTAAAAGGATGAGCTTCAGGTTAGTGAGAAACCTGTCTCAAAAAGTAAGGGAGGAAGTGGTAGAGAAAGCCACCCAGCGACCACCTCTGGTGTCTCATACACAGACAAATGATCCTGCACACATATTTGCACACATACATTCACCACATGCACACATATATGTGCACATACAATTTATAAAAGGTCCCTGTTTACTACACATTTTCTTTTTGAGCATAAACTTCCTATTCTGTTTCTATGTTTGGCTCTAGATGCATTTTGTTGATAATCAGCAAAACTGCACAAACTAACTATAAACAGGTAGGGATGGCTTGTATTCTTCTCAGCCAAGAAGAGCACCAAGAAAGAAGGCTAGAAAGGCTGAAAACTGATTCCATACCTTCCTACACATCACAGGCAGCCTCATCTTTCAAACCAGGTGACTGGGAGGTCACCCACAGCAGAACCTCAGGGCCAGAAGCTAGCAGCACAAAGACTGAAGCCATAATGGATAATGTAATATGTGTCAGCTCTGAGCCTATGTGTCAGCCATGTGTCACGTAGTGTTTGTGTGTCACAAAACGCTGAGGCTCAGGTGACAGCACAGAGTCACTCCTGTGACATGACACATGGGGACATGCACTTTCACATCTGGAGAGCAGTACTGTAACAAACTGCTGTGCCTTGAGCCTGATTCTGATCCTTACTATGCTGTTGGTCAACGTCACCTCTTGAAAACTGTGGCCTTCCAATGTTCATTTTCTTCATGTGACAAAAGACATTTTGGTTTAACATCTCAATGAACGTATTGTTTCAAGCTGCTCATGTTGAACCTTTCTGGACAATTTGGAATGGTTTTCTCTCTATGGTTCCATTTTTTTTTCCAGACAGGGTTTCTCTGTGTGGCCTAGCTGTCCTGGAACTCACTTTGTAGACCAGGCTGGCCTCGAACTCAGAAATCCGCCTGCCTCTGCCTCCCGAGTGCTGGGATTAAAGGCGTGCGCCACCACGCCCGGCCTCTTTAACAGTTTTTATGTAAAGCATCAACACTGTGATCATACATTTGGGGGGGGGATCCTGTGTGTATATCTGTGTCTATGTTCTTCTGTGTGTCCAGGAACATGTGCACATGCATGATCATGTACAGAAAGGAAGTTGTCTATCTTGGGGTATTTTGTTTGTTTGTTTGTTTGTTTGTTTGTTTGACGTGTGTGTGTGTGTGTGTGTGTGTGTGTGTGTGTGTGTGTGTGTGTGCTTTGCCTAAGGAAAGTAGGGTGTCTCCTTCCACTGCATGGGTCCCAAGGCTCTAACTCAGCTATTCAGACTTGGCAGCAGGCTCCTTCATCCACTGAGCCATCTGCCTGATCCCATCTTGTTTTATAACATAGCATCTCTCACTGGGGCCTGGAGCTCAAGAATTAGTTGGGTTTGATGTCCAGCAAGCCCTAGGGATCTTTTCTTCTCCTCTTCCCTTGGGTTTGCAAATACACACCACCATGCCTGGATTCTTACGTGGATTCTGGGGACCAAACTCACATCGTCATGCTATGGAACAAACACTTTACAAATGGAGCTATCTCTGCAGATCCTGATCCAAATAAGCAAGCATCCATAGAATTGAGAAATGAGATGCCTTAGTAGGTAAAATCAAGATGCTTGTCATGGAAACTTGATGACCTGAGTTTGATCCCCAAACCCACATAAAGGTGGAAGGAGGGAACTTATCCTACAATTCTGTCCTCTGATTTCCACATGAGCGTGGTGGCACATGCACTCCCAAACACCTTTCTCTCTCTCTCTCACTCTCTCAATAAGTAAAAAAAAAAATTAAAAATTCAAATTTAAAGTTAAGAAAGTAGAATTTCGGGTGCCCATCACGCTTGGCCATCGGGATGCAGGTGTGCAGCCTTAGCTCTGGTGTTTGTATCGTGCTCATTACAACCTGCCTAGCCCACCATTCCTTCTACATGCAGCCACCAGCCACGATGCTGCCTGTCCTGCAAAGCCGATTGTATGACCACCCAGATGCTCTCCTTGGCCTGTCTCTCTGCTGGCAAAGGCTGCTCACACCTGTGTCCTCTTGTGCCCCTTGTCACCCTCACTCAATCGCCCCTTCAATAGAGTTCTTAGGTCTGGGAGACCAGAGACCTCTCTTGCTTCATTCTCCATCCTCCTCGGTGAGGCTTAGCACAGCTAAGCTAAGCATGTAATAGGCATATGTTATGGTATAGATCTTAAATGGTCCTAGACATGGTCCCTAGCTGATGGCACCACTGACAGCCGATGGGACCTTGAAGTGGAGCTTCCTTGGAGTAAGTATCTCACTGAGGATGAAGTGTGTCCTCTAAAGGAAAATGTTTACTTCTCTATTCTTCTTACCTTCTCAGCTACACGTACATGAGCAATATTGTTCCACTAGATGCTCTCGACTGTGATGTTCAAACAGGGACCCAAAGTGATGGAGCTGAAGAACCACAAAGCAAAGCCCTTGAAACTCTGAGCTAAAATAAACCTTTCCTCCGTTTTTTGGGGTTTTTTGTTTTTTTTTTTTTTTTTGGTTTTTCGAGACAGGGTTTCTCTGTATAGCCCTGGCTGTCCTGGAACTCACTTTGTAGACCAGGCTGGCCTCGAACTCAGAAATCCGCCTGCCTCTGCCTCCCAAGTGCTGGGATTAAAGGTGCGCGCCACCAACGCCTGGCTCCTTTCCTCCGTTTAAACTGTTTCTTACAGGTCTTTCATAACAATGACAGAAAACTATCTAAAACTGCATTTAATAAATAAATACTATTACATCAGCCTGATGAAAGTTTTATTTTTGGTGCATTGGCATTTGAAGTTGAAAGCCCCACAACATGAGGACTCCCCCATGTTATGACTCAGGACAGGTGACACCCCAAATCACTCACGAGAAACGGTCTTAATGCAAACAGCAAGAGGATTTTTATTTCAAGAGCTCTTGGGCCCACAGTCATGCACCCCACAAGGATAGAGGACCATGACACACTGAGTAGCTGGGAGAGAGGGCATTAAAGGAAGAAACCATAAAGAAAGGGGAAGCTGAGTAAACATCATAAGAATGGGGATGATGAATTACAGCTCATCCCTGACAGAAGGGTTACAGGCTACCTTTGGCAAACATTCCAAAAGAAATGGGGAAGCTGAGCAAACATCCTAAGGGGATGATGAGTTTTAGTTCATCTTTAACGTAAGGGTTACAGGCTATCTTTGGCAAACATCTCTGGTCCCTCACAATGAGTCAGGCGTCTGGGTGGGTCACCCAGTGGTCATCGGCTTCTCAGGCTGAAACAAAGAACTTCATGCTGGCTTTGCTTCTAAGGGGTCTGGGAAACATATTGAGTTGGGGTCTTACAAAGTGTGTGTGTGTGTGTGTGTGTGTGTGTGTGTGTGTGTGTGTGTACAGTGTATATGTAAGTGTTCATATGGGGTTGTGCACGTATACATGTAAGTGCTTATACACATTTGTACGGGTACTTGTGGAGTATGAGATGAACCTCAGTTGTTCTTAGTTGCTTTCTGCCTTATGCCTTGAGATGGGGTCTCAAGGATCCTCCTGCCTCGCCTCTCCATTGCTGGGATTACAAACACATGCAGCTATATCTGAATTCTATGTGGATGCTGGCAATCCAACCTGAGGTCCTCATGGTCATACCCTATTGGCTGAGCCAGCTCTCCGGGCCCTGAGCACCTGATTTTTTTTTTTTTTAAATCCAGGAGTATGGGTGGCAGGAGGAGGAGAGGCATCTTCAACCTTCCCTATTCTTTTAACTAACTCAATCCAAAGCGCACCTAGATCTCTCTGAGGAACAAAATACGCTAAGCACAGATGAGATTCTACAGACTGAGAAAAACCAGTGTACAAGATAGGACTGGAGAAAACCTGGGTGCTGTGAAAGTCTCCAGCCACGCAGATGGAGCAAAGGTCGCCGGGCCAGAAAGCATGTCTACTGCAGCCTTCCTTTCCTTGAGGGAACAACCAGATGTGAGGCTTTTCTCAGTCAATCTATAAATAATGAACCTATCTTTATGGAAGATGTCACCTGTACTCTCCAAAGAGTTTTGAGGTAGTCATGTCTGACCTTTAGCATGCACCGTGGTGGGTGTATGCCTTTACTCATAAATACAAACACACATACACAGGTGCACACCCATTCACACTACACACACCAACAAAACATATTACTTTTTATAAACTGAGTACTAAGTAAGGGGATAATGAATAAGATGTTTTCCATCTAACACACAAGCAAAGATTAGCAGCATCTCAATTATAGAATATCAATGAGATAGTAATTAAATACCCTCTTATGCTATAGCCTCAACTACATAGAAAATTTGAGGCCAGCCTGGGCTACATAAAACCCTATTTCAAAAAAAACCATAACCATTAGGCATATTAATTATTAATAAATAGTGGCTGAATGAAGAAACTTTTAAAAGCTATTGAGGGGAAAAGGCTGGAAGAAAATAGTAACTGTCTGCAACTATCCAGTGGAAAAAAGACAGCCTTTTCAACAAATGGTGCTGGCACAACTGGCAGCTATCATGTAGAAGACTGGGAATTGATCCATTCTTATCTCCTTGTACTAAGGTCAAGTCTAAGTGGTTGAAGGACCTCCACATAAAACCAGAGACACTAAAACTTATAGAGGAGAAAGTGGGGAAAAGCCTCGAAGATATGNATTAGATGGAACACAGGGTTCCCAAAGAAGGAGCTAGAGAAAGTACCCAAGGAGCTGAAGGGGTCTTCAACCCTATAGGCGGAAGAATAACATGAACTAACTAGTACCCCCTGAGCTCAAGTCTCTAGCTGCATATATAGAAGAAGATGGCCTAGTTGGCCATCATTGGAAAGAGAGGCCCCTTGGTCATGCAGACTTTTTATGCCCCAGTACAGGGGAACACCAGGGCCAAGATGTGGGAGCGGGAGGGTAGGGGAGCAGGGCCGGAAAGGGGAGGGTATAGGGAACTTTCTGGATAACACTTGAAATGTAAATGAAGAAGTTATCTAATAAATATTGGGAAAAAAAAAAGAAAATAGTAACTGTCTGGTATTAATGATACATCTTTAGATGATAGAATTACAGAGAGTTTCTGTTTCTTTTCTATGGTTTTCCCACACTTTACAAATGCTCTCACAAATATATTACATTGTTAACCATAATAAGGCTTTAAAACAAATACCTTTTTTGTCTACCGCAGGACCAGGTCTTAGTCACAGTTTTTCTCATTTTCATTCAGATGAACCTAGCCTCTGGCAAATGTTTCCTTGCCAGTGAGCTACACTTCCAAGTAGGCCTTAGGAAACAAATGCACAGAATTTGAATGCAAAGCTCTGGCCCTGGGGGTGGCTCAGGCTGCTTGCCCAGCCTTGTGTCTTCTCCCTATCACTAGTGCGGGAGTTTCAGGAGGCTGAGCCCAGGTCAAAGTCATCCAATGAGTGTTTCACACTTCCCATTACAGCACTCACCTCTCCTCTAGTTTAGACCCAACCAAGCTGGTTCTGCTGGGGTGAAATACCTTATCACCAAGCTGATATTTAACAGACTGCTCTCATTGTAAAAGGTTGTAAAAAGTAAAAAAGTTAAAAAAATAAATAAATAAATAAAACAAGGATATGAACTATTACCCAGTGCCTATGTCTGGTTGGCACAGGAAAAGTCTAAAACCTGATCTTGTGAAACTTGAGCCTAGATTGCTTCATCCCTAGGCTCTGAAAGCTTCCTAGGCAACCATCAGGGCACCAGGCAGTGGTGGCACATGTCTTTCATCCCAGCACCTGGGAGATGGAGGCAGGTGGATCTATCTCTGTGACTTTGAGACCAGTCTGGTCTACAGAGCAAAGTTCCAGGACAGCCAGTCTACAAAGAGAAACCCTATCTGGAAAATCAAAACAAACAAATGAAACAAACAAACAAAAAAACCCTCATTGTGATCTACACCCCACTTGTCCACCAGCCGGCAATGCAGCTCTGGCCTTCCTATTTCCGTCCTCCTCTTTCAGGTCCACCCCTCGCTGCTCTCCACACCTCCTCCTCCTGGGTTTGGGGGTAGGAGTTCACAAGGGACACTGAGATGGGTTACAGGGAAGGAGTGAGTTTATTAGAAGAGTTATTGATGCTGTGGGCAGACAGTGCGGCGGGGGCTCAGAGGACAGCTCAGGCCCCAGCATCACAGACAGCATAGCAGGGTCTCTGATTCACAGGTGGAAGGGGTTGGGGATCGGAATGTAAGGCCATCAGTACTCACTCTGATGTAATCTCATTTCCAAGGTAAGAGAGCCTGATACCAAGAAGTCTGACTAAGGACTCACAGACAGTGAGTGTCTCAGGTGACTGTAGTATTATGTTGGGTGTAGAGACCTTGAAGTCAGCTCAAGATACCCCAAGACCAAGTTCTTAGCACAAAGGAGATTTATTTATCCAAGAGGGCAAGGATAAGGGACAAAGACAGAAGACAGAAGACAAGGAAGAGGGGGGAAAGGAACAGGGACAGGGAAGGGATATTTTCCCTGGAGAACAAAAGACTGCCTCTGGATAAAGAGGAGACAGTTGTAGCCCACAGGCAAATGGTGGTTTATAAAGATAACATAAGAGGGGAAACCCAATGTTAGAATGAGGTGTTTAATTTGATTGATTGATTGATTGATTGTTTTTGTTTTTGTTTTTCTGAGACAGGATTTCTTTGTGTAGCCCTGGCTGTCCTAGAACTCACTCTGTAGACCAGGCTGGCCTCAAACTCAGAAATCTGCCTGCCTCTGCCTCCTGAGTGCTGGGATTAAAGGCGTGTGCCACCACTGCCCTTCAAGGTGTTTAATTTTAATTGGGCATGTTAATTAGGTGAACCAAAGGGGACTTTTGATTGCTGGACTTCAGTACTTTAATAGCTAGACCTTGGTAGTGACCCTCAGGGGGAGGAAGTGGCCAAATAAGGGTATAGACCTTGGTGGCTAGCTTTAGGAATGTAATCAAATGGGGTTGTTTTGTTTTGTTTTGTTTTGTTTTTTAGCAAAGCAGAGGGAACAGGAGAGAAAGGCAAAACCTGCCAGAGCCATGTTCACCATGCTTAGGCTGGCTAGAGTCCCTTCCCTGTGGCTTCGGCAGATAGTTGGCTGAGTAGAGGTTAGATTCTAACATGATATTCTTACGTTGCCCTTGCCTTTCCAAGCCTGGCTCCCCCTTGGTGCCCTCTTCCCTCTGAACCCTCCCAGGAAACTGCTTGTTTTCCACCTGCTGTGAGCATGAGAGCTGGCAAGCCTCTTGCACTGTCACCAGTAGTCCCTGGTTTGACTATAAGAGCCTCTTCCAGACAACAGCCAGCCCAGTGACGGTTCACATTCTGTGAACTCCCAAGAACCCCGGACTGTGCTACTCAGGGAGATGAGCTATTCCTCACCATGGCCTGGAACTTCTGTGAACTTGGGTCACATTCAGGCTCCATCAGCCCCACTAGCTTCACCTCACTGTGGACTTTGTTTTCCTTCCATGCAAGTTTATTCTGCCCGCAAACCTCAGTTGGCTTCTGAAATAAGTCCAAGATAATTCAGCCGACTTGAAATTCACTTCCAACCCAGGCTGCTGAATTAAGGTGTGGATGAGAAGGTAGGTAGCTGACAGGGATTAGGGAAAACACCAACTGGGAGAGAGAGAGGCTCAGGCACGACTGGAAATGTCAGCCTGTGCAGATGCCACGTTACAAAATTATGGGACTTTCTCTACTGACCTAGGGTAGGAGTGACGTACACAAATGACCGGACTTGGGACTTTGAAGTTCAGATAAGCAGAATGACAATAAATTGGAGGAACCAAGATTTATTGACACAAAGGACTGTGGGATATAGATTGAAGAGAAAGGGGAGTAACACATGACTTCTGTTGGGTCAAGAATGCTATGTTTATGAGTGCACGCACGCGAGCACATGTGTGTGTGTGTGTGTGTGTGTGTGTGTGTGTGTGTGTGTGTATGTGTATGTGTGTGTGCAGGTATATGTATGTGCCCTGTCTGTGGAGGCCAGAGATCAACACTTAATGCATTCTCAGTTGTTCGTCACCATTGATTGATTGATTGATTGATTGATTGATTGTTATTTTGGTTTTTCAAGACAGAGATTCTCTGAGTAACAGCCCTCGCTGTCATGGAACTTTGTAAACCAGGCCAGCCTCAAGAGATCACAGAGATCTGCCTCTCTCTCCCAAGTGCTGGGATTAAAGGCGTGCACTACCCTGCCCAGCCCACCTTATTTTTTTTCATATCATATTTGATGGGGTATTTGCAGGTGTCTGGCAGAGACACGACCCGTGGAGATGAGAATGAAAACCTGGTGCAGACTGACTTCATCAACCTGGATGAAGACGATGGGGAGTCCAATATTAGACAGTTTATTTCCAACAAATTTAAGCCCCGTATAATTTAGAGGAGGGTTCCTAGTATAATATGGAATAATATAGGAAGCATAGGTACATTGAAACTCAATTAAGAGTACGTGTCATTTCTTCCAAGAAGCTGGGTTCTAAAGATAGGCAACCTGTATAGCTTAGGGGTCTAAGTGACACAGAGGTCATTTGGACTATTAGCCACCTCTGATCTTGGTTGTTGTAACTTGGGAAAACCTCTGGCTATAAGGGTCATTTAAATTACTAGCCACCTCCAACCCTGGCTGGCCCAGCAGGTAACACAGATCACCAGACTATTAATCACCTCCAATTCTCACCTTTCTGGATGGAGAAAAAGATTTGTTATATCTGTCCCATTGGAAAGACAATCTTGCCTGCTTAACATTCCTGGTTTCTCTGGAGCTCTGTAGGCATAAGAACCTTTGTACTATGCTTGCAACTTATATTTTTATTTGTTAGTTGAGAAATTTATACACGCGTACAATTTTTTTTTTCCAAATTAACCCCTTGGATCTCCTCCAAGTCTGGATCCCTCACCATGCCCCACCCCAATACTTCAAGTCCTCTTTCCTCTTTTATATTTATATTTTATTTTATAACCCACTGAGTCCAATCAGTACTGCCCATATAAGCATGGGTGTGAGGCCAGCCACCGGAACCTAGTCAATTTACAAGGGGCCACACCCCTAAAAAGATGACTGTCTCCACCTGCAGCTAGCAGCACTCAGTAGCTACTCAGCTAAGTCCACTAAAAGCTGACTGACTTGAAGCAAGCCATGGACATCCTCCTGTCTCTACCTTTCTGTCACTGCAATTACAGGCAAGAGTGACGCATCTGCATCCAGCTTTTGAAAAAGTTTGGATGCTAAGGACAGATCTCACATCCTCATGCCTGCACAGTAATAACATTACCAACCCTGCCATCTCCCCAGCCCCTCATTGGCCTTCTTTGTCTTTGTTGGAGTTATGAACTTGATGCATAGTATTCAGCAGTGTCTGACAGTCCCATCAAGAGACATGTGATGTCCCTCCATTGAAGACTTTTTTTAAAGTGACCTGAAGGCTGTAATTCATCCTTTGCTTCATAGTGAGTTCCAGACTGGCATGGACTACATAAGACCCAGCCAAAGAAGAAGAGGAAGGAGAGAGGGGGAGGGGGAGGAGGAGAGAATGTTCCTGTGTTTTGTTTTACTTTAAACAGGCTTTCAGGGTGGTGTCTGTCTGCTCAGGCAAGGGTGGGTCTTCCTTACTCAGCATACTGACTCAAGTGCTTTCTAGTTTCTACTTACTTCTAGAACAAACCCTCTCAGAAACACTAAAACACAATGTTCTGCCCACTATCTGGACATCCTTACCAGTGAAGTCAACATATAAAACTGATTTCATACAGAGCAGAGTTCTAATTTGGACCTGTGCATACTCACCTATACTAACCACAGCAACAGAATGGATACTCTGTTTCTCTCCTGCTTCTCTGCAAAGTGCTCACCTTCCATCCCACTCCTCAGGAGGCAGAGGCAGGCAGATAGATCTCTGTGAGTTTGAGGGCTATCCATTGTAAAAAGAGCTCCAGGCCAACCAGGGCTACATAGTGAGAGCCTGGAGCAAACAAACAAATATCTGCAGCATCAGGACCTGAGAGGTTGGATCAGAGGTTATACGCATGTGCCACTCTCCCAGGAGACCCAAGTTCAGTTCCCAGCACCCACATCAAGTGGCTCACAACATGTAGCTCCAGCTCTAGGAAATCTGGTACCTCTGCCCTCCTAAGACATTTGAATCCATGAGCACATATCTACACACAGACACAAATATACACTTCATTAAAAAATAAAATCTTTTTTAAAAACCACCAGAAAATAACCCTAGAGATATGAGTGTGAGGAATTGGAACTTTTGAAGTTGCTCATGAGAGTGTCAATACATACACATACCTACGTATGTACACACAGTTGGTGGATAGAGCAAGCTCCAACATACACCAGACAAGCTTCACATATATACATACATATGTATAGTTGATGGGTAAAAGGAATAGTGTTCTAACCTCCCATTCACATAAACCTTACACTTATACAAACATACACATAGTTGATGGATGGAAAGAACAATGTCTCAAGACCCACACTTTATTCTTTCTTCCATACATTATATATCCCAGCAAAATCTTTCAAGCAGTACAAAATTACAATGTGATTGCATTCTAGTTTTCTTTTAGTGAATGACTATGAAAAAAAAAAAACCCAATACCTTTACAAAAAATAACATTATGTAATACAGGTAAAGAAAATAAATTATTCCCAAGAACCCACATATATTCTTGGGAGCAGAGGCAGGTGGATTTCTGAGTTCAAGGCCAGCCTGGTCTACAGAGTGAGTTTCAGGACAGCCAGGACTACACAGAGAAACCCTGCCTCAGGGGTGGGGGTGGAGAAGAGGAATGTGAGGGCAGCAAGCAGAACAAAACTCCCTAACATCATGAAGTCCTCAGGACACGTGGTCCTTGGGGCCATGCCACACCGAGGCTCACCCATGTGGCTTTGGCAACCAGTGGGCCACATTCCATGAGTTCTAAAGCCATATGTCATTTCTCCTTCATGGCCCTTGCAATTTGTCAATCATTTGATCCAGAGTTTTTGTTGTTGTTGTTGATTATAAGGGATGACTTATAAGGGATGACTACTTCCTGCTGACATTGGGGCATTGTTGTTGGGGACCCAAGAAAGCTGGGATGCTAGCCAAGGTCAGGAAGAGCAGGCCTTCAAGAAGAGACTTCCCCCATGCCCCTTCTGGTCTGCAGAAGGTCATTGTCCCTGTGTCTGATGTATGTTTGTGCTTCCTTACTCCTGGGGAAAGCCTTTCTTAACTGTTCTTTCAGAATACCCTGTGTATCTGTTGCACTTGAGTTTTCCCTACCTGAAAGTTCTTTAACTGGCAGAGAAAATGAACCAGACCAAGACTCCTAGACAGTAACAGCACTAGCCTAGCCATGCCACCATTTTACACACACACACACATACCTACACATATCTGTGTTTGTATTTGATAGTGAGGACCAAACCCAGGGCCTCATATATCCCAAGTACATACTGTATCACTGAGAGCCCCCCCAATATCTTCCATTTCATCCATTTATCTCTTCTACAGATGTCACACAGTTCAGACCATCAGAAGTGCCACACACAGAAGCTCTTGCCTGTGTTGCTATCACAGCTTCCTAACCAGTAGGCCTGTCTTTCTTCTTGTCAGTTGTCATGGTTAACAGTGTAGGGGGGGTTCTACACTGTTGCCTTTAATATATACTAGGGGTTTCCACCCCACTTCAGACCATTTAGTCCCCAAATAAAAGACACAGAAACCTTTAGATTATAATAAGCTTTAACACACTATAGCTGGGCAGATATCGACCCTCTCCACTTGTCGCAACCCCAATCTCTGTCCAGCAGAGACGTGGGAATAAACGACACTCACGCCAAGGCAGGTTCAGAGCAGCAGCAGCCGCTTCTCTTTATTTGGAGGTTTCTCACAGCTTTCCCAGCTTTCTTCTTCTTCCTCCTTCTTCATCTATCATCCTCCAGTCATCCTCAATCATCCTCCTCAATCATCAATCAATCATCAATCCTCTGGGACTGCCCACAATTTATCCTCTTCCATTCACTCAAGTCACCTCACACCACTCAATCATAGACGCACTCATCCAAGGCAGCATGCAGGATTGGCTGATAGAATGGTATTGCGAGATGTTGCACTAATCTCTCCAATGCTGCTTTTACTGCTCATGATTGAGACTGAGGTAAACAAGCAAGGTCACGGGGCTTAGCATAGAGCCAGGGCGCCATCTTTGGCCCATGCGGCCATGCCCGCTCCCCACATACACTGTCTTGTCTCCTTCCCCACCACAGTCCCCATAAACACTTGCATCTGCCCCATTTGCATGGTTCCTCCTAATTCATCAGGCCAGCCCTCATGGCCACAGGCTCATGATCCACCCTGTGGCGGCTGCCTTCTCCTCCCTGTCTCCTTGCTCTCTCCTCCCTGGTGGTCCCTACCTGAGCCCCCCAGCCTGTGAACCCTCACTCCAGCTCCCTCTCTTCTGTCCATCCCAGGCTGTAGACATCTTTATTAACCAATCAGGAACAATTTGAGAGGCAAAGTTTACACAAAAAAAGCTAGCATACGTGGGAATTTGCTCTTCTTCCATCAACCAGACCTTGGTGTACGGACTCTAACATTTGAATACATAGCAGCACCAGACCAAACCTGACGGTCAGTTCCTCAGCTCAAAAGCACTCCAGGAGTCTCTCAGCCAGGTTAAAATTCACATATCACACACACACACACACACACACACACACACACACACGTTGGACTGACTACAGGTACTCCCAGGTGCTTTTCATCTCCTGCCAGCATGCATGACCTCTGCCCCAGGCCTGCTCGCTTTGATTGCTGTGTTCCTGCCACGCCTCCTTTCCGTGACCCAAACATTCCAGACACTTCCTCTACCGTACACTCAGTTCTCATGATGTTCTTTTGCTTGGCACATTCCTTCAGGTCTTTGCAGGAGCCGTTCCTTTTCTTCCTTGTCACTCAGCTGGAGACAGCACCTTCTAGAACAGTGTTCCCTCACCATTCACTATAAAGGCAGATGCTTCCTTCACCAGCCTCCTCTCTTGCTCACTCTTGACACTGGCCTCTGTGTGAAATCTCTGCTTACTCTTATTGTAAGTGTAAGTGTATTGTATGCCTCCTATCTGGCAACTCCAATGTGAGTGTCCAGAGAAGGAATATCACATTTCTCAATCAATTCCCAGAGACCATGTGAGTGCCCTGCAGTAGCCTATTCAGGCCTTACATTGCCAGGAATCAAATTATGTGAGTGACTCTGTTCCTGCTGTGTCTGCCCCACCTAGGCACCAAACTTTGGGGAGACTCATCTTTTATACATTTATTTGTCTTTGTCTTGTTTTGTTTTCCTGTATAAAAAAGGACCCCAGTATAAGTCAGGGAAGGAGGAAGACAACATATGCTCACCCTTTCAGTGTAGGGAGATGGGGGCATAAGAGGATAACCCTCATAAGGAGGAGCAAGGGATACCATTGAAAAATGCTGGGAGTCTCAGAGGAAGGCAGACGCAGCCTTTTCAGTGAGGTCCTTTCCACTCACCTGTCTAGAAGCAGGAATCACAGCCATTCTACTTCTCCCTCTGGGTCACCCTCCTCCTTGTACAGATAAGAGTGCTGCAAAGCTTGAAAGACCTCTAGAGATCCACTTATGTGGGTTAAAAGTCGGCATTTCCAAGAGCGGCTGAGCTCCAGTCCTCCATCTCCGGTACCACTGACTGCCAAGACCCTCAGGGAAAAGGTCCCCCTGGACAGAACTACCTCTGGAGGCCACTCGTCTTCAGGAGGCAACTCAATGAGAACAAAGACTTTGCCCAACTGGTCTGCTCCAGAGTTTGCACAGAAGAGAGGCTCTCGACAAAACACTTCTTCAAAGATGCAGCCAGTGCTCCATGCTTACACAATTGTTGCTTCTCTGACTTCAGGTCTCTGTGAACAATGCTATTGGCTTGAAGAAAATCTAGCCCTTTTCCCTTTCTTCCCGGTACCACCATGCCATTCAGACTGAGGAAGACCCGGAAACTCCGGGGCCTCATGAGCCACGGCCACAGCCACCTCGGGTAAGCACTGCAAGCACCCAGGAGGCCACGGGAAGGCTGGAGGCAGGCATCACCACAACTTTGACAAATACCATCCAGGTTACTTTGGGAAAGTTGGTGTGAGGCATTACCACCTGAAGAGGAACCAGAGCTTCTGCCCAACTGTCAACCCAGACATTGGTCAGTGTGCAGCGCAGGTCAACGCAGCAAAAACCAAGCCTAGAGCTGCTCCTGTCACTGATGTGCCATCAGGCTATTACAAAGTTCTGGGCAAGGGAAAGCTCCCTGAGCAACCTGTCATCATGAAGGCCAAATTCTACAGCAGAAGAGCTGAAGAGAAGATTAAGGGTGATGTAGGTGCCTGTGTTCTGGTGGCTTAAAAGCCACGCCCAGAGGTTAATTAAATGCTAACATTTTCAAAAAAAAAAGAAAGAAAGAAAGAAAGAAAGAAAGAAAGAAAGAAAGAAAGAAAGAAAGGAAGGAAGAGAAAAGACGAGAAGAGAAGAGAAAGAAAATCTAGGCACTGACATATCAGATCCTTGATGGTCTCAACTCGCAAGACTTGGAGGGCTCTTTGTCCTGGTATATCCATAGGTCCTAGTCAATATACTCAAACACTTGATGTCTGAATCAGTTCAGGAAGTATCATAGATATCCACAAATTGTACTGATGGAAAAGCAGCCCCTTGAGCTCCTCCTCCATTTGGAACTCTCTCACTCTTGAGGGCCACAAAGCACCCATTGTAGGGATCTCAGACCTTGTACACCATCTCATAGGCACCAACACCAATTTCAGCCACTGGTTCCCATAGAGGGGTAACTATTCTCTGAGCAAGGAATCGTTATTCCTGGCCAAGAACTGTAGAGGTGACCCTTTATCAGGGTCTGGGAATCAGTTCCTGAGGTGCCATAGACTGAGAATCAGTCCTGGGCAGCTGGGTGCTATGGGCTAGATCATAAACACAGTCTCTTTATTTTTTAAAAAATAAGATTTTTCCATGTTCAGCTGGCCTGGCAGTGGCTGCGTTTCTCCTATCTCTGACCAGGATATGAGTATGCATCGGGCACACTCTGAGAATCTGAATTTTCAACATTAGTATGGTTGACATCTTTTCCATTTATTCTATAATGTGATAGCCTGTCTTCAAAGAGCAAGGGTTATACTTCACATTTTAGGCAGCTGTAACCCAAAAGAAGTGACCTCAAGTTACTACTACTGTTAATAGTATTGAATTCTTTTCTTTCTTTGTGCATGTGTGTTTAAGTGTGGATATGTGTATGCATGGGGTATATGTGTATGTGTATGTGTGTGTGTGTGTGTGTGTGTGTGTATAGGAGATAAGTGTGTATGTGAGGTATATATGTGGGGTATATATATGTGTGTGCACATAGGGTGTATGAGGTGCAAATTATGTTTGTGTGTATATATATATATATATATATATATATATATATATAAAGTATGTGTATGTATGTATATAGCAAATGCATGTGAGTATGAGTGTGCCTGTGTATGTTCACATGTGTTCAAATGCAGGAATTCAGGTGTCTTCTGGTATTATTTTCCAATGTTTTGCCTTGAGATAAAAATCTTTCACCAAACTTGGATCTCATCTTAATGGCTAGACTGTATAGGTCCTGTGTTGTTTTAAAAACTAAATCCCAAACATTGATTTTACCAAATGAAGACTCAGGAGCCAGGCACTGTGGTGAAAGCCTAAATGTCCTTCAACACAAAGACACCCCCCTTTCTGTTTCACTTATGTCATTTCCTGTCAGCTGGTTGCTTGCTCTGCTTCTTCACCTATAATTGACTTCATTTAGGTCTTGGATTAAAGGTGTGTGCTAGGGCTGAGCCACACCACACAGTAAATACAAAGCTCTAAGATCAAAGGCTGAGCCACACCACGATAAGAAACAGATTCTTACAGTTCAAGCTCTTGGGCTTTATAATTTGATAGCAAGAAAGCTAGGCTGACTCTATGACAGGCTTCAAATTGACAGTTCAGGAGACTAGGCCTAAGAACTAGGCAAGTCCAGGCAAGCCCAGACAAGTCAGTTACTAGAAAAAAGCCCAGGTTTCAGGCAGCCAATCAGAAACTGCCCGGCCATCAGAAGCTGCCCACCACCTGGCCTGAAGGAAGAACAATGAGTCAACAA
>LR749644.1:1006067-1030060 GCA_902729485.2 Mus minutoides | reverse complement strand
CAAGAAAGCTAGGCTGACTCTATGACAGGCTTCAAATTGACAGTTCAGGAGACTAGGCCTAAGAACTAGGCAAGTCCAGGCAAGCCCAGACAAGTCAGTTACTAGAAAAAAGCCCAGGTTTCAGGCAGCCAATCAGAAACTGCCCGGCCATCAGAAGCTGCCCACCACCTGGCCTGAAGGAAGAACAATGAGTCAACAACAGTTTCCAGACTTTCCCAGCAACAGTTTCCAGCCCCCATGCTCCAGTAATGGTTCTAGAATGTCCCTAGAGATGGAACAAGATAAAGGTTACCTACCCCAGAATCCACCCACTATGCTTTAAATTGGGCCTATAAGATGTCGCCATCTTAGAATGTGAGACCCCAACATGCTCTATTTCTACAGAATAAAATATTTTTCACTTTTCTGTACTATTTAAGTCCGGGACACCATTCTTCAGCGAATCATAAACCCTTACAATAAATGTTCTGCAACACTCCTGGATCCTGGGAGTTCCTGGGATCCAACTGTCTCTGCCCACCCCTCCTCAGCACTGGGATTATAAGCACACGCTGCCACACCCAGGTTTTACATGGGGTTTTGATCATCCAAATTCAATCTCTCATGCTTACACAGCAAACACTTTTCCCACTGAGACATCTCCCTGGCCCCATATTGCTGTTTTTGAGATTGAACACCTGTGGAATGCCACAGAGTATGGCCTTCTCACCGACAACCAAAGGCCTGCTCCTCCATGTCCCGATAGCTCATAGCTGCTGTGTTCTGCCCAGGGTAGGCGTACTTGGGATGTTGTCATATGAGATGGAGAAACTTCCATTCCTCCAGTCTGGTGTTCCTACCCAATGAAAATAACATTTCAGCCGGGCGTGGTGGCACACACCTTTAATCCCAGCACTTGGGAGGCAGAAGCAGGCAGAATTCTGAGTTCAAAGCCAGCCTGGTCTACAAAGTGAGTTCCAGGACAGCCAGGGCTACACAGAGAAACCCTGTCTCGAAAAACCAAAAAAAAAAAAAAAAAAATTTACAGTTTGCTAGTTGTCTGAGCAAAAACTCAGTGATACTTAATCTTGATTGGCTTGAGAAGCACCTAGGAGATTCGTAGAACATATCTCCTTTTGTGTCCATGCAGGATCTTACACAGACTAATTACACAGACTCCATCGTGATACTATGTCTAACGACTGCCCTTGAAACTATGGAGCCAGCTGGATCATGGAATGAGCCCACCTAACCCATAAGCTGTTGGAGCTTGTGTGCTGTGTAGTCAGAAGCCGAGTTCTATGCCCCGGTCCAGACTGCAACCTGAACTTGGGGGACAGTATTAACGAATGTTCTGTAAAGAATGCTCCCCAATAGTCCCTGATTGGTTAACAGTCATAGGCTAGGGCCTATGGCTGGGCAGGAGAGAGAGGAAGGCAGGAGTGGAGATCAAGTAGACTGTCTTAGGTAGGGACCATGAGGAGGAGAGAGGAGGAAGAAATAGGAGATTGCCATGAGGATGGTCCATGAGGATGGTCCATGAGTGTTGTGGATTTGGTCTAGTGCTTGTATTATGTTAATTGGGTCCCCAAAATTGCACAAGAATCTGCACATAAAACACTGAGGGTTCCTGCCCCCAGTTGGTTTTAATTGCTAAAGTTACCAGCAGCCAATGGCTGGACAGGGAGACAGAGGCAGGACTTTAGGATGCCAGGCAGGGAACTAAAGGAGGAAAAAGATATAGCCACCGGGCTGGGAAAGGAGTAAAGACCAGGCCTGAGAGGTGCAGAAGAGAGAGCATAACAATCATGGAAGAGCCAGGGAAGAGCTGCCTCAGCCCCCACCCACACCAGGTCTAGCACAGCAAAGATGGAATATAGGTTTTAGTAAGTAATAACCCAGGAATATTGGAGAGGAGGTTTTAGCCACATGGAGGTTTGGGAGTAGCCCAGCCATTGAGCTGTTTAAGGCATATTAAAATATAAGGCTGTGTGTGTGTGTGTGTGTGTGTGTGTGTGTGTGTGTGTCTTTCACTCAAGAACCTAGAACACTGGAGCAAGTAGCGAGGAGGAATTTGCTGCCGCCACTCCCACCGGGTGGACTAGAGAAGAGATTAATTGGCTACTGCAACACATGAGCACGTGGCCAAAAGAAGTTCACACTGAGGACAAACGAGAATCCAAGCAAGATTCAGTTGGCAAGTATGGGGCATTTACCTGGCTGGTTATTAATTCCCTAGCAGGATTAGAATAGCTCAGAACCTGTTCAGCACCATGTCAGCAACTTGCAAATAAAATACCAGGTTTCTGCATCTTTTATTTGGGAGCTGGATGGGGAAGAGTGGGTGGGGCAGAATCTCACCATAAATTAACATCAAGAGTAAGCCAAAATAAACCTGTCCTTCTCTAAGTTGTTGCTTGAAGTATTTGTCACAGTCTTGACAACAAAAACAAAACTGAAATGCACAAACGGCTATTTCACATTTTTAAAGTTTTTTTTTTTTTTTAGTTATTTTTAATTATGTGTAGGGGAGTTTCAATGTCACCATAGAGAATGATGAGGTACTTCAGTGTTTCTCTGTGACTGACTTATTTAACTTATCGAAATGTCCTCCTGGTCCATTCAGTCTTGTCAATTTGTAAGTGACAGGATTTCATGATTTTTTTTTAAATGGCAGAAAAGCTTTCCACATTCATGCATGCGTACATGTGTGTATGTATATCTGTATATATGTGGGTATATAATATACATACATATATATGGATACAAACACATATACATAGCCATATACACTCATCCATCTTTTCTTTATCCACTTATTAGTGGATATTTGATACCATGTTTTTGTGGATAGTGGTAATAACATGGGAGTGCAAGTATCATTCACACACACACACACACACACACACACACACACACACACACATTTCCAGGAAGTGAGATGCTAGATCATGTAGTAAATATAGTTTCGTTTTTTTTTTTTTTTTTTTTTTTTTAGGAACCTCCATATTCACCTCCATAATACCCGTATTAACTTACATTCCCAGCCCCAGTACACGGTTCCTCTTCCTTGTTCCTGTGGAGGTTTCCTCTTCCTCAAGCAAATAACGGCTGACAGCCCCAGTGCACACAACCCAGTCTATGGAGAATTCATGGCTCTTAATGTGCCCTTTTATTCTCAATAACTCAAAACAAACCTAATAAGCACAGCTGACATTGATTGCGTTCTCAGCACAGCTGACATTGATTGCGTTCTCAGTGAGTGCTGTCTTCTTGGAACGCTAAAGGATAGAAGAGGCTCAAACCTTCCGAAGCTCACAGGATGGGAATTGAGAAAGTCAGCAATTGGATTTTGTTTTTTTCCTTTCCTTTCTTTTTTTCTTTCTCTTTCTTCCTTCCTTCCTTCCTTCCTTTCTGTTCATATGTGTGTATAAATGTTCGTGTATGGGCGTGTATGCACTTCTATATGTGCCTGTGAAGGCCAGAGGTTGATCATGTATTTTTCTTGGTTGTTCTGCACCTCATTTTTTGATGCAAGGTCTTGTATTGAACCTGCAGCTTGCTAACTGGTTGGTAAGGCTGGCTGGAGAGCCCCAGGGAGCCCCAGGGAGCCCCCTTTCTGCCTTCCCAGCACTGGGATTGTAGGTTCTTGCTAGAATCTACAGTTTGTTGCTTTGTTTTTGTTTTATTTAAACATGGGTTCTGGTGGACCAAATAAGATCATCCATCAGGCTTGGACAAAGAATACTTTACCCACTGTCACCTACTTGTCTCCTGGTTGTAATAAAATATACCCTAACAAAAGCAACTTGGGAAAGGGGTTTATTCTGGCCCATAGTTTGAGAGTGCAGTCTGCTGTGGTAGGAAACTAATGGTGGAAAACACTTGAGGAGCCAATTGGTCACATCACATCCATAGCCAAGAAGCAGAAAGAAAGAAATGCTAGTATTCAATCTGTCTGTCTGTCTCTATCTCTGTCGCACTCTCTCTCTCTCTCCCTCCCCCCACTTCTCTCTTCCTCTCTCCCTCCTCTTCCCTCCCTCTCTTTTTTATTGTCTATGGCCACAGTCATGGGTGCAGTCAAGAGTTAAGATGGCTCTTAACACCTCAGTCAGCACATCTAGATAATCCCTTCCAGGCAAGCCCAGAGACCTATCTCCTAGGTGATTTTAGATCTTGTGGAGCTGACAACTTTCAGCAGCATCTCACGGGTTGAGAGGTCTTCTGATCGGTCCACCATAACCACAGGCTAGGTTCTCAGTCATACACTGTGCAACCTCTTATCTTGGAAACAATAAAAAGGTGTGCTTGTTTTTCAGAAGTTTAACATCTGGTTTAACTCAAATAGTCAGTGTGCTAGTTATCAATTATCTCAGAGCATAATGTCCCCAAACTTGAAGCCTAAAACCGTAAATGTTTACCAGCCTTGTGATTCTCAGTCTCTTAGCAAGACTTTAAAGATACTGAAGCCGCACACCTAAGATGGTCTGTGAGCCCCAGCAGGCAAAACACCCACACATGAAAAGTAAAATGTTTTAAATTAAAATAAGTTTTATAACTGTCACCAGAGGCCTAACCCTGGGGATCTAAACAGACCAGATTCTACCCGATGTGTTTTTTCAGAGTCAGGAGAGGAGAGGAGAGGAGAGGAGAGGAGAGGAGAGGAGAGGAGAGGAGAGAAGAATATCAAAACACAAGATGATTAACACAAAGGAGACAGAAGCAGGGTGGGAAGAGGCAGGTGATCTCTCTCAGAGTAATACAGTTGAACCCAGTCTTAGAATTGGTTTTGTGGGTCCCACTGGCTTGACTGCTTGGCTAGTTACTTTTGGTTCCCAATAGGTGATTGACCACAGGAGTCATTATTCCTGGAGTTTGAAATAAATTGGTGTGGTGGTTTGAATAAGAATGCCCCCCCCAACTGATTTTGAATGCTTGGTCACCAGGGAGTGCCACTATTTGAAAGGGTTAAGCATGCGGCCTTGTTCAAGAAAGTGTGTCACTGGGGGTGGGGTTTGAGGTTACAATAGCCCACGCCAAGCCCAGAGTCTCTCTCTTCCTGCTGCCTGTGGCTCTCAGGCACTGCTCCAGCACCAGGTCTGCCTGTGTGCCACCATGTTTCCTGCCATGATGATAATGGCAGGAACCCCTGAAACGGCAGTCTGAAACGGAAGCCCCAGTCAAACACTTTCCTCTATAAGAGTTACCATGCTCTACCAAATCAAATTCAAAGGTGAATGCTTTTGATCCCTGCACTCAGGAGACAGAGGCAGGCAATTTCTATGGGTTTAAGGCCAGCCTGGTCCACAGATCAAGTTCCAGGACAGTCATGGCTGTTACCCAGAGAAAAACTGTCTTCAAGAAGAAAAACAAACAAACAAACAAACAAACAAAAAAGAAGCTACCATGGCCATGGTGTCTCTTTACAGCAATAGAACTCTGAGACTCATGGGAAGAAGTAATAACTGGAGAAGCGGGAGCAGGTTAGAGGGTCAACTAGAAACCACTAAGACAAGGAAGGACACCAAAGGACAGTTTCAGTGGAGCCGCTGCCAGCTCCATCATTACTGCAGTTTGATTTAGTTGTAGGTATCATGGGAACACAAGAGGGACCCTCCATGGGCTAGCAGTATCAAGAAGCAGGAACCACTGACTGCTGTCTAAGAGGCCTGCTATCATAGCTACTCCAGTTTGAATCCATTTAATATAAGATTCTTTTGTGCGTATGCATGTGTTTGCACATGTGTATGCATGTACTTGCATGTGTATGTGAGTGTAGTAGCCAGAGGTTAACATTAGTGTCTTCCTTAGTCGTTTTCCATATGAATTTTAATTATTTAAAATTACATTTTAGTGTGTGTGTGTGTGTGTGTGTGTGTGTGTGTGTGTATGTATGTGTACATGACACTGCTACTACACACATGTGGAGGTCAGAGAAAAACCCTTTTGGAAGTTAATTCTCTCCTTCCACTACATAGATCCTAGAACTCAAAGCCAGGTCATTGGGCTTGGCAGTCAGCACTTACCCACTGAGCCATCTCACAATCCCCAGGATTTTCTATTATAATATAAACTGGTATTTCTCTATGGTAAAATAAGACTTATTTTTACCTTGTTTTCTGTGGACAAGAGTCAACACTCTTTTCACAGAAAAGAAAATGTTATTCTTGTTCTTCCTGTTATTCTGAAATGTTTAATAATATTTTAGAATACAAGAAACTAGTCTATTACAAAGAAGCTGTGCTTTCTTTGTAATTCCTAATAAGGACTGTCATGGAAGGTATCAGCAAGAAACAAATTATTTTTTAAAGGCATAGCCCTGAGATTTAGGAAGCAGAGAGACTGACCAGTCAGATGAAAACAATGAACAGTGCTTCTAAAGGGTCTCACCCTTCGGCCCAGGCAGGCCTGGAGCTCACTGTGTAACCCAGGCTGGCCTCTTATTTTTGATCTTCTAGCCAAACATGTGCCACAACACCTGGCTCCGGATAGCTTTAGCTTTTAGTGTTACAGAAATGTTTCTACTCCCTTGTTTAAGAACTGAATGCTAGATCCCCACTTCTGTATTTTTGTTTGCAGTTTAGGACATAGCCTGAGTTAAACACTATCATGATTGTATTCTTTTGCTGTTGTTGTTGTTATTCTGTTTTGCTTTTTTAAAGCAGACAAATATATATCGGACCTACATTCAATCTCCAGGACTACAAAAAAAAAAAAACAAACAAGTAAAATAAAATAAACAATAAAAAGAGCAGAAAACACAAAATGTTTAAATGGCATTTTCACAAGATCAGAATAGCTTATAATGTTTAAATTCTTAAATTCTGTCAGGCGGTGGTGGCACATGTCTTTAATCCCAGCATTGAGAGGCAGGGGCTAGGTGGATCTCTGTGAGTTCAAGACCAGCTTAGTCTACTAAGAGAGAGCCAGGACAGCCAGGGTTACACAGAGAAATCCCATCTAAAAAAAGTATCATCCAATAAGGTAACCACTAACTAAATGTAGCTGCAAAGTATTCAAAGGTGTGTCTCACTAGGTTCAATTGAAATATGCTTTAAATACACAATGGACTGCTAATACTTAATATGAAAAATGGGATTAATGAGTTTTAATAAATAAATTTCCACATTAATTTTACCTTGCTTTTTGGACATGAGTTAACATTCTTTTGATGGAAGCTTTTGATTATTTTGAAATGTTTATTAATACAAGGATACAAGAAACTGGTTTACTGAAATAATAATGTTCTGTTCAGGTTAAACATATTGTTATGGTTAATTCCATACTTTTTTTTTTTTTTTTTTTTGGTTTTTCGAGACAGGGTTTCTCTGTGTAGCCATGGCTGTCCTGGTACTCACTTTGTAGACCAGGCTGGCCTCGAACTCAGAAATCTGCCTGCCTCTGCCTCCCGAGTGCTGGGATTAAAGGCGTTCACCACCACGCCCGGCTAATTCCATACTTTTTAAAGAAAAGCTTTTCTTACACAGCTGGGATCCAATCCAGGACCTGGTGTGTGTAAGGCAAGTACTCTCCCACTGAGCAGAACCCCAGCTCTAAAGGCTTCTACTGTGAGCACTGCCAGGGAGAAAGAACACAGGACAGCCACTTACATCTCAATGTCACATGTCCCTGCATATGCCAATATGTAACTATACTTCAAATTGTTAGTTCTTTATGCAAAATTTGAATCTGACCACGTAAAATTTTTATTTACTAAATCTGGACATTTTACTCATATGGCTGTGACAATTATTGTTGTCAACCTAACAGAGTTTAGAATCACCTAAGAGAGAAACCTCTAGGTGTCTGTGAGGAAGCTTCTGGATCTTGTTAGTTGGAGTGGGAAGAGTGACCCCTCAGAGTGGCAGCATCAGTTCCATGGCCCGGGGTCCAGGACTAAGTACGAGGAAAGAGCAAGCTGAGCGCCAGCATTTCTCTCTCCTGGCTTCCTGGCTGAGGCCGACTGTGACAGGCAGACTCCTGCCACCGGGCCTTCCCGAGTGACCAGTGACCGACTCCACCCTCTGACTACGGAGCCTTTTCGCTTAAGTTGTTTTTGTCTCTGTAACCAGAAAAGTTCCTAACAGCTACCAAAGCAATTGTAATTACCATGTTTGCCTGCTCCACCACACCCATTGTTCCATCTGAGAAGGAAGGTTGGTCAGCTGAGGTCAAAGCTACTGAGCAAGCCAGGGCAGTATAGCAAAACTCATCTCAAACAAATAAATATAGATACAATTATAAGTGTAACTTCTTATTTTATTAGACAGTGTTGCTTCAGAATCATACAGTTGCTGGTCGGTTTTTTTTTGTTTGTTTGTTTGTTTCTTTTGTTTTCTGATTTTTTGTTTTTGTTTTTTTATTTTTTTGAATATATTACTAGGACAAAATAATGGGTTTCACAGTAAAGCTTTTTTGTTGCTGTTCATTTGAGAGCCCGGAACTGGCTCTATAGACCAGGCTTGATTAAAGTCCTCTGCCACCAACTCTGGCAGGTTTTTGTTTTTTAACAAGTTGCCTCCTGCGTTAATTGTAAAAATTACAAATCTGAGAGATTAATCCTAGACTAAGATCCTTAATCTTGAAGTCAAAATGTTACTATTTCTTTAATCAAAAAAACAAAATAATTTCTTAAGAACATAACGGTCTGGGAATTAAAATTCATTGCCACTTTTCTCACCACCAGTCTCAAAATCCACCCCTTTTCAATATATATATTAAAAATATATGATATATAATATATATATTTTTTATTTTATGTGTATGGGTGTTTTGCCTGCAAGTCTGTCTTGTTTAATGTGCCAAGTGCATGCTTGCTGGGCCTGTGAGCCGCCCTATGCCTTTTAGGAAGCAATACAAGGTCCTCTGGAGGAGCAATCTAGACTCTTTAAAGAGGGTTCTATCTGAGCTATCTCCGCAGCCACAAAAGATGCCAGTCTTTCCAGGAAAAACTGCAACAAAGGTTGTTGTTGTCAATGAGACTCTCAGAGGGTCACAATCTCTCTCTGAACCACAACAAAAAGTTGAGAAGGTAGCCTGTTTAATGCTTAAATCCTGAGCCTCTTTCCATTGAACACCCATGATGGCCTTGGACACAAAGTTTTCAAAGTCACCCTTTCCCTCAAGGGAAGGGCACCCTGGGAACCTGCTCCAGGAAGTGGCCTGAAAAGACCCAATCCCGCCCCCTAGAGCGGACCTGTTCGGGGCGTGGCTCACAGACGCCCCGCCTCAGCCTTCCAGTCGGGGCGGAACTAGAAGTACTCACCCAACCCGGGCCCCGTAGCGATCATGAGGGCGTGGTCGAATGAAGCCCCACCCCTCTCCCTCGCTGACAGTTCTGAAGCAGGGTTCAGCCCCGCCTTCTGTACCGCCCAGTCAGTTCTGAGTCCTGGCTCGGCTCCGCCTCAGGCGCACGCGCGGCCGATGGCCAGCGCCCACCGCGCGTCACTCAGGCCCCTGCCCCGCCCCCGCCGCGCCGCGCCGCGCTGCGCCTCAGAGCCGGGACGGCGGGGCGGGCCTTGCGGCCCAGGCCCATGCCCAGAGCCCGCCCCGCCCTCGGGCCCTATGTAAAGTTGGCGGTGGCCGAGTCGGAGGCGTCGGTAGGAACTCACGAGCCTTGCACTCAGAGGCTCTCAGCGCCCCGTCTCCCGTGCCGCGGTGTCCCCAAATCCCCGGACGGGCGCTGTGGGAGGCTGAGGACGGCATGCGGGACTACGACGAGGTGACCGCCTTCCTGGGCGAGTGGGGGCCCTTCCAGCGCCTCATCTTCTTCCTGCTCAGCGCCAGCATCATCCCCAATGGCTTCAATGGTATGTCCATCGTGTTCCTGGCGGGGACCCCGGAGCACCGTTGCCTTGTGCCTCACACCGTGAACCTGAGCAGCGCGTGGCGCAACCACAGTATCCCGTTGGAGACGAAGGACGGACGACAGGTGCCTCAGAAATGCCGCCGCTACCGACTGGCCACCATCGCCAACTTCTCTGCGCTGGGGCTGGAGCCGGGGCGGGACGTGGACCTGGAGCAGCTGGAGCAGGAGAGCTGCCTGGATGGCTGGGAGTATGACAAGGACGTCTTCCTGTCCACCATCGTGACAGAGGTAGGTGACAGCTCCCCTGTCAGGATCTGGTGACATCGCGGCGACGGTTGTAGCCCTTCGTCCAACGCACAGGCTGATGAGCATCCTCCAGTCAGGTGGCCCAGGAACATTTTATGAGATGACTTCTAGCCATTGTACGCCCCTCAGAGTACAAGTGTCTGGCAGACCATGAAGTTAGAGTCCAGAAGGTTCTGCCCCTAGGAGATGCCCTGAGACCCTGAGTGGTGGGACTTTCTGGAGGTAGTGATGTGATTCAGAGGGGCGGGATTCAGACTTGCTCCAGAGAAGAGACCACAGTTTTAGCCTCTGTTCAGAGAGAAAATACTCTTTGCAGAACTTTTTTTTTTTTTTTTTTTTTTTTTGAGACAGGGTTTCTCTGTGTAGCCTTGGCTGTCCTGGAACTCACTCTGTAGACCAGGCTGGCCTCGGACTCAGAAATCTGCCTGCCTCTGCCTCCCGAGTGCTAGGATTAAAGGCGTACGCCACCACGCCCAGCTAGAACTTTTTAAATTTAAAGAAACGTGTGTTCCAAACTCTCTACCCTTTCTGTAGTTACTCTTCCTTCCTTCACCTATCCTCACCCCAAAATGAAGTCTTGCCATGCCGCATGAGAAACTGTTTTCCATTTGCCCTCGATGGATTCTTCTTAAGGTCCCATGTGTCTGCAGATCTGTCCAGGGTGACTTGTTGGTATGGAGTCTTTTCCACGGTATTCTGGGACAAGATCACTGGAGAGGTTAGGTAAGGCATGTAACCTTCTCTGAGGAGAGCAATGGAAACCTACTTTCTCATCCCCTCGCACTTTATTCTTGGGTGACTTTGACACTTCTCAGTCACTCTGCTGGGGGTGTGGCAGGCCATTTAATGATGCATGTGGATGTGTTTGGGGACTTGGACACCAACTGTAATTTCCTGGAGGCTCAGCAGTATTGAATATGCAGAATATGAAAAGAATCTTCCGTGATACCATTGAGCAACTGGTTCATTGAGTATCAGGGATTGGGACTGACCAGTTGGAGATAGCTTCTTGGTGAGTTTAGTTAGCCCTTAGGTCTAGATCCAACAGCAAGAAATAGTTTCAGGAGCTGTAGAGAGAAGCTAGGAGTACCTGTTTGGCTAAGAAGAGTCTGAGATTATCCCCACAAGAGTCACTGTCTGTTTCCTTTGGGTGTTTGTAGTTAGATGTGTTCAAACCTGTGCTTACCTACTACGTAAGTAGTAAGAATGAAATCTGAGCTCCATTGGGGATTTTTAACTTAAGTGACATTGTGCCAGGATCAGGTATCACAACCTAACAAAAAGGGACTGATGCTGGTCAGTAATGGAGCACACTCCTTTAGTCTGAGCACTCAGGAGGCGAGGCAGGAAGATCTCTATGAGTTGGAGGCTAGCCTGGTCTACAGAGCTGAGTTCTAGGATAACCAGGGCTATACAGGGAAGTCCTCTATTTTGAAAAACAAAACAACAACAAAAAAATGTATTTACTGAGATAATAAGTGCTTTTGACCCATGAGTCCACAGAGAAGGGATTTTCAATTGTTCTACATCCTAGGCTCCAAACTCATAAGTGCTTGGAAGCAAGTGATGGCAGAGGCTGTTGGGGTTGACATATCAATTCCTGAATCTGCTTTGGCTGCCCAAAGAAGTGGCAGTTAAAATCTGAAGCAGCTTCCTGTCATGTCTTTAATTTTTCCCCTGACCTTGAGAGTGCGGGGCTTTCTCTAGTCATTTGCCGCTGCTTCACTGTCATCTTGCTTGCTGCTGAGGGTGAAAACAATACTCTTCAGCTCCCCAGAGGCTGGCTGATCAGCAAAAGTCCAGATTCTTTTGACCTACTGCATAACTAATGTCAGTGTTTATTTTTTTTCAATGGATCTGGATGCTATTGAGCTGTTGTAGCAGTTTCGTAAGAGTTATATGCCCTTTCACCTACTTACAGGTCAGCAGTCTTTGCAGGAGGCAAGTTTAATACTTTACTTGGCTCTTTTCTTTGGAAATACTGGAATGCCTGTCTTGAAGATCAAGGCTTTTCCACTCAGATGAACAGACATTGTTGAAAGCTGCTGCATTAACACTCTGATGACTTTTTCCAAGATCTGTTTTCTTTCAACCCAGACCTGGTCTGCTGACAACTGCAGCTAGTGAGCTCCCTGCCTTCTAAATGTCTCTAAACTTGCCCTCTGCCCCAAATCAAGGATAGGTCTTTTAAGTACACTGTTAATTGATTCCTCCTGTCTTTCTTTCTTTTCTTCTTTTGATAGAAGGCTGACTTTTTTCCCTTTCAAGTTAAATTACATACAGAAAGTGAACTACATGCTTGCAATAGATTAGGTTTTTCTGTGTCTCCCTGCATCTTGACCAGGTGCTGGATGAGGGAGATCTTTTATCAGAACTTTCTTATTGAAATGATGAGGGAAAAAATTATGAACCTTTCTAGAAGGCTTAAGAACTAACTGATAAACAAAAGAGAAACTTGAGCCACCAGATTGACTGGAATGTTTAACAGAAATGTGATTCTCCACCCCACTGACTGCAGCTTGGCTGTTTGTGTGTGTCCAAAACCAGGCAGTGGGGTTGGACAAAAGAAAGAGACCCTTCTTAGGAGGTCAAAGAGCTTGTGTGTCCCTGTTTCAGGAAAGTTTGGTGAGCTATATGCTTGTAGGCTAGTCCCTTTTCTTGCTCCTTTCTCATCCCAGGCACACCTGAACCCTCAGTCCCACTGCATCATACTTCTGAATCCAGGACTACTACTTCCTCTGAGAACCTGGGTGATTTCTTAGGTTTCTGAGTCACTTGCTCTGTGGTTTCACGGAAACTCAGCCAAGTTTTCATTATAGCTTTCTGGTGCCAGTGACATAGGACTCCTTCAGCTGTGGTCTGACATGGCTCTGCATTGTCCTACACTGTGTCTCTGCTTTCCATAAGTCTCTTACCTAGGCATTGGCAGTTCTCCAAATCAGTCTCTGTTGTTCTAGACTAGGTTTTTCATCAGTCTTGTCTCTTGCCTAGATCATCTTGGAAAATGGGAATTCCTTCCCACTGTTATTCACAACCCACCTGGATGAAAATTCCTAGCACCCTAGGTGATTGGGCTGGTATGAGTCTGAAATATAGAAGCCAGAGACACCTGGAGCCAGGACCTGCCTGCCTGCCTGTGCTAGCCATCTACCCTCACCCCATCTGCATTCCCCTCCCCCCCTCTCTGGAGAATCACAGACTCTCATTTTGCCTTTGCAGCTTCATGGCAAACCAAAGTAGCCAAACAAACCTGGCCCCTTGTGCATGTACAGCTGTAGTAGACACAGCTGGCAGGAATCAATCAGACTGAGTCCCTCTCTTGCTCAGACACATCACCCTGGGTCAGAGTTCTGATAGTGACACCAAGTCAGGAGTCATAGAACAAAGAAAAGAATTTATTCTAAAGATTGAAGTGTGGGGTTCATCTGGGCTTTGGGCAGCTAGGCCTGGTGCCTAAACCTATAGGAAATGATAATATTGAAGGATGGTGGCCCTTTTATCCATTGATCCACTCACGCATACATCCTATGATTCCCAGGTCATTCCTCTGCTCAGGGTACTGTGGGCACAATAGAGCCTTTTATAGCAAATATTATTCTTTTTCTGAGAGCCCTGAGATAAGAATCCACTATTGTTTTTTTGTTTTTTGTTTTTTTCAATTTTATTCTAGATATTGAATCTTGCTGCACTGCCTTGGCTGATGACAAGTGATCTTCCTGCCTCTAGCTCCTAAGTGATGGGACTACAAACTCTCACAGCTAGGATCCATCATTAATTGTAGTGGGAAGCAAAACAAAATAATTTGAAAGGAATGCCTTCAGTACTAACTGATACCTGCTCGTATGCTTAGTCACTGATGCAAACACAGTAGGTACATTGCATGGAAGACTTTTGCCTGTTGGGCACAAATCCTATCACTTTTCCAGCTAGTTCACCGATATAAGAACATTTAGTCCCTGGAGACTACACCGCCCCCTCTTCTGCCCTACTCCCTTTCTTCACATAGTTGAAAGCAATTCTCATTACATATAAAGCCAAAAGATGTACTTCTTTGAGCTGGAGAGATGTCTAAGTGAGTAAGTGCTTGCTGCATAGATAAAGATCTGACATTGGATTCCAGCTCCCACATTAAAAGAAGAAAGGAAAGAACGATAGGGCTGGAGAGATTTCTCAGTGGTAAAGAGCACTTTGTGCTCACCTGAGTTCAGTTTCTAGTAGCCATGGATGATTCACAACCAACTGTTAATAGAGTGCCAGAGGATCCAATACCTTCTTCCATCTGCAGAGGCAAGCATACACATGTGGCATACACTTACATAAACACATATATTCCCTTTTACACACACACACACACACAATGCAGCCAGGCAATGGTGGAGCACACCTCTAATCCTAACACTCAGGAGGCAGAGGCAGGCAGGTCTCTTGAGTTCAAGGCCATCCTGGTTTACAGAGTGAGTTCTAGGATAGCCAGTGTTACACAGAGACTCCCAGTCTTAAAAGAGGTGGGGGGGGGGGAGAAGGGGGAAGAGATGGGGAGAGGAAAACCAGGCATGGCTACATTATTCAGTGAGAGACCCCGTCTTAAAGGAGTATATCAGGACACACAACATGCTCCTCTTCTCTCCATGTATGTAGTCACACATTCATATATACACATGCATACAGATAGAATACATATGCAATAAATAATAAATAAGAGATATGATTTTTTTACTCCTTAAAAAATACCTCAATAGCTTTTTTAAAAAGATTTATTTTTATGTATATGAGTGTTTTGCATCATATGTTTGAAGTACCACATGCGTGTGGAGGCCAAAAGAGTGTATGAATCCTCTGGGGGGGGGGGGGGAGCTTAACAGTTTTCTTGAGACATAAATGAGATAAAGAGTCAATCTCGATGGGCAGTTTGAAAATCCTTGACAACTATATTAATATACCTTGAGCCTACTACTACTAGAGAGGCACATTTCTAACTAGAAAGAAGTGTAGACCCCTGGTCATAGCTGTTCTAGATTCTCAAAGTTTGGTTCCTCTTTTACAGCCCTCCAGCCATGAAGCTTGACTCGTGGCCAAGTACTACCTATCCACCCACCAAGTAGAAGCACTGATGATCTGATCTTCCAGTGCTTTAGTTATAGCTGAGTAGCCAGATGAGTACAGGAATATTAGGTTCAAGGGTAAGCTCATCTAGCTGGGGTACTTTGACTATCATCCTACCCCTCTAAAAAAATTTCAGGCCAAGTCCAAATGCCTACTATATTAGATATGAAAGTTAATCCACCCTGTACTTTTGAGCCCTCTTATCTTCCTCATTCTTCTCACAGGCTCCATGTGGCCACTAAGAGACAAATATTAATGTAAGCCAGTGTCTTATTTAGGGTTTTACTGCTGTGAACAGACACCATGACCAATGCAAGTCTTATAAAAGACAACATTTAATTGGAGCTAGCTTACAGATTCAGAGGTTTAGTCCATTATCATCAAGGATTCTAAGGAACATGGTGGTGTCCAGGCAGGCACGGTGCAGGAAAAATGGAGTTCTACATCTTCATCTGAAGGCTGCTAGAATATTGGCTTCCAGGCAGCTAGGATGAGGGTCTTAAAGCCCACAACCACACTAACACACCTGCTCCAACAAGGCCACACCTTCTAATAGTGACACTCCCTGGGCCAAGCATATACAAACCATCACAGCCAGGCACTTAAAAGTTGTCAGGGACTGTCAGTGGTAGGTGACAGCATATTATTTCATCAAGTTATCCTCTTACTTAGACTAAGGACAGGATAAATCAAGCAGGTGATGTGAAAGCCAGAAAGATGCTACCATGCCTATAGAGCAATTTGATCTGTTTTCACATGCTATCTAGCCTTGAAAGTATATTTGGGAGACTTATTAGTTAGGTCCATAACTCTAGAACTTGACTTTAGAATCTTGTGTACATTTCCCTTTTCTTTTCTTTCTCCTCTACCACCTCCTACTTCCTTTTTTAAAGACATGGTCTGATGTAGCTCAGGTTAACCTTGGTATTAACTTGTAGTTAAAGGCTGACCTTAAATACTGACATTCTGATCCTTCTTCCCAATTACACACATGAACCACCATACCTAGTTTGTGCAGTGCTGGGGATTGAAGTGAGGGCTTCATGTATGCTAAGCAAGCACTCTGCCAACTCAGATACAACCCAGTGGATTTCTTGTCTACCTTGGATGTATCAGTCCTCAACCATCATATAGGACATGTTGATAAACAGCTTACAGCAACTTATCCTTCATGTCATCTTTGTTGTAGCAAAAGCAATACATTTTTTTCATATTTAAGAATGACAGTAGCTGGGCTGGAGGATGGCTCAGTGGTTAAGAGAACCGACTGCTCTTCCAGAGACCCTGAGTTCAATTCCCAGCAACCACGTAGTGGCCCATAACCATCTGTAATGGGAGTTGAGGCCCTCTTCAAGTATGTCTGAAGAGAGCAATGGGGTTCGCATATACATTAAATAAATAAATAAATCTTTAAAAAACAAAAAGAAAGAATAACAGCAGCTATAATTTTGTCTATGACAGAGAAGCTGCCTGTCATTATTGGTTCCTTCAGCTTTATGACCCCAACCATTCTCAGTCATGGTATTAGCAGCCATGTGTGGAACATTTATTTATCCACCTACCAGCATGCCCAAAAGCCATTGCTGACCAGAGATCAGTGTCTGGCTTGGTAGAGTGCTACTGCTTGCCCTTCTCCTCTCCTTGAGTTGAATCAAGACATGGGAGCCTACTCTATGAAAGAAAGATGGAGAGGGAGAGGACACCTGCTTTCTCTGCATTGCTGCCCAGGTGAGTCATTGCCAGATGAGTAAGCTCCTGTAGTGGGAACATTCTGGGATGTAGGGTATGTCAATTAATTTTCCAAGAAGCCTGAAATTTCAGAAAAGGAATAAGTGATGCATCCCTTTGCTCCTCCTACAGTGGGACCTGGTGTGTAAGGATGACTGGAAAGCCCCACTCACCACCTCCTTGTTTTTCGTGGGTGTGCTCTTAGGCTCCTTCATTTCGGGACAGCTCTCAGACAGGTAAGGTGTCCAGCACTTATCAAGGAGTATATACCTGGACTTGACTTCAAATGATCATGTTCTCTTAGCCCAGGGTCATGCATTTCAGAAGCAGCAATAGCTATTTCTAGCATAGATTTTTCCATATCAAATAAAATGGGCCAATGACCTCCCAAATCATTTCATAATCCTTACTGAATAGAGAAACCTGAGTCAGTCAAGTCATGTGTACCCACAGTTCAACAACCAGTTACTTTGCCACGATTCACTTCTGCACTAGTCTGGAGATTAATACAATCTCTTAGGGACTAACCTTCCCTAGGAGATTAAAGCACTCTCCTATCCATGAGAAAGGGAGAAGTTGACACTATACATGTATACATGCACTGTATTGTAGAACATTAAGCAATTCCATGGTGGCCACCTCTGTATTCTGAAGATAAGGTTCTGGTTCAGAACAAGGTAAGAGAAGATAGAGATCTCACTAGTCAGTGGTGCTCCATCATAACTGTAATGATGTACTCTGGCGTCCCTTAGCTAAATGGCTGAGGGTATGGCACTTACTGTATGACCAAAAGAGTGAATGTTATTTTTTTTTTTAAGAATTTTTTTTTAAGAATTTTTTTTTAAAGATTTATTTTATTTATTATATGAAAGTACACTGTAGCTGTCTTCAGGCATTCCAGAAGAGGGCGCCAGATCTCATTAAGGATGGTTGTGAGCCACCATGTGGTTGCTGGGATTTGAACTTATCACCTTCGGAAGAGCAGTTGGGTGCTCTTACCTGCTGAGCCATCTCACCAGCCCTGAGTGAATGTTATTTGTTACAAGCATGGTATTGTGCGATTTTAAAACTTTTATCTAAAGTTCATTAATGGCTTAGAGAAAAAAAACTTGAACTTCAAGTAGTGGGAGAGATTGAGCATTAGTGGGTGCACACCTCTAATCCTACTACTCAGATGGCTGAGACCAGAGGATTGAGAGTTCAAGGTCATCTTGGACTACTTAGGGAGAATCTGCCTCAGCAACCAAAGGCAACAATAAAAATAGAAATTGTCTATGAGGGTTTGTTGTCTTTATTGTTATTTCATCAAGAACTGTGAAGGTCTCAGAAGGTCCATTATGCTAAGTCCCTTTAGTTGGATTGGAGCTTTGGAATCTATCACAGACAGCTGAGGTCAGCAAAGAGCACTTGGCCATGGTGGCCCTGATAGTATACTCCTAGACCCAGGAGACCCAGGTTCTCAACTTGTGGTTCGCAACCCCTGCCAGAGTGGTAATTACGATTCTTCACAGTAGCAATATTACAATTATGATGTAGCAACAAAGTTCTATTGTTGGTGGTAGTCTTAGTTAGGGTTTCCATTGCTATGAAAAGACACTATGACCAAGGCAACTTTTATAAAGGAAAACATTTCATTGACTGTCTTAAGAGTTTTAGAGATTCAGTCCATTATCATAGCAGGAAGCATGGCAGCATCCAGGCAGACATGGTACTAAAGAAAGAGCCAAGAGTTCTACCTTTTGATATGAAGGCAACCAGGAGAGACTGTCTCTTCCTCACTGGGTGGAGAGACTGAGCACTAGTAGTCCTCAAAGCCCACCCCCACAGGGACACATTTCCTCCAAAAAAGACATACCTATTCTAACAAGGACATACCTCCTAATAGTGTCATTCCCTGTGGGTCAAGCATTCAAACACATGAGTCTATGGGGGCCAAACCTATTTAAACCACTACAGGGGTCACCATAATATGAGGAACTGTATTAAAGGGTCCCAGCAATAGGAAGGTTGAGAACCACTGCAGTAGAGGGTTCTGCAGCATCCTCCTGGCCAGCTAGCAGGCTCATAGAGAAGTCCATGCTGAGACAGATGTCATCTTGTCTGGGAAGCAAAACTGCTTACTCTATCACATACTCTCAGGATTCAATGATTGCGTGTTTACATCTATGGTCATTCTCACATCAGTACTCAAAATATTTTTGTTGTTTTCTTAATTTTTATTTTTATTTTGTGTATGAGGAAGAAGTGTACAAGCAACAAAATATGTTTTGTCTTGTCCAAAATATGGTTAGGAGATATCTTTTACATTAGCTCCAAAGGTCCTACTGGATCATCAGGCTTATAGAGCAAACGTTTTGCTTACTGAGCTATCTTTCTGAGACTTCTTTCTTATTTATTTATTTATTTATTTATTTATTTATGCCAGGTTGACATTAAACTTATAGCAGTTCTCCTGCCTTACTTTTCTGATGCTAGAATTACAAGACTGTACCATCACTCTCAGCTAATGAAAACTTTCATAACTGCATATCTCATTAGATTTATTTTTCTAGACTCACCTAGTGATAAAAAATACTCCACAGTTACCAAGATTATTAAAAAGGTCAGTAGGCTGTGACCATGGATTGCGAGCTTTGGCTGAGCCTGAGGTACCTCCATGTTGGGGAATGATACTTCTCTTAATCTAGTAATAAGCATTAATTGGTTGCTTTTGTTTATTTACCAAATATATAGCATGAAATATGTGCCAAGCTCGGTTCTAAGTACAGCACACCTTAAAAACCAACTAGGTGACCATATTCTCACGCCTCTGACAGGAACTGTTAGTTCCATTTTGTAAGTGGGGCAAGTAAAACATGGTGGTTAATTTATGTGTCCAGGGTATGTAGTTGACAAGTGACAGGTTATACTGAGGCCCAGGGCTCCTTGCTTCTCTGGTTTTCTGGACTACTGCTGAAGATCTCTGCTCACCTAGAACACGCCTTTTGGCAAAGCAGATAGATAGATTCAACTTGTTGAAGAAATGATTGTTTTCCTTGGCCATGGGAAATGATACCAGGGAAGGTCAGAGTGCCATGGAAGTGTCCATCGGGTCAGGGGAGGATTTACTGAGAAGCAAACCATGAGCTGAGAGCTGAAAGATGCGTAGAGATTTGGTGTCAAAGAGGTGGCGAGAAGAGCACTCTGGACAGGAAAAACCGTCATGTGTTAAATAAAGTCTTGACCAGAGCTTGGGAATAGAAAAAAGTTCACTGTAGTTGAGGTCTGGAGGCTCAGGTGGAGACAAGGACCACAAAGCAGGCAGAGGCCTGAGCAGATGGGCAAATGGGACTTAGCTCAGACTACAGTGAGGCATTTGGATTTGAGAAGTGAGGAGCCTTGAGAGTTGTTTTTTAAGCCAGATGTGACTATCAGATGTGCATTTTGAAAAAGGATTTGATACGCTTGTATTGATGGAAGGAAAATGAGAGAGATCTTGTGTGTGTGTGTGTGTGTGTGTGTGTGTGTGTGTGTGTTTCAAGACAGGGTTTTTCTGTATAGCCTTGGCTGTCCTGGAACTCGCTCTATAGGCCTCACTGGCCTCAAACTCACAGATGCACTTGTCTCTGCCTCCTACCCAGAGCTGCAATTAAAAGCGTGTGTCACTACCACCTTCATGATAGTCAAATACTTCACCACCTGAGCTACATCCCTTGCTTCCTGCCTCAAAATTTTCAGAAAAGGTCTTTTAACACATTCATCACCCTTCTGCAGGGATTTTGTTTCCATTGTTTCTTTGAGAGTAAAACACTTTGGTGTGGAAGTGAGGGAGGACCTTAAAGGGACCAATTAGGAGCTTTTCAGTGACTCGTGCAAAGGATGGTAGAGGCTGAGCATAGGACCAAGGCTGCTAGAGATGGAGAGGGGAGGTAGTGAAGTCTGGAGAACTTGCTGAGTAGTCAAATCTTCATATTAAAGTAAGATATTATACCCTTTAATAACTAAGAGAATCACATTTGCAGAGAAAATATTGAATGCTATTGGATGTTACTGAATTTGGGGTGATTATAAGACCTCTAATTGGAGAGATTCAGGGTATTGTTGGATTTATGGATACTCCACAAGACCCTCCAGTATGTGCAATACTAGGGGAAGGGCAGACCAGGCTAAGATGTCCTCCAGGTAGAGGCAAGGAGTTCAAGGGTAGAATGTGCACTGAATCTCAAAGAAATTGAGCAATGTCAAAAGCAAGAAGGGAGGTACCCTGAGTTGGGTGTAGAAACCTTGCCAGTTGTGTTCTAGGTTAAACAGATCTTTGTGAGCCAGCTTAAGAATCTGTTTACCATGCAAAGAACACCATGATCACCAGAGCAAAGTGTTTCATTTCCACACTAAAGTGTTTACTCTCAAAGAAACAATGGAAACAAGATCCATGATATACTAAGGGTCACCTTCCCTGCAGAAGGGTGATGAATGTGTCAAAAGACCTTTTCTCAAATTTTTGAGGCAGGGAGCAAGAGATGTAGGTCAGGTGGTGAAGTATTTGACTATTATGCATGAAACCCTATGTTTGATCTACACCCCACATAAACCATGTGTAGTGGTACACACCTGTAATCCCAGCACTTAGAAGATGGAGGCAGGAGGATTAAGAGTTTATGGTCATGATCTATTACATAGTGACTTAGAAGCCAGCCTGGGATAAATGAAATCCTTCCCTGACACCCTCTCTGAGTGTATGTGTTAGCTTTTGCACCTGAAATTTGTAAACGAAACATGGAAAGTGCTGTGTTCAGACTGTAGTCCTTGTTTGCAGCTTCCAGCATCTCCATCAAGCCTGTCTGCACACTCAGAGAAGTACTAGGGCTTTTGAGGTGGACAGCTCACTGCTGTTGAGTACCAGATTGAAAACCAAACCAGAGAACTGTTGGGGCAATAGATTTTGCCTTCAGTTTGTTGTCTATAGTATCAGCAGTAACTTTTTATATGGGACAAATGTAAAGCTTTCTTCCTGTCATATTCCTGTCTAAATTCAAATGAAATTAAAATAATTTTACATTGTCATATCTTTTGTGTGACATTACTAAACTAGCTTTCTGGATTAAGAGAGGCTCAACACAGAATAAATAGACTGGCATTTCCTGGTTTTGTAAATATGTATGTTTGCCATTTTGTTGACAGTCTTTAAAAGTGACCAGACCAAAGCCGGGTGTGGTGGTGCACGCCTTTAATCCCAGCACTTGGGAGGCAGAGGCAGGCGGATTTCTGAGTTCAAGGCCAGCCTGGTCTACAAAGTGAGTTCCAGGACAGCCAGGGCTATACAGAGAAACCCTGTCTCAAAAAAACAAAAACAAACAAACAAACAAAAAAAAGTGAGCAGACCAGGTCTGTGGATGGGAGAGATTGCTCTGAGTAAAGATACTTGCCACCAAGCTCAACCCCGAGTTCTGTCATAGGGACTCACATAGTAGAAGGAGAGAACCATCTCTATCTAGCAAGTTGCCCTCTGACCACCACATGCCCTCCTCTAGTTCACATGCACCCCACTTCCTACTCCCTAACTTCCTACCAAAGTCTTTCGAGTCTGTTACCTTCACAGTTCGACCAAAATGGAGGTGGCCTGACAACAACTGCAAGGCAGGCAGGAGAACTTGGTTGCCTCAGAAGCACGTCCAGTGTTTGCCCATCCAAGTTAGCACCCATGAGTAACCACTTCCATGTCAGTGCCAATCATAATTGGTAAAAGGATAGTTCAAAGCAACAAACTCTAAAGCCTAAAACTGCCCCAAATTACAAACAGAAACTTAAAGTTCTGAATTCTGAACCTCGGGGAAATAGCACAATGAAGGGCTGTCCCACAACCATGTAGTTCCATGCTTAGTCCCCAGCACCCATGTAATATCAGGGTGGCATGGCATACCTTTATCCCAGTGACTGAAGAGCAGGAACAAGAGCTCTCTGGAGCTTATTGGCCATCCTAGCCTAATGGGTGGTTCTAGATGCCAGTGAGAAACCTGTCTTAAAATGATGTGGACAGCTTCTGAATAAAAACACTGAGATTGACTGCTGGATTCCACATGCATATACACACATGTGCACAGGAGAACACATACATACACATGCACACATGCACGCTCACACACACAGGCCCACAAGTAAGCCTCCAAACAGATTCTCATTGTAAAAAAGGATGTAAAGAAAGTAGAAAGTTATGTATGTAAAGAAAGAAAGCTATGTCCTGGGAAGAGATTGATGATGCATCCATCCTTTGTGGTACTTAGGAAAACTGCAACACATTAGTCAAAACAGATTCCTAGAAACCCGAGAAAGTGTTATTTCAGGTGTATCAGAGAGTGTGTCCCAAAGAGATTAGTATGTGAGTCTGTGTAGACTTAGGAGGAGAAGGTCCACCATGTAGACAGTGCATGTGAATATATTCTCCAGAAAGGACCATGACCAAAAGAAAAAGAACATGCTACTTTAACAAAGACAGCAGTATACACTGTAGGTAATGATGCCAGTCTTCAGCTCCTCTGCTGCCTGTGTGCAGTTGCTCATAATCTATCCTATTTTATACATTTATTTTATACATCTATACATTTTGTGTGCTGGCTCTTCTTTTTGTTAAAGATTTATTTATTTATTTATTTATTTAATGTATATGAGTATACTGTAGCTGTACAGATGGTTGTGAGTATTCATGTGGTTGTTGGGAATTGTATTTTAGGACCTTCTGCTCACTCAGTCCCTGCTCGCTCTGACCCAAAGATTTAATTATTATATATAAGTATGCTGTAGTTGTCTTCAGACGCGCCAGAAGAGGGTATCAAATCTCATTATGGGTGGTTGTGAGCCACCATGTGGTTGCTGGGATTTGAACTCGGGACCTTCGGAAGAGCAGTCAGTGCTCTTACCCGCTGAGCCATCTCTCAAACCCTGAGTCTTCTTTTTTGCAGTTGTTTTTGTTTCCATTTCATTTATGATGGAAATTTAATCCAGGTTTTTGTGTGTGTTCAGCATGCACTCTGCCTCTGAACTATACCAATCTCCTCTGGTTATTTTGATGTGCAGGTATTATTTTTTTTCCCTT
>LR749644.1:972821-1005967 GCA_902729485.2 Mus minutoides | reverse complement strand
CCCCCCCCCCCCCCCCCCCCCCCCCCCCCCCCCCCCCCCCCCCCCCCCCCCCCCCCCCCCCCCCCCCCCCCCCCCCCCCCCCCCCCCCCCCCCCCCCCCCCCCCCCGCTCGCTCCGATCGGCTCCGCTCATTCTGGCCGTCCCCATTCGGCTCCTCTCGCTCCAGACAGCCTCGCTTGCTCAGCCTCGCTTGATCCGGTTGGTCTCTCTGGTCCAAGGATTCATTTCTTATTATTCTTCATAAGTACGCTGTAGCTGACTTCAGATGCACCAGAGGAGGGTGTCAGATCTTGTTCCGGGTGGTTGTAAGCCACCATGTGGTTTCTGGGATTTGAACTCATTACCTTCGGAAGAGCAGTCGGGTGCTCTAACCTGCTGAGCCATCTCACCAGCCCCCGTATTATTTTTTTATAATTCATTATGCTATATATTGCATATTTGTAATATTTCCAATTTTAATGTTGGAACTTCCTCATGAAGAGATGTACTTTTTGTCCATCTGCACTTGTGAAAGGTAAAAATTTTTCTTTTTTTTAAGATTTATTTATTATTTTATATATAAGTACATTGTAGTTGTCTTCATACACCCCAGAAAAGGGCATTAGATCTCATTACAGATGGTTGTGAGCTACCATGTGGTTGCTGGGATTTGAACTCAGGACCTTCAGAAGAACAGTCAGTGCTCTTAACCGCTGAGCCATCTCGCCAGCCCAGTAAAAATCTTTCTATATTCTTGGGTAACTGATGGAGGGTTTTTTATTTGGTTGGCTTTTTTGTTGATGTTGTTCTGGTTTTGTTTTGTTTATGTCATCAAGAGTTAAATTGAGAGCTGGAAAGAAAGCCTGCTGTTCTTACAGAGAACCTGGGTTTGATTCCCAGTTATAGATTCCCATCTCTAACTTCAGTTCCAGGGGATCTGATGCTCTCTTCTAGCCTCTGATGGTACCAGGCTTGTACAGGATACACAGACATACCTACAGGCAAAAATACCTATACACATAAAATTAGTTTTTCCAAAATTATGCTTTCAGCATTTTGATGCTTTGAAATTTTAGATCTTTCAGACTTTCAAATTTCAAGATTATGGCGTTCCAGAGATTGTCTTTTGATTTTATTGCCCAAATTCCTTTATTTGTATAATTACTATGTTTGTGGGGGTAGGGAGATAGTTTTTCATTCATTTTCATTAAAGATGTATTTCTACTATGTAGTCCTGTTTGGCTTGGAACACATAGAGATCCTCCTACCTTTGTCTCTCAAGTGCTAGGATTGAAGGAATTTGCCACCACAACTACCCCTCTTTAAATAAAAGTTTTGTCTTGTCCATTTACAAACTTTAATATCCTGGGACTGTAGAGATGGCTTAGCATTCATGAGCACTGGCTGTTCTTCCAAAAGACATGGAATCGGTTCCTAGCATACACATATCAGCTTATAACCATCTGTAACTCTAGTCTCAGGAGCAGGGTACTAGGCACACATACATGTACATAAAATAATGAAATTATTTTATTTCATTAATAAATTTATTTAATTTAATAAATTTTAGTCTAATGTTTATTTCCCCTTTACCCTTTACTTTGCTTTGAGGTTTATCTATTGAACCCTGAGAATTGTAGAATTGTAGAATTTCCCACTGCAGGTCTAGGTGATCTTATATCCCCTAAGCCTTTTCCCTTATTCTCGGCATTTAGTGCAGAAAGGCAGTTGTGTTCATAGGCTCAGGTCAGGGTCAGTCTCTCTGACAAGATCATAGGACAGCATCATGTGGCTGGCAATCACTCATACAGTGCCTGTGTTAGTTCATGAGGTGCTGTACAATGATGACACAGAATTTTTTCTCTTTTTGCTCACTATTTTCAGCGCTTCATAAAAAATTCTTCCTCTACACTGCTTTCTAGTTATTCATATCTTTAACAGAGGGAAGTCAGGATAAATGACGAGTCTTTATTTATCATGAATTATGTTTTACCTTCTTTAAAAAAATTATTTTGAATATGTGGATTTACATGTAACAAATGTCTTTCCATTTCCTGCAGTCATTAGCATCACTGTGGCACTGCCTTTGAGGCAGCATGAGTGTCCAGACTATACATTCATCCTGGAAAGTATGGAATTCAGTGTCCCGCATAGAGACTGAGAGGGTGGGGGAGACAGCTCCTCAGGGGAGCCGGTGGCTGCTGCCTCTCCCAGCTGCTTCTCTGTGACCCTCTTTTTCTCTCCAGGTTTGGTCGAAAGAATGTGCTGTTTTTGACCATGGGCATGCAGACTGGCTTCAGCTTCCTTCAGGTCTTCTCTGTGAACTTCGAGATGTTTACTGTGCTTTTTGTCCTTGTTGGCATGGGTCAGATCTCCAACTACGTGGCAGCATTTGTCCTGGGTATGGACATCAGGTTGGAGTTGAGTACTTGATCCTGTCTTTCACTTGACTGGAGACAAGTTGTGATGTCCCTTGTGGCTAGAATTCCCTAGCAAATAAACCTAGTTTACCAGATAGGCAATTGAGCCTAACAATGGTTCTGACTTCTGATGTCCAGTTCTTCTGGCCTCTGACTTGTGGCCTCTTGGCCTTATTAGTACTTCTGTCATTAACTAGGATTCCCATTTTAAAGGCTTGCATGGAAAGGGCTTAGGTAACAGGAAAGAAGGAGGCACACCAAGGGGAGATGGGCTACGATGGGCAGGCTGCCCAGGAAAGAGATGCTGCAGAGCATTGGTGGCTATCAGTGTCTGCAAAGGACAGTGAGTTGAGCAGTCCGGTTCAGGTTTTGGTCAGTCTACCCTTCAATGCTATGACTTAGGCAAGCTACCTTGTTCCCACTGGAAAGCTTCTAGTCTCTCTGTTTAGAAGAACCTTGCTCTAACCAATCAGACCACTGGGTTCCTTTGGCTGTATAATGGGAAGGATGATTATTTTCTTTTCACAGTTACTAGAACATTTTTTCCACAAAGGATAATAGTTAGCATATGTGGCTTTAGTAGTGACTTTGCCTTTGACTAATTCTTCCTTGTGTAAGGACTTACAGGGGCCTAATGCTCTCTAGCATGTGTCTGAGGGTGGTGATGATGTTTTCATAAGAGAACTGTTACCTATATACCTCAGAGAAAAACCCTAGGAGCAAATCAGAGCAGACTTAGTTCAGATGTAGCCCTTCACAGAGACTCTCAACACAGAGCTACTTCTGGCTCCCTCCTTGTCTCAGTGTTAAAAATGATATCACAGAAGATCCATAAGGAAATGATCCTCATTAATGATTAACTTGACTCTTCCTTGTTTTGAACAGGAACAGAAATTCTTTCCAAGTCAATTCGAATTATATTCGCCACCTTAGGAGTTTGCATATTTTATGCGTTTGGCTTCATGGTGCTGCCTCTATTTGCATACTTCATCAGAGACTGGAGGATTCTGCTAATGGCGCTCACCGTGCCAGGGGTGTTATGTGGGGCTCTCTGGTGGTGAGTATGGCCCTTGCCCTTGGGCTGCCTACCATGTGGGGTGGCTTCTGTGTCATATCCACTAGAGGGCAGCAGTAGCCCTCAAATTCCAATTTTAGATCACAGAAAAAGGGGGTGCAAATTATTTATAAGTCAATTTATAAAATCTCTGCATACTCAGAAAAGCCAAAAAAAGCACAGAATCCCAACACATAAGTGGGCATCTCCTCTGCCCTGTTCTAGGTTAAGCTAAAAATTTGCTGCAAGCAGATAGAGACTAGCCAAAGCTCTGGGAAGTTCTCAGATCCCAGCAAGACCTGGACTGTAGCTGCCTGATGCTGAGGCCTCAGACCAGGGGGGTTGGGAAGTAAAGAGAGGGAGAGTTCCAAATTGAGCTTCCTTGAGTGGCCATGCAGAGGAAGGCAGGCTCCAGCTGTGCTTCCAACAGAAGGAGATTGGGCAGGTAAAGCAAAAGCTATTCCAAGGCAAGAATGGATCCTAGCAGTGATTACTCCTTAGAATAGACTAGAATAGGGTGAGATCCTCATCCCTTGCACAGTGGAGAGCATCCTGAAGAAGAATGGGAACAGAAGAAACAATGTATCAGGAACATGGTTCCTGATTATGAGAGAGGAGAGAGGGCTGCCTGGTCACAAGGATAAGGAAAATAGCCACCAGTCTCCAGCCTTGGTAACAATGCTGTTTTGTAGAGAGACTGACAAGTCTATTGAGTAAATCAGAGGTGGAGCGAGGAAGAGATGGATGTCAAGTGATCCCTGCAGAAGGTCCGGTGCCTCACAAGGACAAAGTAGACATAGCAGGATCTGGGTGGGCCTGACTCTCAGCAGAAGCCAGGCATCAGGAGCCCATCTAGTAACTGTCTCCTTAAAGCCCAGAAGGGGGCGCCACCATTGCAGACATGCAAGTGCCAGCCATAGTGGAGATCCCCTTGGGATGTACAGGAGGATGCTTCAGGTTTTGCCCACTTCAGTCAGTGTTCAGCAGAGCTCATACCTCAGGTAGTTACTAGGCCATCTCTATTTCTGGCTTATCAACACATCTATCAACTGCCTCTCTGTCTGAAACCTCATTTCCCATATGAAGCTGAGCCAAGTCCAGCCTCTGGAGAGCAAGTGAACAGGAAGTCTCACTAGATTGCATTGGTCTTCCAGGTTCATCCCTGAGTCCCCCCGATGGCTCATCTCTCAAGGCCGAATTAAAGAGGCAGAGGTGATCATCCGCAAAGCTGCCAAAATCAATGGGATTGTTGCACCTTCCACTATCTTCGATCCAAGTGAGGTAAATGCCATGTGGAAGCTGCTGGGGAGGCTCACACTCACCATCTTAGGTCAGCAGCATACAACACAGCTCACAGGAACTTAGCCCTTGCTTTCCCTAAGCCATGACCAACCCTAAGGCAAGGGGTGTTAAAATACAGAAGTTGGAGGAATAGAGAGATGACTCAGTCTGTAAAATGCCTGCCACCCAAGCATCAGGGCCTGAGTTCAGATCCCCAACAACAGACTGAAAAGCCAGGCATGGCTGAATGTGCCTGTAATCCCAATACTGGGGGCGCTGAGACAGAAGGATCCCTGGGACTTACTGGTCAGACAGACAACCAGTCAGTGAGAGACTCTGTCTCAAAGAGAAGCTAAAAAAGTGGTTGGCCGTAACATCCCAGGTCAACCTGTAGCCTAAACACCTACACACCTACATCTGGCCCAGGGTGGCCTCAAACCCAGAGTGCCTCTTCCTCCCTGTTGCAGGGATTAAAGGTATGTGCTGCAACCACCTGCTTCCTACACCCCTTTTTAGATAGTGTCTCACTATGTAACTCTGTTTGGTCTAGAAATCTTCTGTGGAGGCAAGGTTGGCCTCAAACTCAAAGAAACCTGACTGTCTCTGACTCCCAAGTGATCTGATTAAAATTATGTACCACCACTCCTTGCTTAATCATTTTTTTAATAGTAAACACCCTTCATAAGATTTTCATCTGGGCTGGAGAGATGGCTTAGTGGTTAAGAGCACCGACTGCTCTTCCAAAGGTCCTGAGTTCAAATCCCAGCAACCACATGGTGGCTCACAACCATCTGTAATGAGATCTGATGCCCTCTTCTGGGGTGTCTGAAGACAGCTACAGTGTATTTATGTATAATAAATAAATCTTTTAAAAAAAATAGAAAGAGGTTTTCATCAACTCCAGTATTTGTAGTTTCTTATGCTTCAGAGATTGTCATCTGAAGATAATCAGAACACTGATATTTTCAATCAGCAGTGTTCTGTCTCTTTTCACTCTCTCAATTAGTTGTTACCCATCATACTGGAGCCTGATTCTTGCTGATTGCCACTTCTCTTCCCCATTCTCATGTACACTAAGGCCATGGCTTTGTGTGGTCCTGGTTCTTGCTTCCTGTTCCCTTTCCCACACTCATGAAGTTGACACTGCAAATGCTGGCAGACATGGCTCTGGGGTTTGTCTCTTACGTGAGAAGTAAAGGGACTGGTTGAAGGAACACTGCCTCCAGCCATGCTGCAGTGTGAACAGCAGGCATGTTTGAGATGCTCTAGGCATGATGAGGACTTGCAGATGGTAAGAGATGAAGCAGTTGTTATAAGCAGACAAGAAGTTTTGAGTACCAAGAGCCATACCAGCATCTCCCTGAAGTGGTATCCCAGCAATAGCTGTCACTTAGCATTCTCCAGAAGGGCTCTTAAGCACAGAAGCCAGGGCTGAAGGCATTCTAAGTCAGGTAGCTTTTGTAGCATTTAAGTAAGGGGTTAGTCTGAGTGAACCCATAAGCCTCATTGGCCTCACCAAGGAAATGTAGTTGTTTCACAGGATTCTTTAAATCCCAAGGTGACCTTTTGGTGAACTGCTGAGCTGGTAGAAACAAGTTACCAGGCTGGGTTAGCTAAGAAAGCAGCAGCACTGTGATTAGGTATGTGATTTAGTAATGGCCTTGGCTTGGTTGAATCTCATAGGAAGTTAATCTGGGTGAAGGGTGGGTCAGTTTTCCTGTTTTTCAATTTGAATTTTTTTTTTCTCTTGGAAATAGACCAGTAACAACACAGCATAAAGACTCACAACCTTCACTCCACTTACATATCAGCTCAGTAAATTCACAGCCACTTTTTTCTCTCTGGTCAAGAGAGTTGGGAGTCAGCCTTACTTAAACAACCTCAAGGCCTCCCTGGGAAGGGACAGTGACAAGGCCTCCCTGGGAAGGGACAGTGACAAGGCCTCCCTGGGAAGGGACAGTGACAAGGCCTCCCTGGGAAGGGACAGTGACAAGGCCTCCCTGGGAAGGGACAGTGACAAGGCCTCCCTGGGAAGGGACAGTGACAAGGTCTCCCTGGGAAGGGACAGTGACAAGGCCTCCCTGGGAAGGGACAGTGAGGATAGGCAGGTTGATGCAGTGAGGCGGCATCCTCCAGCTTTGGCCTCTGCCTTTTCTGTGCTCCTTTCTTTTCAAAACCTCTCTCATTTATTCTAGTTTGTCCTTGACTAAGCCTGCAGGGGCCTTGGACATGCCCTTGAGTCATTGTACTTCTGTCTTTTCAAGGAAGAACCTTAGAGTGCTCCCTAACTCTTGAGAAGTAAATAGCGAAAATGATGGGTGTTAGGTGTGTGCCTGTATGAGACATGTCTTCAACTTGTTCTCCTTCCTAGACCACTAACTATTTTCTTCCTACAGTTACAAGACTTAAATTCCAAGAAACCTCAGTTGCACCACATTTATGATCTGATCCGAACACGGAATATCAGGATCATCACCATCATGTCCATAATCCTCTGGTACGTAAGTGAGACCTGCCTGAACTGTACCCACTCTCAGGACTCTTGTCTACAGACATGCTTCAGACCAAAGGTGAAACCTCTGTCATCGCATGATACAAGGATTCTTCCTTATGATGGATAGCAGCCACGGGGACATAACAGTTTTTAATGTAATGGAAACCCAGAAAAGGAGAAAATGATCGTGGAGGCTGTTTGAGATCTAGGGCTCCCACAAGGGAATCTCACAGGTCCTTCCTTAGTTGTCCTGTTCCTTGTCCCTTCCCTCTGTAGATTATCTGTGGTAAATAGCTAGGAAGAAACTGACAGCAATTCTACTGTGCTCATGGAGACAGAGGAAACACCCCTACATTGGGTCCACATAGTCCTTCATTTCCACATACTCCTAAACAGCCCCCCACCCCACCCTGCTCCATATCTGACTGTTTTTTGTTTGTTTGTTTGTTTGTTTTTTGAGACAGGGTTTCTCTGTATAGCTCTGGCTGTCCTAAAACTCACTCTTTAGACCAGGCTGGCCTCAAACTCAGAAATCCACCTGCCTCTGCCTCCCAAGTGCTGGGATTAAAGGTGTATGCCACCACTGCCCGGCTCTGACTGTTCCTTTTAAAAATGTTTTCTGTTGAGCCGGGCATGGTGATGCACGCCTTTAATCCCAGCACTTGGGAGGCAGAGGCAGGTGGATTTCTGAGTTTGAGGCCAGCCTGGTCTACAAAGTGAGTTCCAGGACAGCCAGAGCTACACAGAGAAACCCTGTCTCGAAAAAAAAAAAAAAAATGTTTTCTGTTGATGACACATACTCTCTGGCTGGGACAGTTGGGGGTTTGAAGAAGGGCCTTAATGAAGATACTTGATCCTTTAGGTTCCAGAGGCTGCTAAGAGCTTTCTGGAAACAAGAAAGTGGGATATGGTCCTTCTAGGATGTTCATAGATTGTACTGAAGTCAATGCTATGGCCTGGATGTCCTCTCCAGGTGTCTTCTGAGAAGATGTTGCAGTTATCAGAAAGGAATCTATCATTCTGTCAAGGGGGGGGGGGGAACAAGGATACCTGCATAGCTTCTGCCAGACCCCTAGGACATTGGAGACTCTTGAGTCTACTGGATGAGTGGTGATAAGATGGTGAGAGGGCAGGGCTGGAGAGATAGTTCAGCAGTTAAGAGCACTGACCTCTCTTCCAGAGGTCCTGAGTTCAATTCCCAGTAACCACATGGTGGCTCACAGCCATCTGTAGTGGGATCTGATGCCCTCTTCTGGTGTGTCTGAAAACTGCTACATAAATCTTTCGAAAGAAAGAAAGAAAGAAAGAAAGAAAGAAAGAAAGAAAGAAAGAAAGAAAGAAAGAAAGAAAGAAAGAAAGAAAGAAAATGGTGAGAGGGTAGACTTCCCCTCAGAGTCCTTCCTGACTCAGCCAGTTTTGCAGAAAGAAGCTAGTTTGCTTTCTGGTTTGGGGCAAGGATCGGCCTGAGTCAAATTGTCCAGGATGCCTCAAAGGCAATTCAGCACACATGGATCCACCTCAGGAACAGGAGCCGCTTGGAGACTACCCCAGATTTCTAGCCTGAGATATACCACTTACTTTGAATCTCCCACACTCTCCTAGTGTTCTGGAGTTCCCTGGTGCTTATAAGCCTACTCTCTTCCTTCACTATAACATGTTTCAACCTGTACATGACTTAAAGATAGTCTGGTTTGCCATATAGTATCGGTCATCAATGAAGAACCCCTACTAGTATCAGAGCCAGGCATGGGGTTGGTTGAAAAAACAGTGAGGCCTCCCGCAACATTGAGAGCTCCCCTTCTAGAACACTAGGGTTCCTGTCAGCCCTTTCTTGACTGATCACAAATAGTCTACTAAGGGTCCTTCTCCAAATGTTTGTGCTATATTTTCCTGTAATCCTCCACTTCTCTCATACCTGACCTAGTCCATTAAACATTCTCTAGTTCTTCTTATACTGCTGTTTACAGAGCACATACAGCAGGGAACTGGGTTTTTACAAATACTTCAGGAGTAGGATTTTAATGTTGAATTGCATGTTGGGACTTTTCCCTTAGTGATTAAATCAGTGTGAATTATGTAGGCTCTTTTAGTGAGATACTTTCTTTATGGAATGTTCTGAAGATGCACTGACAAAGGTTATGTACACTCCTCGGGCCAGGGAAACTTAACTTCTGTGCTACGCAGTAAGGCCCAGAGTGGAGTCTACTACTGCTCTCCCATTCCGTGCATCAAGAGCAGTTCAGAACTTCTCAGGATGAAAGTTTGTGAAGGTGTGTGGGTCTGGAGAGATGGATGTTGATTCTCCAGCTATCTTCTGTTCCCTGTTGCAGGCTGACCATATCAGTGGGCTATTTTGGACTATCTCTTGACACTCCTAATTTGCATGGGGACATCTATGTGAACTGCTTCCTACTGGCGGCTGTTGAAGTCCCTGCCTATGTGTTGGCCTGGCTATTGTTGCAGTACTTGCCCCGGCGATATTCTATCTCTGCTGCCCTCTTCCTGGGTGGCAGTGTCCTTCTCTTCATGCAGCTGGTGCCTTCAGGTATGGAACACATTTGTTTACAGCTCTAGTCTTCAGTATTTCCCTTTCTTGAACCAGACTATTAATGAAGTGTATACAGTCAAGATCATTACATGTTTGCTGCATATACACAATGCTCACTTAAAAAAAAATCAAGAGATGGTATCACAAAACCAAAGTGTTCTTCATGACCTGGGCTTTGTTCAGTGGGAAGAAAGCTTCAGGCTGTTGATTAATTAAGCCTAGACCCAAGTTAATATATTCATATATATTTTTCTCTCTAGAATAAAGAGAAAGGAGAGTCATTCCACTAGTCCTGTCTTACTTATTCAAGAAATAGCTGGAGTGGGTCTTCATGGAGCCTGTTTCTAGTGGAGAAGACAAATTAGATGCTAGTACTTCACAGATGTTCTTACCATCTGTGAATATAAATAATGGAAATTCAGCTCATCTAAAGAGTAGTCATGGCAAGAGGCATTCAGTAAAATTTACATGAGGTAACAGGACACCATGAGAGTGTCAGAACATTTCAGAACATTTGATAGAATAGAGCCTGGCTTAGTGGGTCACACCTGTAATCCCAGCATAAGAAGAAGATGCAGGAGAATCAGAAGTTCAAAGTCATCTATGACCATCAGGGAGTCTGCGGCCAACATAGGTTACATGAGACCTTAATTTTAAAGAAGAAGAAGAAGAAGAAGAAGAAGAAGAAGAAGAAGAAGAAGAAGAAGAAGAAGAAGAAGAAGAAGAAGAAGAAGAGGAGGAGGAGGAGGAGGAGGAGGAGGAGGAGGAGGAAGAGGAGGAAGAGGAGGAGGAAGAGGAGGAGGAAGAGGAGGAGAAGAGGATAGTTCTGACATGCATTGAACCCAGTGTGTGTCAGGGTAACAAAAGAAAAAGAGAAAAGAAAGGTCTCAGAGGCTATGGACAGGTCTTTGCTCCTACAACTGCCTTAGCATTGCACTGATGGGCAGGAAGAACCCTTCTGACAACTTAGATAACAGAAGACAAGCTTTATTTGTCTATAACTTGCCAGAATCATTCATGCTTCTGTGGCTTTGGGAGCCTCTGGTGGTTACTTTGGGGCCTGTGATACTGGGACCTTTTATAGGAACGGCCCATTATGTAGCAAAAGGAACCTAAGAGTGGCTGGATTAGCTCTCACTTGAGCTCAGAGTGGTGTATGAGACACTTAGTTACACACATTAGGCAGTGAAGTCAATTGGAGGGTCATCCTCAAGGTCAGATGGTTTATACTTGTTTTTTCCCCAGTTATTTTATTACACTTACTTGTTTGGAGAAGAGAGACATGTTTCCAGCACACATGTAGTGGTTAGAGGACAACTTGTGGAAAGTGTTGGTTCTCCCCATCCAATGTGTGGATCCTGGGGATCAAACTTAAGTTTCCAGGCTTTGCTGAAAGCTCCATTGCCCACTGAGCCACCTCAGATCTATGAACTTCTTGAGTAGCCTGCAAGCATGACCTGAGTTAGAACTGAACTCCCCCATTCACATACAAGTCCTTAGTTAATCCCATGGTGCCCTCAGGATGAGGACCAGGTGAAGCAGCTCATCCTGGAAGGCAGGTGGGCTGGGCTGACAGGGCGCTTACCCTCTAGGTTGAGAAACGTACCCTTACATACATGAAGTGCCCTGTCTCCTTTACTAATCTCCTTTGAGAAGTCTTAGCCATGTGTTTTCTTCTGATGGAAAGTTACAGAAACTGACCAACTGCTCCACCCCAAACAAGGGAGAAATGGGAAGAGAACTCCTCAGGAAACCCTTGCACTGACTCTCTTGCCTTTGCTAACTTTCTTTGTCTCTCCAGAATTGTTTTACTTGTCTACTGCCCTGGTTATGGTGGGCAAGTTTGGAATCACCTCTGCCTATTCCATGGTCTATGTGTACACAGCTGAGCTGTACCCCACTGTGGTCAGAAACATGGGTGTGGGGGTCAGCTCCACAGCATCCCGCCTTGGCAGCATCCTGTCTCCCTACTTTGTTTACCTTGGTAAGTACCATAGTGCACTGGAGTGATGGGGCAGAAGCTTTAAGTAGCCTTACCGTGAGCTGGAGAACAAGTACCTGTAGTTAGCAGGATGCTTCAGTTACTGGATCCCTGACTGGAAAAGGTTCCTTTCCAAGTGTAGTGTAGAGAAGACACTCTTTTGCAAATATCCAGTAACTCACAGCACAGCTAGATGGGAATGAGGAAGTCTGGGAGTTTCTATTTCAGTCTCCCCAGACCCCCCATCACAAAGTACAATTTCTTCATCTGAAGAAATGCTTTAGGGAGGCAGTGTACTTTACTGGAGGAATTTTTCATAGAGTTAGGGACATGAAGAGAATCTTTTCCATGCAAGAGGTCTGATAGACAGACAATTACCATAACATAAACACCTCATTCCTTCAGTTTATCTGTGGAGGTCAGAGAACAATTTAGGGAGTCACTTCTACCATGTGGATCCTGGGGATGGAACGCCAGTCTCCAAGCTTAGCAGCAAGTATTTTAACCAGCTGAGCCATCTCCCTGGCCCTCAGTTTACTTTTCAAAACAGTAGCTCACTAAGTTGTATGAGCTGGGCTTCAACTTTTGCTCCTCTTGCCTCAGCCTGCTGACTAGGTGGCATATATAGGCCTGCATGGTACACTTGACAAGATATTTTATGCCCTGTAAAGATCTTCTGCCTTTTGACATTTTATGTAGCAGGACACCAGTTTCTCTGGTTCAGAGAAGTACTCCCTTCTGGCAGCTGCTTCTCCTCTCTATCTCTAGTTCAGGAGAGGACTTGCCAGTGTCCAGAGAGTAGCAAGTACTTTGCAAGCATGCTACATGGCTCTAATTGGGCGGTAACCAGAGTGTAAATCAGACTGTGACACATGTGCAGAGGTGGAAAGTTGTTCCTGTCCTGGACAAGCAACTTGTGTTGCTTGGAAACCCTGCAGCTGTCCTGTCTCTGTTCCCCTCTACCTCTCCCTTGTCCAGTGTAAACACTGCTGAACCTCTGGGCACATGTGTTCCAGGTCTGGGTTCTGAATCTATAGATGCCAAACTTCACTCTGGCAGCCCAAGCTTTGGGAAGCTCTGGAACCCACAGGACAGTAAGCACTATATAGAGTCCTTAGAGAATAAAGGGCCCGACTAAGACCTAGTCTCACTGTAACCTGGGTCCTCTGCTCGACCATAGGTGCCTATGACCGCTTCCTGCCTTATATCCTCATGGGAAGTCTGACCATCCTGACAGCTATCCTCACCTTGTTCTTCCCTGAGAGCTTTGGTGTCCCTCTCCCAGACACCATTGACCAGATGCTAAGGGTCAAAGGGTAAGAGACCTCCCTCCTAACACTGTGGATTCATTGGGTCCGGGCCTGGCCAGTTCTTATGGGTCTGCTCCTTAAAGTAGTGCTCCCTGAATACTCCGTCTCACAAATACCTGGACTACCTTGACTATGGTGCTATCTACAGCAATGGCCTGATCCTGTGTGACCAGGTGTCCTTGTGAATGCCAATGAAAGCAGCAGCTCTGACTTACTAAAGGGACCAAGAAAAACATCAGAATTTGCCTTGCAGTTTGTTTTGTTTCTCTCCTGATCTGGTTTACCTGTTTTCATACTGGTAGGTATCTGTTTAAAGTTTGTTCCTAACATTAGTTTTTCTTGTTTTAATAGAATAAAACAGTGGCAAATCCAAAGCCAGACAAGAATGCAAAAAGATGGTGAAGAAAGCCCAACAGTCCTAAAGAGCACAGCCTTCTAACACTCCGTCCAGAAGGCCAAAAACTGATTGGAAACCTTCATGTTGTCAGAAATGCTCTCAATGACTGAGGACTTTTCTGTTCTGTTAACCTTGTGTCTAACATGCTCATGGATTGGGGCATCTGTCCTGGAGAGTCACCTTCCTCTAGGGCTACCAAGGCTAACCAGACAACTTGCACATCCCATCCCAGTGGTGGACGTGGGCCTTCCAAAGAAATGAATGAGTCTCTTGAACGAGCAGGACTTGGAAGACTATGAGAAACAGCTGCTAGACATGTTTTGTTATGTTTTAAGACCTGATAAGGGTACAGATAGACCTACAGGTCTGTTTTCCCCTCCTTTCCCTAACTGCAGAACTTACAGGAAAGGAATAAGTGTGGCTCAGGGGCAGTGTACTTGTCTAGGATGCACCAGAAGGAAACAAAAATTTCTTTTCAGAAAATAAGTGATTCCATGGATACTTTGATTTCTCATCTTTTCTCAGTTAAAAAGTTTTAACTGCAACACTCTTAACTCATGATATAACACAAGACCTAGGGAGCCCAAAGGAGACTAAGATGGAAGCTGGTCCATAAAGCAGACAGTGTGTGGACTGTGACTGCTCAGTCCCACAGCCAGGTACTCTGTGTGTCTGGTCAGGGTCCTGGGCTTGTCCAGGCCCTGTGAGAAATCTACTGTTGAGGCCAAGGCTTGTCTTCCGCTGCTGTGTAAATCAGAATTCTGGCTGCCAGCCAATTATCTGTGTTTTGAAGGAAATGTATGGATAACAGAGTGTCCCTTCCCTCTCACTGTCACCAGCACTGTCATGGGGGGGGGGGGTGTTTGTTTGTCATCTGCTGTTGTGTCTCAAGCTATTTGTTCCTTAGCAGAAGCTTGGGAGCTGCCTGTGTTCCCCAGCCCAGGGTCACCCTGGCTGGTGTGCAGTTACCACCATACAAGGCCTTCCCAGTCTTAGCGACTAGAGCTGCTCTGAGTGCCAAAAGTAATAACACTATGCTTCTTCCTTTTACGATGTGTAATCATGAGGAAAATTACAAGAAAGAAATGTAAATTGTGTTGACAGTCTCTCAGAGTTGCTGGCTGCAGTCATGTCACATCGGTGGGTATTTTGTGTTTAGTGTGATTGTCTTCTCTTCTGATTATGTTGCCATGGTGCTCCGAGAGCACATGCTTCACCCACTTAAAATACAAAACAAACACAAAAACCTGTATTTTGTGAAGGCTGCTGAAGTGCCTTGGGCAATGAAATGGTTTTAATAAACAATGATTTTTTTTAAATAATACTAACTGAATACAGTCTTTATTCCTAGAATTCGATGGTTTCTTGCCACCCCAGAATGCAACTCTTCTGTAGGCTAATGGTAGCAGTGGTTTGGGGTTCAAATTTAACTCATACTGTACAGTAGGCATCTATTTAATATTGACCTCATTCCACTGGTACACTTAGCCTAGGTCTCCTTGGAAACAGCCTAAGCCCAGAGTTTCTGAACAGTTACATACTTTACCTGTGAAAAGGACTCTGAGGTACAGGAATACAGAGCAGGGAAGGAAGGAGACCCATTTCTAGGGGAGGGCAGCACTAAGGAAAGAGCTCTACAGTGGCAATAATTTCTGAGAAAGCCTGGGGAATACATTTCAAAGACCATGGAAAAAAATGGGGAGCACTTGCCTATCATCACCCATTCAAAAAGATAACATGGGGGACATCTGTTCCCCACATTCTTAGTTTACACAGGCATGAGTCACACATAGATCCTGTCTCTTGGATGGAGAGCAGGCAACTATACACTGCAGACCCAAGTGAGGCCCTTCAGGCTGCACCTCAGCAAAGATGGCCAGAAGCTGCTTGAACCCTGTCCTTGGAGCTACTGAGTAAGTGGTAGGGTAGACAGTGTTGAGCTGGGAGGTGTACAAGACACATACGATGTTGATGAAGAGTTTGTCATAGAGTCATCTGTGCTTCCAGTATGCATGGATCTAGGCCCAAAGCTCACCTGTTAGTGGACAACATGGCACATGCCAAGCAGGAGCCTCTGGCTCAGGAGTAATATAGAGCAGCACATCTAGAAGATCCATTCCGTTTCCAGTCCTCTCAAACCTGGTCCCGAGCTGGGTTCCTGATGACCTGCCTTCTCAGGAGCCCCAGATTGTGAACTGCAATCCTGCCCACCATTTCTGCTGTGAGTGATCAGTTCCTGCATGGCTTTTATCCTTGGTGTCTGGTTCCAGTCATTCATGATCTCCTAAGGCAAACACTCTCTGTGTGGGGAGGGGGCAACAGCCCAAGTCCCTTCTCCTGAAAACCCTTACCTCTGTGCAAGCCTGCTGAACATACATAGCCTGTTTCCACTGGAGCCAAGACTTTGGGAGGACTGTTCAGGAGAGAGGCATGTGAGCAATGATAATCCAAAGGCCTATGGTCACCTAAGCTGCCAAACACATAGACATGAGGGACAAAAGGTGATGGAGAAAGAAATCTTGAAAAACCAAAATCTCACCACAGGTAAACAGAAGGCCAGGATCACAGTATAGTGGTGCATATCTGCTGAGCCAGTATGGAAGATGCTGAGACAAGATGATGCTTAAGGCTAGCCTGATGCTTTCTTCTGGTCTCCACAGGCAACAGGCATATATGTGGTGTACATACATACATGCAGACAACTGTGTGTTACCCATGGAGCTGCCTCGTCCCTTGGCAAGAATTTTAATAATTTACCCCTTAATGTAAAAGCCAGTACTGGGGAGGTAGAAACAGAAGGATGCCTGGGGCTTGCTGGCCAGCCAGTCTAGCTGCCTCTGCAGGATACAGGTCATGGAGAGAACCTGACTCAAAAATTAAGGTACAGGATGATTGAGGAAGACAACTGATGATAACCTCTGACCTCCACACTTAAATGAACACACATCTATGAAACCAGGTTTTAGCTTTACCCTTGGGAATCCTTTCCTTTCTCTTCATGACTGTTCTAGCCTAGTTTGTCTTGCTGCAATGAAACACTGGTCAAAATCAACCTGGGAAGAGTTTATTACAGCTTACAGCCCATCACTGAGGGATGTTGAGAAATCTAGAGTCAGGAACTGACTCACAGGCCATGGAGGAATGATGGCTTGCTACCCCAATGGCTTGCTCAGCTTGTTTTTTGATACAACCCAGGACCACATGGCCAAGGCTGACACCTCCCCTCAGTGAGCTGGTCCCTCCCATATCAGTCTTCAGTCAAGAAAATGGCCCTCTCCCCAAACATGTCTACAGGTCAACCTGATGGAGGCAATTCTTCAGTTAAGGGTCCTCTTCCCAGGTGGCTCTAGTTTCTGTTTAGTTGAGAAACTCTAAGCAACATTCTAACTAAACCTCCCCAGCCTGTTTTTACAAAAGCAGCCAGAGTTCCACTCTGCCCCCAAGAGTCAGAAGGAAGAGGCCTGGGGGGCTGGCCTTGGATTTCTAATGCTTTCCATTTCCCTCCTGCCACAGTCAGGAAACACCTTCTGCAGAAGAGATGTGAGCTGCTCTTTCCATAGCCACCACTGGGGCTGTCTTGCTTTCCCTCCAGCTCCCCGGCAAACACTGAAATCTCTTACCTAGGCTATAGACCGAGGCCTCCATCCTGCAGGACATATGCAAGGTACAGAAACGAAAAGCAAGTGACTCAGAGCCACTACATGGTTCATTTGGGTTTTCACTCCAGATTTCGACTGCTCTCTCTTGGCTCTGTAATAACAATTGTTTTATATTTGTTCTGTCTCACACACATATACATAGACACACACATACACACATATAACTCCATTGAGAGAGAGAGAGAGAGAGAGAGAGAGAGAACTAACTGTATCTGTCATGATGATGTTTCCCAACAGCAATTGTTGTTTGCAGGTATTCTGGGCCAGTATTGGGCAGGGCTTAAAGCATCTGGGGAAATTTTGTGGTAAGTCTGCCTTGGCAAATACATATCCCAAAAATATATAACTACAGCAGCTGATTGTGGGGTTCCGTGTTAAAGGCCATCCTGCAGTGTGTCCCTAGTGCTCTGTGTGAAGTCCAAACTTAAAACTATCTTGTCATCATGGAGAGACCTCCAATCTTGCCAACTATTGTCTGTCCACAAGGACTTAACCATTGCTCTAAAGGCACCCACCTAAAGGCTCACAGACAATAGCTTGCCTGGTCAAGTATGGTTTTCATTAATGGTTGTCTTTCCTGCTGCTATCCTCATCCTGCAGGGGAAGAAGCTAAGGGTAGTTAAATACTATGCCTCAAATCGTAATCAGAGATGAGACTTGGGCCTGGCCACTAGCTGTTGATGAACAGCACTTAGAGCAAGGAATCTAAACCTTAAGCCTGCATTTCCTATTTTTTAATCTTTTTTGCCTCTTTTTATTGATAAGGCCAGTGCCTAATCCCAGACAGTGAAGTAGGCACCACTCAGACCAGGGAATCCAAACCTTAGACTCAGCATTTTCTGGGTTTGTTTGTTTGTTTGTTTTAATCACATGAAGGATCTTCCTTTTCACCCAAGTGCTTTATATATGTGAGTACATGTGGAACTTGATAGTCAATGTCAACATCTTTCTCAATTGGCACATTAACTTATTTTGTATATGTATGGTATATACATGTGTGGCTATGCATGTGTGTGTGTGTTGTGTGTGTATGCATGCATGTGCATACACAGCATGCTTGTAGGCCAGAGGCTAAAGTTGAGAGTCATTTCCTTTTTATTTTTAATTTTTCAACATTTTTATTTAGTGTGCTGGAACAAGCAAGCTTCTGCCACATGCATATATGATCAGATGTCAACTTGTGGCAGCTGGTTCTCTTCTTCCACCACGTGGAACCTAGAGATTAAACTCAGAGCCTAAGGCCTAGTGACAGGTACCTTATCCTGCTGAATCATTTGGCCAGCCCTGGACTCTATAGATTCAGGTAGTTTGGCTGGCCAGTATACCCGAGAGACTCTAGTCTCTGCCTCCCTGATGCTGAGAATACAGGTACAATGGGTGTCCAGCTTTGGAGACTCAGCTCTGGTTCTCACGCTTGCAGGGCAAGTACTTTACTGACTAAATTATCTTCCCATCCCCTCGCTGATTTGTTACATGTCTTACTGCATGTTTAGTTACTACATACCTGGTCTTACATAAAGAGTCTAGTTACTAGGCATTATCTATAGCAACAAGAAACTTTAAAACACTTTAAAATTGTTACACAGGTAATTCTTCACAGTGGTCCTCAACCTAAGGCACCCCCTTAGGCAGCCCTCTGTTTCCTCAAATATTTACACTATGGTTTATAACAGTAGCAAAATTAGTTATGAGGTAGCCACAAAATCTTATGGTTGGAGGTCACCACAACATGAACTGTATTTAAGAGTCGCAGCATTATGTTGGTTGAGAACACACTGGTACCTCAAGGTTTAGGTCTCCACTGCCAAGGGTGACTCAGTGCCAGTCACCCAGGCCAACATCCAGCTGCCCCAGACCAGCCCAAACCGCTGCCACTGGTTAAGCCCAGCCCAGAGCAAGGACACTTGAGTCACTGGTGGTCAGTGACCTTGGCTCCTCAGTGGGCCGGTGTTCCCGGGACTTCGCAGCAGCACCGCTAGCCCTGCGCTGTGAACGCGGGCTCGTGCGCGCGCACTGCCCCGCCAGCCCACAGCGCCCGCTCGTGAGCTGCGTTCGCTCAGGGTGCGCTTGGGCCAGTCCCGCCTCCGCTAGTTTTCGCTTTCACTTTCGCTTTTTATAGCTTCTCCGAAGAGAAACAAAGCGGCGGCCACGACGGCGGACGGCCACGACGGGTGATGGGCTCGGAGGTGAGGGGAGAGGAGCGCGGCCGCCTGGACCCCGGGCCCACAAGAGAGGTAAGCGCAGCCCCGGCCGCTCGCGGGCTCCTCCTTGCGGTACTGGTGCCAAGTTCTGGATCCACGCGGGTCACAGGGACGCCTGGCGTGGGGCCAGGAGGGCCTTAAGCGTGGCAGGGTTGGAGTCCGGGTGGCTCAGAACCACAAGGCCAGGCAGGAGGACCTGGGAAGCCTGGAACCAGTGCGCCGGGGATATTGCAGTCCTGGGTCCAGTAGTGCGTTGGCCACCTGAGTGAGCTTCTTTTTGTAGTGTGCGCGCACACCTTCCTCTGTCCCTCTCCTCCTCTCCTTCCCTCTGTCTGTTCCTCTCCCACATTTTCATCCCCCATTTCCCCTTCTCTCCCCATTTGTGTAAAAATCTTTCTGAACCCGCGTTGCCTTTTGCAGCCCCCCTCCACACACACTGTCTCATGGGATGATGCATCTGAATGCAGTACCTACTGCCCCACTTGAGCTCACAAGGAACTCATGACCTCCCCTCCAGCCTTACCTGGCAGCCATAGCCACTGAGCTGCCAAGGTTTGCGCACCTGTTCTACCTCCTGGGCATTACAAGACCCTGCAAACGCAGCTTACCTTTCGTGATCATAGGCATTAAGACTAGGCTAGAATCAACCCTTCTTCCGGTGTCCTTTCCCTAAGTGAAGTCTGAGGTTCATTATGAAGGGGCCATAGCCCATGCCAGCAAAGATGGACAGGGACCTTCCCAGACCACAGATCGATCTCCTGCCTCCCACAGAGGAATGAAATACGGTGGCTGTTTTGTCTTGCCTTTAGTGATGTATACACACTTAGGTGTGAATACTGGACTCCAATCCCAAACTCTGGAGACAGCCCCTGCCCTCGGGGCATCCACCTTCCCTGGCAAGAAAAACTGTACAGATATGGTTCGATAGAGAACACCTACAACGCCAGCACCCTGGAGGCAGAGGCAGAGGGGTATCTGAGCTCCAGGCCAGCTAAGCTCCAGGTCTCAGCCAGTGCTACATAGTGAGACTGTTATACAGCAGAGATGAAACACATGGCACAAGTGACAAGAGCTAAAAGCAAAATGACCAAGCCTTCAGGTGCCTGCTTGTATTTGAATGACAGCTCTTTGCCTGGCTTGTGTGTGGTTGGCAAGAATGCGCTTGAACTCAACTTGTGTCTCCATAAATGTTATTTCCACCTAATCTCGGCGACCTGACCCTAGGTCCATGGCTGAAACAAAACTTGATCTGAACTTTAAAAGCGGTGCCTGAGTGTGAGAACGATTGCCGGATGTCCTAAGTTTACAAAACTCTGGATCTTCCCTGCCCTTAATCCTAGGATGGTATGGAGAGGTGCTGCTTCTAACACATTCTGCTTGATATGCCAGAAAAATGGGGTTTTTGTCTCTCATTTTGTGGCTTGCTTTCTTTCACAAGCTATTCCTTTTCTCCAGGGCTCCTTTCTTTCCCTCTGAGCCAAACTGAAGCAGCAACCATGGAAAATAAATACCCCCCCCCAATATTGTTTTCTAGTAAAAATGAGCAGAGTGCATCATAGTGTCTACAGCATCTGGACTTAGGCTGCGGGGGGTGGGGGTGGCAGAGGGCAAAGAGGCCCTCCTAATTCTTTCTCTAAACACTTTTGGTTTTGCTTTTAGCTGTGGACAAAATTTTATCAAATGCTCATTCTGTACTTGGCAAGGTAATCTTGTGATCACCTCTCCCTGCCAATATATAACAACACTAAATTGAGCAGCACATCCTATTTTCTGTATTCAGGCACAGCTCATCTAGGATAGAGATCTGCTCATTGGTAGCTGATAGAACACTCTTATGAGCCTGAAAAGATGGGAAAGAGATTTTAAAATCATATAAATTGATGTCTGTGTTAAAAAGGAGATTTACCGGAGTGGCTTACAGCTTGTGATCCAGGTAATCCAGCAATGGCTGCCTCCTGAATGGAAGGCAAGAATCCAGTAGCTATTCAGTCCATGAGACTGGATGTCTTTGCCGTCCCCATCTTGTAGTGAAACTCCAGAGGATGCCTAGAGAGCTGCAAGTCTTCAGTCTACGTTGCAATCCTGAAGATGTGGATTCTAACAGCAGCAAAGGAATGCCTCAGTAACAAAACTGCTTATGCGCTCGCTGTTCAGGGAGAGTGAAGGCAAGCAGGCAAAAGGCGAAGCTTCCTTTTCCCATGCCCTTTTATGTGGACTTTCACCAGAAGGTGTGGCCCAGATTCAGGGTGAGTCTTCCCACCTCGAATAAGACAATCAAGAAAATTCTCAACGGTGCACCTAGCTGCTTGGGTTCTAGTTGATTTCTAGATTTGGTCAAGTTAACAACCAAGATTGGCCATGGAGCAGTGTGCTTTTAATTGATGAGCCGTGGATCATTTAGGTGACAATCTTATAACTTTAAAGATGTCAGTTCATGTCATCCTTTTCTGTTTAGACCCTTTTTATTTTTAAATTACTTTTTTATGTGTATTTGGGGTCGGACGCACGTGCATGACTTGACACATGAATGAAGGTAAGAGAGAAACTTAACAGCTGATATTCTCCTGTCATGACACCTGGGGTTGAAACTGTCATCAGCTTGATGGCAAGTACCCTTGCCTGATGAACCTTCTCTCTGCCCCTGCTAAACCTCTTTATTTATTTATTTATTTATTTAGGTTTTGCTTTGTTTTTAGTTTTCTGAAACAAGGTCTCACTATGTAGCTCTAGCCATCCTAGAATTCACTATGTAGATCAGGCTGGCCTTGAACTCACAGAAATCTGCCTGCCTGTGTGGTACAGCACTTGGCATTAAGTGCCGGTATTAAAGGTGTGCATCACCAGGCTGGAGGGATGGCTCAGTGGTTAAGAGCACTGACTGCTCTTCCAAAGGTGCTGAGTTCAATTCCCAGCAACCACGTGGTGGCTCACAATCATTTGTAACGAGTTCTGATGCCCTCTTCTGGTATATCTGAAGACAGCTACAGTATAACTTGTCATATATATAAAATAAATAAAATCTTAACAACAACAACAAAAAAGGTGCACATCACTATAGCCAGTCTGTAAGCCTCTTTGAAAGGAATTCTTGTCTTGGCTATTCTCCATCAGCCAGCTTTGTCTTCCATAGCTCCTACCATGCTGGTTCAGGTTTTATACTTAGTATTCATTTCTCTATATTTTGTTGGTTACATGAACTTTGTAGTAGATTTAAACAGTGTATATATGTTTATGATATAGGAAAGCTCACTCCTGCTTCTGTGAAACACTTTCTGTAGGCAAACAAGATCACAGTGTTGGCTCTTTTTTCTGGACCATTCCCTATCTCCTACAAACATATTTCTTTTCTTTCTTTCTTTTTTTTTTTGGTTTTTTGAAACAAGGTTTCTCTGTGTAGCCCTGGCTGTCCTGGAACTCATTTTGTAGACCAGGCTGGCCTCGAACTCAGAAATCCTCCTGCCTCTGCCTCTGCCTCCCAAGTGCTCGGATTAAAGGCGTGCGCCACTACTGCCCAGCTACAAACATATTTCTACAATTTTCCAAATTATGTAAGTCATAGGCCACACACACACACACACACCGACACACACACACCACCTCTATTTAAATGGAATGCCCTAATTTATCCAGTTTCTCACCATAAAAATTATTTTGGAAGCCTTGTCTTTGAGTAGTAGGATCTAGCTGGTCTGTATTTATTTGGTTCAGTGTAGATGTGGTCTTAGTTCTGTCACTTTGGCATATTATTATTGTGAGTTACTCCACTCCCACCCCCAGTGTTTTTTGAGACTAGGTCTCATGTAGCCCAGGCTAGCCTTTAACTCTAGGTGTAGCTAAGGATGTTCTTGAATTCATGATCCTTTGTCTCTACCTCTTAAGAGCTAGGGTTTCAGATAGGACCTATCTTCATTTTTTTTTCTTTTTAAAAAGGATTTATTTTTGCTGATGTGTGTATTTTTACATATATGTACACATACATGTATGTACATGTGTACGCTTACATACCCATGTGTGCCTTTGGAAACCAGAAGAGATGGTTGGGCTGTTGTGGGCCAGCTGATACCGTGCTGGGAACGAACTTCTGTCATCATCGAGAGCAACCTTACACTGAGCCTTCTCTCTGGCCCCTCATGCTTTTTTTTTCTTTAATAAAATAGGGCCTCACTCAGTATGTCTTCTCAACCTTCTGCCTTAGTCTGTAATCTCCAGTAGCTAGGACTACATGTCTGGCTTTCCTGACCATTTTTTGATTAGAGATTGGAAAGTACCAAGTTGGAAAGTGCCAAGTTTTACAACAGCCATCATTCAGTTCATATATATGTGTGTGTATATACACACACACACACACACACACACACACACACACACACACATATATATATATATACATATATATACATACATATACATACATACATATATATGTGTATGTATATATGTGTATGTATATATATTTCATTTTAATGGTCATGTGTGTATGCCTGAGTGTATGTCCACCATTTGTATGCAGGAACCACATGGAGGTCAGAGGAGGGCATCAGATCCCTGTGAGCTGCCATGTGGATGCTAGGATTCACACCCAAGTCTTCTACAAGGACAGCAGTACTCTTAACCATTGAGCAGTACTCTTAACCATTTTTCCAGTCCCTGCCATTCAGTCCTTAAAAAATATTTTCCTGTCAGTGGCAAAAATTAATAAGAATCTATTACTTTCTTTTAAACATGAAACCTTTTAACATGTTTTAATTGTCAAACACTTATGTGTGTGCATGTGTGTATGTACACATATGTGTGAAGATCAAAGTATAACATGGGGAAGCCAGTTTCTCTCCTACCGTGTGGGTCCCCGGAACTGCACCCAAGTCAACAGGCTTGGCAGCATTACTTTTACTGAACTGAGTCGTCTGGCTGACCCTCCTAATACCTTCTGAGCATGTTTTTACTATTCTCTCCCAACTTTCTCCAGCATTCCTACCGATAGTATCTGCCCAGAAGAATCATCTGGAAGCTTCCCATGTTATTAAATTCTTCTTGCTTTGTTTTAAAATCCACATTTTTTTTCCACTTTAGAGATTTTAACCATCGCATTTATCTGTAACCTATTCGTGTAACTGTCTAAGGAGTGGAAGGGAAAGGCTCAAACATATCTAAGAGTTTCCCCTGGCTCTCTGAAGATGCTCAGTGAGGTGGATCTGCACAGTAATGCTTCCCAGAGGCTCACATTTCTCCAAAGTATACTTTGGAATCCCTGCTCTTCGGGTCCTCAGCTGACCTTTCCTGGCACAAAGACCTTCTGGAATATTTGCAGATGCTGAAGTCACTTCCTCATGTTTTGCAGAGTTTACTTTAGCTCAGTTAAACCAAATGCTCTATCGCTCTGTGTAAACTTCCTGGTAACTGAAGGCTCCTATAATAACCCTGCCCTAGAATAGGAGACTAGCTAGAGAAACATGGAAATTGAAATTGAGCTGCTGAGCACTAGTGATGTAGCTCCGTTGGCAGAATGCTTACCCAGCCTGCACAAGAACCCTGGTGTTCCATCCCCTACGCTGCACAGACCCAGGGGTTGGGGGGAGGGGTGCTGGAGCCACGGTCAGTCATTAAGAGTATATGCTGTGCAATTATGAGCATTGCAGCTTAAATCCCAGCACCCACACAACATGCTAGGTGTCCCATGCCTACTTGAAACTTAGCTTTGAGGGCACTGGAAACAGAAGGACCCCTGAGGTTCGCTGCTTTCTAGCCTGAGAAAAATCACCAGCTTCAGGTTCAGGCAGATACCCTGCCTCAAAGGAATAGACAGAAAATGATAAAGGGGGACCCCTAATACCCTCTTCTGGCCTCTGCATGCACCCCATCACATGAACATGCACATACAGAGATAGACAAAGCTAAAAAATAAAAAGTGTGATAGGAAGCCCCTCTAAATAATTGGGAGGTAGAAGCAGGAAGATCAGAAATTCAAGGTCATTCTTGGTTACTTGAGTTTGAAGCCAACCTGAGAAACATGAGACCTTGTTTCAAAAACTAATGGGCTGGAGATACGGCTCAGGAGTTAAGAACAATGGCTGCTCTTCCAGAGGCCCCAAGTTCAATTCCCAGCACCCATATGCTGGCAAACAGCTGTCTGTAGCTCTAGTTCCAGGGGATCAGTGCCCTCCTTTGGCCTCCATGGGCACTGGATACATGTGCTATACAGACCTACATGTAGGCAAACACACATACGTGTAAAATTTAAAAACAAACAACAACAACAAAAACAAAACAAAAAACTTGAGAGTTGGAGGGATGGCTCAGTGGTTAAGAACACTGGCTATTCTTCAGCGGAGCCAGGTTCAATTCCCAGTACCGACATGGTGGCTCCCGATTCCGTAACTCCAGTTCCAGGGCCTCTAGTGCTTTCTTTTCTGGCCTCTGCCTGTAACAGGCATACACATACCATTTGTAAACAAACCATTTTTATATATTAACGCACACACGCACACGCACGCGCACACACACAGAGTTAACTTTCCCCTGCCCCTAAGTCTGCCAGATCTGCCATCTGCAGGCAGGCCTATGTCTTTTTATGCTTTTAGAATCCAGTTAGGCTCCTGTGACCCTGCATACAGCAAGAGGGCTGGGGCAGGGGGCACACTGCAAGGAAGCAGTCTTCCTAATCATCTCCCAGTCTTTTCAGGGTACTAGATCTGGCTCTTCACTGAACCTAAGGCTGCTTTCTGACACACAGCTTCACAATCTCCTACTGCTGTTATCCAGGTCTTAGGACGTGAGTTCGAGCCCACAGAACAGAGAGAAGCAAATCCCACAAATTGTCCTCTGTCGTTTGCTCATGCACACACACACACACACACACACACACACACACACACACACATCACGCCGTGGCTTAGTAACACATGTATTATTTAAGGGTTCTGGAAGTCAGAAGTCCCAAAATGGAGAGTCTGGCAGTATCGAATTCATTCAGGACACTTTAAAGAGGAACCATGATTAATACGTTCACCTGAATGCTCTCTCCTTCTCAAGACACTCACTTACATCTGCAGTACCCCCTAGCCTGTGTGCAGGAGCATATGACTGTCTCAGGAATTCAGACGTCCACATCTTTGGAGAAATTATTGCCTTTCAACTCATAGCATAATCTTTTAAAAACACACATCTGAGCACATTACTCCTCTCTGCCCAGGACCCTGAGAGTTGCTGTGGTTCACAGAGGATACGACTGTTTGGCATCGAGTGCACTGAAAGGCTGGCCACGCCCCTTCTTAGCCGCCCCCGCTGCCTCCACACCGCTTCCTGTCTGTGACCTAACCTGTACACAGAGCATGCTTCCTACTGCAGGTCTCCACCCCACCCAGGATGTTCTCACTCTACAGAGAGTAGCAAATATTCCTGTGGTAACATTTTAGGCGGCAGGGACCACAGTTACTATGTAAAGACTCCATGGGAGCTAAGACCATGTCTAAATTTTGCCTATGATTGTATCCCTAGCAAGGTGCCCGACATGCAGTTGCAAGCAAAACTTGACATGGTCAGGGAGCTCTTGAAGACAAAGGAATATACACGAATGGAGATTTGTTTGTTGACCTCGTTTTCTACCGCCTATACTTTGCTCATGCTCAGTGTATGTGTCTGTGTGTGCGCATGTGCGCATGTGTATTATGGACATGTGTGTGTGTGTGTGTGTGTGCGTGTGTGTGCGCACACGCGCGTGCTTGGTGAATGTGTGAAGATCGTAGGACAAGCTCTGCCAATGGTCCTCCCCTTCCACTTTCTTGGAAGCAGGGTCTGTGTTGTTTGCCTCTGTGCTGTGTGCTCCTGGCTAAGTGGCCTGTGAGCTTCTGGTGAGTCTCCCTTCTCCATCTCCTGCCTTCCCATAGGAGTGTTTGGAGTATAGATGCATGCACCTGCACCTGGCTTTACATGAGTTCTGGGGAATCGAACTCAGGTCTTGATGCTTGCTTGCTCGTGTGCAGGAACTTATCCGCTGAGCCATTGTGCAGCTCCTACTCTGCATTTACCATCTTCTCTGTGTTATCTCCAGTGGTAGAATGAAAGCCCTGAGAGGAGAAATTTATCTTGTGTGTGTGCAGCTCTCATCCCAAACACCAGGGCGGTGCTGTATTCGTGAGGATGTGGGAACGACCTCCAGGGTACTCAGCGTCTCCAGGTTTCCATTTCTCACCAACCTCCTTGAAATCAGCGGATACCCCAGTTCTTCATTTTAATCACCCAACCTAATTTTGACATCAGGCTGACTGGCAGAGACCTTTTTAAAAATATTCACCTAATGCCGGGTGGTGGCGGCACACACCTTTAATCCCAGCACTCAGGAGTCAGAGGCAGGCAGATTTCTGAGTTCGAGGCCAGCCTGGTCTACAAAGTGAGTTCCAGAACAGCCAGGGCTATACAGAGAAACCCTGTCTCGAAAAAACTCTAACACCCCCCCCAAAAAAAAATTTCATCTCGAAGTGGTGGTGCACACTTAATCCCAGCACTTGGGAGGCAGAGGCAGGCAGATTTCTGAGTTCGAATCCGGCCTGGTCTACAGAGTGAGTTCCAGGATAGTCAGGGCTATACAGAGAAATCCTGTCTCGAAAAAAAAACAAAAACAAAAACAAACAAACAAACAAAAATTCACCTGCTGCTCTGAGGATGCAATAAATGAATAAAACCAAGCATCTGGCCTACAGCTGTGTGTGAGGGTTATTAAGAAATGTCTGTGGGTTGGGTGTGTTAATCCCAGCTCTTGGAGGGCTAAGGCAGGTAGATCTCTGAGTTGGAGGCCAGCCTGGTCTATACAGTGAGTTCTGTGATAGCCAGGCTATGTAGAGAGACTATCTTGGGGTTGCGGGGAGAAAAGTAAAAGAAAGAAAGAAAAATTGGATGGGATTGGCAAGCTTGCTCAGTGGGGTAAAGGTACTTCTCTTCTACCCTGATGATCTGAGTTCAATCCCCAAGACCCACAGAGTAGAAGGAAAGACTAAATTCCTGAAAATTTTCCTCTGACTTCCACATACATGCTGTAGAACATACATGCCAACACACGCACATTGCCCCCCCCCACAAGTCGACGAATACATACATGTAATATTTTTTAATGTTTATACTTGCCATGTATTGCGACACTTACCTCCAGTCCCAGCACTTAGTAGGATGAGGCAGGGGGATTACAGGTTTCAGGCCAGCTTTGATATCAAGGTCTAAAAAATAAAATTTGAACAGCAGCTGGGTGTGGTGGCCCATGCCTTTTAATCTCTGAAGGCAGAGACATCCAGATCTCTGTAGGTTTGAGGCCAGCCTGCCTGGTCCACAAAGCAAGTTCCTGGCCAATCAGCGCTACACAGACCTGTCTCAAAATAAAAATAAAAAATAGAATAGAATAGAATAGAATAGAATAGAATAGAATAGAATAGAATAGAATAGAAAGGGCAGGAAGGGAGGAAAGGCCAGAAGAGCTTGCTTGGTGGGTGGCTTTAGCCGAGTGCTCTGGGTCAGTCTTAAGTGTTTCTATGTCTGGCCTGCAGATGGCAGCATGCCCCGGGCCTCCTCGTGATGTCAGGAGGCTGGACAGCCAAGAAAGAAGAAAATGGACTCCCTCCTTCTGAAGACTTGCCTGAAAGCCAGCCACGGGTGAGTGTGAGCTTTTGCAGCCTCCTGCATTAGATTGTAGGCACTGATGTGAATGAACCACATGTCTTTTGTGTTGGAGTTGGTTGTTGATATTCACAATTCGTCTATAAAACCATAATCTGTGAAACCAGCTATCCTTATAATGTTGCAGGGAATGACGGACTCTGTGTGCAGGGTGGTACCTTCAGCACTTTTGCCAGCCAGGATAGGGGAGTGCACCCCAGTAGCTCAGCAGGTGTGTGCTATGTTGGAGTGTTAGTCGCTCCCACAGCTGCTCTGTAGTGCTTCAGGGTCCACTGGGGACTTATCCTGGCTCACCAGATCCCACGTTTTGTCAGCCCTAAGACCAGACTACTCCCTTGATCACTCCACCCACAACCCATTAATTTAATAGCTTACTTATCCTAAGACCTTATTTGTGCTTTAGTCCTTTGAGGGGCTGGAGAGACCTCAGGGGCTGCGAATGGTCTTGGGTGGAGAGCACGTCCTCTTCTTCCAGAGGACATGAGTTCCGTTCCTAGCTCATAACCCGCCCCTGGAACTCCAGCTCCAGAGAATCTGATGTGTTCCTCTGGCCTCTCATGGCACCCACACACAGAGCTGTGCACATGCAAAGGCATAAAAATAAAGCTTTAAGGAAAACTCAGTGGACTAGAATAAGCTGCTGGTGGTTTATGGTCTATTTTTTTTTTATCCCATTTTGTTAGTGTTTCTACCAAATGTTGTATTGTTGTTGAGATTACCTTCTGCCTTTTCATGCCAAAGGTCACTACACCCCTCCTTCCTTCTACCCACCCTCCCTGAATTTCACCTGCTGGGCTTGGTGATGACTGTCCCTCAGCTGCAGTCCCGTTAAGTCCCCACCTGAGAAGGTTCCTGTGACATCAGCAGCAACCTTGGTGGTCCCTGTTGCTCACCCCCAACCTGGGTCAGCTTTGCCCCACACAGTCTTCATCCTGTGGGATCCCAGACACTCAGCTGGAATGTTGGATCTTAATTTTACCAAACACCATGCTTAAGAGTGAGGTTTTTATGGTTGGAAGAAAGAGGTATTTTGTAAATCAAGTTTGCTTTTTGGTTTTTTTTTTTAAATTACTAATTTTTAAAAAATATTTAAATTGGGGCCTGGGCATAATAGTTCATACCTTTAGTTCTAGGGCTGCAGGCTGATCTCTGTGAGTTTGAGGAAACCCTGATCTACATAGTGAGTTCCCAGACAGCCAGGGCTACACAGTGGGACTCTCCAAAACCACCTTTAAAAAAAAAAAAGACATTTATTTTATGTGAGTATGATCGCTGTCTTCAAACACACCAGAAGAGGGCATCAGATCCCATTACAGAGGGCTGTGAGCCACCATGTGGTTACTGGGAGTTGAACTCAGGACCTCTGGAAGAGCAGTAAATGCTCTTAACCACTGAGCCAAAACAACTTTTTTTTTTTTAAAGCATTGGAGACTGATTTTTTTTTAAAGATTTATTTTATTTATTATATGTAAGTACACTGTAGCTGTCTTCAGACACTCCAGAAGAGGGCGCCAGATCTCGTTACAGATGGTTGTGAGCCACCATGTGGATGCTGGGATTTGAACTTATCACCTTCGGAAGAGCAGTCGGGTGCTCTTACCCGCTGAGCCATCTCACCAGCCCCCCAAAACAACTTTTTAATTGATGTGTTTTGTTCACAATCCAGTTTGTTTCTCCCTCTCCTGCGCCCTCCTCCCTTCACCCCACCTCCCTCTCTTTTTTTGTTTTGTTTTTGTTTTGTTTTTGTTTTGTTTTTGTTTTGAAACAGAGTTTCAACAGTAGCCCTGGCTGTCTGAGAACTCACTCTGTAGACCAGGCTGGCTTCCAACTTAGAGATCTGCCTGCCTCTGCCTCCCGAGTGCTGGGCCTGAATATGGGCACCATGCGGTTTAGTTCCTTTCTCTTATCTCTCTTAAATTGTTTGCATTTGTTTGGTGTTTCATTTTGGCTCTCTGTAGCAGTGGGTTTATTCTCAAGCACAGTCAATAGCCTAGAGAAAGGACTACTACCAGGAGGAGGGGGAGGGTGGATGTGGGTTGGCTCAGCAGGCGAAGGTGCTTGCTACCAAGTCCAGTGACCTGAGTTCAGTCCACATGACCCACATGGCAGAAAGAGAGAACCAACTCCCACAAGATATTATCTGATGTCCATCGTGGTGCTTGTAAGTGCACACAGACAGGCACACAAAATAAAATGGAACTTCAAACATGTTTTTTAAACAGCTAATATTAGGGCTGGAGATGTAGCTCAGTGGTAGCAAAAAACAACGGCTGGTAGTGGTGGTGGTAATGATGTTATTCTTTAGTTAGAAATACAGAAGCCAGGGCTAGGAGTGTCACCCTAGGTAGGTGGCCTACCCTGAGTTTCATTCCCAGCACCTAAAAGAGAGAGAGAGACAGAGAGAGACAGAGAGAGACAGAGAAAGACAGAGCGAGACAGAGACAGAGAGACAGGTAGAGACAGAGAAAGAGAGAGAGAGAACTGTGACTTACAGAACAAGTCAGGATGCCCCTAAGAGCCTGGTTTCTTACCCCTTTGGCCTCCAGTGGGTGGGAGATGAACCACATTTGTCTTCATACTGACCAGAAAAACAAAGTGAAATTAACAAGAAACAAAAACATAATCTTCAAACAATACCTAACTTTACACTTACTATCCTTTATTCAACTGTCTGTCCTGTTTCTTTTAACCCAAATTGTTGAAACACACTGGCCAAACTTGCCTGATCTGCATGATTCAGATTTTACTGGTTAAGGGTTGAAGTCGCATCTCAAGAGCCAGAATGCTTGCCTAGGATGTTCAAGTCTGCATGCTTCGGCCCCAGCACTACAAAGTTAACAAACAAATTACCAGTTAGAGGACAGATGGTGCAGCTAGCTGGTAAGATGTGTCAGATTCCATCCTGCAAACTGGAAAGGGCTGTTGTTGTTGTTGTTGTTGTTGTTGTGTTGTGTTGTGTTGTTTTTGAGACAGGGTTTCGTCTCCCTGGCTATCCTGGAACTCCCTTTGTAGACCAGGATGGCATAGAACTCATAGAGATCCACCTGCCTCTGAGTCCCAGGCTGGGATTAAAGATGTGCCCCAACACCTCCCAGCCTGGAAAAGTTTTCTTTTAAAACTTGAAAAGCCCTCTTTCTGTACCCAGATTTAGCGACACATTGGAGGGACACACACCAATGAACACTGAACTCCAGGGGCATAGCTTTCTCGGCTTCATTCTAGAAACTGATTCAAAAGAACCAAATTCTTGCCACGAGTGAGCTGCTATCCCAGTCAGTGACTCTGGGAGCAGTCTTCATCTTTCAAGTGCTTGCAGATGTCTGGATGGGTGTTACCTGAGATGGTTAAGCACTGGTAACAGATAGCTAAGATTCTCATACAAGACTTCCCAAACATGTCTGACTGACTGCTATGAACCAGGAACCTCCAGGACAAACTGGGCATTTCTTGCTGGCTGACTTGGGTCAGTAGGCACCCCAACTATGAACTTGTGATTTGGGGAGTGTTTTTTTTTAATTTTCCTTTAAAAACAAAAACAAACAAAAAAACTACACACACAAATATAATAATAATTTTAAAAAATATAAAGCAAGAAATGAAAGTATGGGTCTTGAGGTTTTTCTGGAGAGAATGGGCAGTTGTTGAGAGTGGAGACTCTTTCCAGGGCTTTTCCGAGGTGGACTGGACAGGGGACTAGGAACAGTGGAGGCCTGGACCAGAGAGAGGAGAGGAACAGCAGAAGCTGGGAAGTAGCATGGGGGCCTGGGGCGCTGGGTAGCTAAAGGACACTGTTCTCTGAGCCTGCCGCTGTCTATAGCATGGGTGTCTGGAATTCTCCCTGCCACCTGTGTGTCTGTGTTCAGTTTCTTGCCCACTTGGACTTAGAAAGCCCTGGGGCTGGGCTGCTGCTTTTGAGTAAAACATAGGTGTGAGAGCCACGGTGAAGGACAGAGCAGGTGGGGACACAGTCATAAGGTATTTCCGGCGGGGTTATTTTGAAGTCACCACTTAGCAGTTTTCAGTTGAATTGTGTTTTCCTTCCTGCAGCCCTTCCTTCACTGAGACTACAATACGGGTGATTGCACTGGGCTCTGTTTTTAGGGAGCTCCTCCGCTGGTATGGTCTGCGTTGGAATAGAAGTGAATTCCTCCCCCCCCCCCCCC
>LR749644.1:881575-971856 GCA_902729485.2 Mus minutoides | reverse complement strand
CACAGGCCAAACATGTAGAAAGGGGTGTGGCTTAAATGTGTCTCCAATTTAATTCTAGGTTTCATTCCTTGGCTTGGAAAATGCAGGGAGTGTTGGGGTCACTCTTAAACACATTATAATGTGTAACTTCCAGTGAGTCAGTAGTTTTATTTGTAAATTTTTTTTGTTACATATTTGCCCTCTGAACCATCTCACTGGCCTAGTATGTGTGTATGGTATGTATGTATGTATGTATGTATGTATTGTGGTGCTGGGAACTAAACCCAGAACCTCATGCATGTTAAGAAAGTGCTCTACTATCAAGCTATAGCCTGACATGGTATTTTAGATGCCTAAGAAAAAAGACAGTTGCCCCAACAATCTTATTGTCCTCCTGGGGCTGGCAGTCCAACATGGTCAGTAGACTGCTTGCCTGGTATGCATGAGGCCCTGGGCTCCAACCCCAACACTGTATAAAACTCAGTGTGGTGGTGGCCACACTGGAGAGGTGGAGGCAGGAGGATCAGGACTCTGGGGTCATCTATACCGACATGGAAAATACCCTAAAAATCCCAGGTAGACCAGGCTTCATGAGACTTGCCCTAGGAGTTCCAATAAGTTCCAGCTGGAGGAAAGAAGACAGATGGTGTCTGTCTTAGACACTCAGGTGTAAAGAGAGAGTGGCTATCTAAAGCCATCATACTAGATAAGTTGGCTGGACAGATTCTGGTGGGGTTATGAGTTTGAATTTGATGCCAAAAAAAAAGAAAAGAAGAAAAAGCAATACATTTTGAAACAGAGGGGATGCTTAGAGAATAAACAGGAAACTTTTATTTTCGCTTTACATCTAGAAAAAGCAATGCTTTATTTTTGAACAATTTCCCAAGGTCACAGGGCCAGCTGGGATTGTAGTCAGCACACCTCAAAAGTCCCATAAGCTGGTTTGTGTTATCTGCAGCTACAGGTGACTTTGCCTGTGGCCAGGTCCCCACCCAGCCCTGACCTTGTGTATCTTTAGTTTATACTTGGCTGCATTTATCTTTGACTATCACTCCCTAAACTGATCTGTCACAGGGTGAAAGGGGACTTTACCTAAAGTCCCTGTTGTTGGCACTGGGAAAGCTGGGGCAGGAAGCCGGCCAATTCTCCTCACTCTGAATAAAGAACGTGACGGACAAGTCCCTAGGGTTGCAGTACAGCATGAACTGGTGTCTGTCAACTCCCTGCCAACTGTGGTTTGCACCCGGGTGTTCTGTGTATTCCTATGTTATTTCTTGGGTGTTCAGTAACCAGCTAAGCACCTAGAATGTACCAGGTTGATCGGTGGGCACAGACTTACAGTAAGGAACAAAGGATACCATGCCTTCCCTCAAGAAGCCATGGCAGACCCTTGAGGGGAGGAAGGAGAACCCTACTGACCAATTCTGTAGTGAAATACAGTCTGTCTTTATGGTTAGAAAGATGGACTTGAAAGGCTGGGGAATGTAGCTTACCTAGCACACCTGAAGCTCTGGGTTCTGCCTCCAGCCTTGCAGAAATCAGGTATGGTGGTGCCCACCTGTAATCCCAACACTGCCAAGGTGGAGACAGGAGAATCAAAAATTAAATTCTATTGTGCATAGAATTCCCGGCTTGCCTAGGCTCAGGAGACCCCTATGTAAAAGAAAAACCTAAAACAAGCAAAATGGAATATAGGAAAGAACAAAGTATACAAACTCTCTTAGCAAGATTTGATTTTGTTTGGAGAGACTCCACCTTGACCAGAGAGGGCACTTACATCCTCACTCTCCTCTCCCCCAAGATCCTGGAGACCTAAGATGTTCGTCCTTTTCTTGATCTCTCTAGTCTCCAGTGTAAGATTCAGTTAATTCTATTCTTCCTGTCTGAGGGGAAGAGAAAAGTAACTTCTTAAGGAACATTCCCATTCTAGAGGGTTCTGGTTCTGGTTCTGGTTCTGCTTAAAAAAATAAAAACCCTCCCTGAAGACTGGGGGGGGGGGTGTTCATGAGCACGCATGTGTGTAGAGGCCAGGGAATGGTGTCTGGTGTCTCCTCAGCTGCTCTCTGTCTTGTTTTCAGAGGCAGCGTCTCTCACTGAACCTGGAGCTCCCTGATGGAGCTAGGCTGGCTGGCTAGCAAGCTCCAGGGATGTGCACCCCCATCTCCATCTGCCTAGTGCTAGGATTACAGAAGCACAGCAATGCACCCAGTGTTTTACATCTGAACTCATGCCCTCATGCTTCCAAGGCAAGCACTCTAGACCGCTCCCCCCCACACCCACACCCCAAAACTTAAAAGTATTAAAAACACCCCTGTATCTAGGGGTTCATGATTGTTATTCATTTCATGTGGGCCCCAACCCCTTTCTTTTGCTTTCGAAACAATCACACATTCATCACGTCTGTATGTCTGGGTTTGAGGGCATGGAAGGACAGACAGGCATGATACTGACAGCAGCCAGATCACCTTTGCTGTGCCCCTGGACTGTCCCTAAGAGACCTGTCCTCATGGTTTCCTCATCTGTGCACAGGAATTAAATAATTCATGGTAAGGATGCAGCAAGGCTGGCTATGACTGTACAACCAGCATAGTGTCTGGCTTAGGGTAAAGACTCGTGGACCACTGACTAGGATGCTTGTGATACAGGGAGGAAAATGTAAGCCCGGAGGTCAAGTGACTTGGCAAAGACCTGGTAAAGTCTGGGCAAATCTAAAGCTGGTCAGTCTGGCTAATGCTCTCCCTCCAGAGTTCATTCTGGCTTCTAGGGAAAATGGTGATACTAAACAGATCTTCTGAGGCCATCCCATTTCCTGCCGTTTCTAGCTTTTGCAAGGGAAAACTTTCTTAGCACACAGGAGCCTCGATTCTAGGCAGGCAGAGCCCCTCTGGGCCAGGCAAATGGGAGCAGAGGACAGGGTGTGCCACCCTCTTGGTTCTGTGAGTGGCAGTGGCAGGATTAGGGGCAAGGCATGTTCCTGGTATAGCCTATCCCTTGCCTGCTGTAGCCATGTCCTGCCAGTCTCCTTGGAGCACCACAGAATCCTCCCGGAGCCTGGAAGGGGAATAGCTGAGTAGGCAGGCACTGTCACCTGTTCCCAGGTTGAGGTGAAGGCATGGTCTCCTCAAGCCGTGGCCCCATAGATCCTTTGCTTTATGGAACAGGACTAAGAGGTACTCTCTCCAGCCACCCTGGTCACCTGGTTGCCATAGAACTCTTCCCATTGGTCTTAGCCATAGAACAGCGGTGGCTTATTGCTGCTGATAGAGTAGATGTCAGAACTACCCAGGAGGGTTTGCCCAGGAGACAGCTGCATGTGGGTATGTTTGGGAAGGAATTCAGCCTTTCAACTCGTAAGTTTCTATATGTGTAAAATGGGAGCAAAAATACCCACATACTTTGTGGTATGGTTTGAACAAAACAGGTGCAAACTATAGAGCACAGACCTGTACGTGGGAGCTATTTTAAAAACAAACCAAACAAAAACTCTAGTAGTCTCTCAGTAGAAACAGCCAGGGAATGTGACCAAGCCCAGCTTCCTGAAGACTGTATACCTAACACAGTGCAGTTTCTAAATTGAAAGAACCAACAACCTCTAAGACCACTTTGCCACACTGTTGACTTTTAAATTTTTATTAGATTTATCTGCGTGTATGCTGCTTGCACACTCGTGCACGTGGAGGTCGGAGGACCGCTTTTGTAAATTGGTTCTTTTATTCCGCCAGGTGGGTCCTGGGGATCGAACTCAGGCCCTTGGGGTTGGCATCTTGGACCCACCCACTCCTTTACCCAACTGAGTCATCTTGCCAGCTCTCTGCTACTGTGTTATTTTCAGTGATTCTTGTTGCCTAGGGTGGATAACGGAGCCGACCAGAGAGTGACACCACACGGCTCATTTCCCAGCATCTCTTCTGCATAAGTTCGTTGTCCTTGAAAGGACACAAAGTTATGCAACCGGCCTGACACCGTGGGGCTGGCGAGGCAGCTGTGCAGGTAACATGCATGAAAGCCCAAGTCCAGATCCCCAGCACCCGTGTGAAAGGTTAGAGGTCTGGTCTGGCCAGGCATGCCTCCGTAATAAGGGCAGTGCCGTGGGAGATGAAGCCAGGAGGATCGCTGGAACCTGAAGGCTGCCAGCTCACCCCACGGTCGTTAAGAGATCCTGTCCCAAAGGAGTAAGGTAGAGAGTGATCACAGACCATCCATGTCCTTCCTCTGGCCTCTTCACAAGTACCAGCACACCATGGGCACATCTACCATTTCACTAAAAAAAGTAAATAAATAATAAGTTGAAGGTTTATAATACTGAAGGCTGTGCGTAATTATCTCTTTTGATTCACGTAAGGTCTAGGTGCAAAACAAAACACAGACAGCAGTGATCCCCAAGGCAGGCAGCAAACCTGAGCTCAGGTGACGCAGAACAGTGCCTACCTTGGCCTCGGCACTGCCCCCTGAACGTGGCTATGGCTGAAGTGACTATGACAGCAGGTGCCCTGGTTGATTCCCTCCCCCACTAGACTGACCTGTGCATCACAGTTTCACAAGTCTGTCCTGTTCTAGAATATTCCAAGGAACACTGCTGGCTTTTCCTTTGGTGGACACTGGAGGGCAATGGCTTCTTCCTTGAGTCCCTTCTGCAGTGTTCCCCTGAGGCTGGCTCCCCATTCTTGAGAGTAAGAGATTCATACTGAGAGCTTGCTCCGGCTCCTGGTAGAAGTGCGAACAGGACAGGTTATGGTAAGGTGATGTTTTACTGACATGCAGGTGGCCAGGCTTGAGGCTGGCCTAACAATGACATGTGATGTCTGGTTGAGCAGTAGGCAGGCACCATTCCCAAGTGCCCTCCAGCTGAGTAGCTGGTCCCTTCCTCACAAGTGGTCTTCCATACATCTCTGTCTTTGGGGGAGCTTAGCAAGTGAGTGGTCCATGGGCCAGCAGATCCCCCAACAAAGTGAATCAGGGGCTGCCAATCAGAGGCTGTTGTCACCCTGGTCTACAGTCCCAGAGGACAGGAAATGCAGATCTGATTTACTAGCACCCTTGACACCTGAAACTGAACCTGCCCCTCATAGCAAGTTCCTACTTTGTGTCTCATATGGTTCCCCATGCGAGCTGAAGTTGGGCAGCCTGGTACCCAGCTGGCCAGTCTCCAGCAGAGAGCCCCAGGACTCAGAAGGCTCTAAGGCTGCCAGCATGGCCAAGCTGGCTGTGCTGCTGTTAATACTAGCAGCTTCCATGGCGACCTGGAGATAAACACCTGTGATCCAGCAAAGGCTGGAACAAGATTAGGTGTCTGGCGCAGGGTGGGGCCCGGACTGTGTGTGATTCAGACACCCTTATATGACCTGTATTTTTTATGGGGCTATTCCACCGGTATAATTTGTTTGTTAGCCAGATAAGGTAGCAGGAACTCAAAAGTGGCTCCCCTGGGCAGGTATCTTAGAGGGCAGCAGGTGCCTTNCCTTGAGCTTTCTCTGGGTGAAATGCTGGGGTAGAGTCTGATGGGAGGGATGTTTGGGAGCTGCTAGGCCAGCCCGGTTTCCCCATGAGACCAAGCCTCTGCTGCTAGCCTTGGTTTGCAGCAAGGCTATGATCACCTCCTGGTCTCTTTGCAACAAGTGGCTCCAACACCTTCCTGCCCTAAAGCAAAACATGTGACTTAAAAGAAGTAACCTGACCTCAGTTACCAGGTGCAAATATCAGTCACTGGGAGTCACGGAGAGGCCAATCTTTGAGCTCTGCTTGTTAACTATTAAGAGTATACTGTTCAGAGTGTGATAAAGGCTGTCTGCCTCGCCATTTATGATTTCCAGTAAATGAGAGCACTTCAAGGAAGGGCCAGGGCAAGTGAGAGGTTCCAGACCAGGCCCTCCACTGAGCTGGCAAAGCAGTTTCTGCAGAAGCCTAAGTGGCAAGAGCAAGGCCCTAGATCCTAACAAAAAAAAAAAAAAAAAAGATTGGTCCAGCTGGGAGTGGTGGCGCAGGCCTTTAGTCCCAGCACTCAGGAGGCAGAGGCAGGCAGATTTCTGAGTTCGAGGCCAGCCTGGTCTACAAAGTGAGTTCCAGGACAGCCAGGACTATACAGAGAAACCCTGTCTCAAAATACAGAAAGAAAGAAAGAAAGAAAGAAAGAAAGAAAGAAAGAAAGAAAGAAAGAAAGAAAGGAAGGAAGGAAGGAAGGAAGGAAGGAAGGAAGGAAGGAAGGAAGAGAGAGAGAGAGAGAGAGAGAGAGAAAGATAGATTGGTCCTCTCTAGGACATGGCTGGGAGCCAGCCTGTCTGGACAGCTTTGGAGGGACAGGCAGTTTCTGATCCCAGCCAGGCAGCATATGTGCACTGTCAGGTGGAGATGTCAGAAAAGGAAGAAGTCTCCCATATAAGTTGTTCAGTGCTTACTGCTGGCTGCCAGGGCAGCCAAGCACGCACTCTGGGCACACTGGTCTGCAAGGGCAGCCCTGCACTCGCTCTGGGCACACTGGTCTGCAAGGGCAGCCCTGCGCTCACTCTGGGCACACTGGTCTGCCATTCTGAGCAGCAGCAGCTCTGCTCTTCCAGAAAGCTGGGGAAGCATCCCCAACTGACACCTGTGCTGGCTTCTTCTGCATCTGGCCACTGTGAGGAAGCCCAGACCACAAGCAAACTGCAGGCAGGCAGTATGTCCTGCCCGGGAAGGGAACTGAGGTTCTGCCTGCCCTCTGATGCCAAGATGGAGGTGGCTCTCTAGGCCCGTTTGAAGTTTTTTTGTTTGTTTGTTTGTTTGTTTTTTTAGCATCTAACTGAGCAGCAAATACAGAAAATTTGTATCGAATGAAATTAGCCTGCAGTTACCGGTAGCATGTATCCACCTACTTGGTGTGTTATGAGCACTGCCCCATCCACACGCCTTACCTATGCTAAGGCACTGGGACAGGTCTTTGCTCAAGTGGAGAAACAGCTGAGTGGTAGATAGAAAATATACACAGGATGAAACTCTGAGGGCTGGGGATAAGGCCTGGGGACTCAGTCTCCAGCTATAAACTAGGTGTGAGGGCATATGCCTATAATCCCAGCTTTGAGAGGTAGAGGCAGGAGAATCATAATCCCAGGGTCATCATTGACTACATTGTGAGTTTGAGGCCAAAATCTAGATTCCATCCAAAAAAAAATTAAGATCCTAACAGTGCTAGTAGTTAAGTGTTGACTGAAAGTTACAACACTGATAATGCTGATAATGTCACCAAGAGACTGAGGAACTGACAGGGTGGTCAGTGTCGGGCTCTCAGGGCAGAGACAAGAAGGAGCAGGTGCATAGTGACCAGTGCAGTCCCCTGTCCTCCTGCCTCATGTAAGGACAGGGAAACCAGTGTGACAAGAAGAAAGGCACTTGGTTGGGGTATGTGACCCTCCCTTTCCCGTCTTCTGGATTATCACCCAAACATCCATTTGGTATAAACCTCTATTGGGAATCCTTGGTGCCAAGTGCTCTGCTGAGCAGTGCTCAAACCAGGACCCATCGATCTATCAAGATCCCTTCAGGGTATTGGAGAGTTAACCAGAACCCCACAGAAGCTGGCATGGTGAGTTCTGTGGGAAGATAATCCCAGAGGCTAACAGAGATCAGAATGGCTTTCTAATCCACTGTAGGCTCTGAGGGAAAGAGAAGGAAAAATGATGCTGTGCTATGGGATGTGGTGAGAGAATGCTGGAGCCAGAGGCAGGTTAAGGGATGGGGTGAATGGAAGCCTGGAAGCCTACAGTTAGTCTGCAAGCCTGACCCAGGCAAGGAGGAGCTGGAAGCTGGGGTAAGCAGGTATGGGAGGTGGGAGGACTTGAGATGGACAGCTGCTGGGAGCGGTCAGAGGCCTCCAGAGCCTTAGCCAGACACTCAAGGATAGCTCGTAGAGTTGAGACAGATTACTCTGGGGCCAAATCAGCAGCAAGCAAGACTGGAGAACAAAGTGCTACGTATGAACTGTGCCTTAGACCACTCTGGGGCACGGCTTCCTTCCTGAGAGCCAGCCCCATGGCATGACCGTCCCTGCCCAGTAGCCTCTCTTCTCAGATCAGCATAGAGATGGACTGCAGCCAGGCACCAGGATGTGAAGGAGCAAGCGCTCAAACATCCAGGAGGGCACATCAGCCGCTTAGCTCTTAGTGGACAGAGCTGCACGGTTCCAACCTGTGAGGCAAATGCCAACCAGGGTTGGCATTTAGGTCAAGGAGACTTTTTTCACCAAATCCCTCTCAGGCATGTCACTGGGTTGTAAAATGACAAAGGAGCTGTTATCACATCCCAGTAAATGTGTATTTGGACTTAAGACACAAGATAATTGTGTATGTTACCCCAGCCTGCTGGGGACACTGGCACTCTCCGCCCTTTCTTCTTATTCCATCCCCAGTTTGTATTCCTCTGTCTCATCTCCAGTCCAAACCTCTGGTTATCTTTCACACACACACACACACACACACACACACACACACACACACACTCACTCACACATATACCTCCCTAACAACATTCCAGTATAAATGATGACAGACACCGATTACTTTAAGTACAGCTATCATCTGTAATCTGTTTGACAACCAGAAAATAAAAAGAGAAATGGGGGTAAGAGGGGAGAGAGAAAGGGGAGCAGGGGGTGTTGGGGGCAGAGGCCAGAGAACTCTGTGGCCTCAACTTCTCTAGGCACTGGTAACTTCATCATGTTTCTTTTGCTTAAATGGCCATGTGTCCCTAAAGGTCTTTCTCTGTCCATATCACATGCCAAGTCCTGGGAGCCACCTGGTGGGCTATCCCACACCAAACCCTTTCCTCTGCCATCTACTCAGGTTTACTCAATGGAGCGCACTAGTAAGAGATCAAAGATTAGGACAAAAGTTGATTCCCTTCGGGGTGGGTGGGATTGTTCAGTGAGTATAGGTGTCATGCCATCATACGTGAGGCCAGGACCCACATGGTAGAAAGAGCTCAGACTCTTACAAGTTGTCCTTTGACCTCCGCACGTCTTCTATGCCATACATTCCCTTCAACCCAACGTAAGTACATAAGTAAATGTAAAATTTTTGTTTTGGTTTGTTTTTTTTGACACAGGGTTTCTCAGTGTATCCCTGGCTGTCTTGGAACTCATTCTATAGACTGGGCTGGCCTCGAACTCAGAGATCCGCCTGCCCAGGATTAAAGGCATGTGCCACCACTACTCAGTAATAAATGTAATTTTTTTTAAAGAAAGAGTTTATTCCCCTTGGTCTCCACCCAGTTACTGTATCCTTCCCCTTGGAGCCCACAGCTCCTGCCAGGTGCCTGTTCCAGCAGCTCCCTTCCCCCCCTCTTCCTTCACACCATCACCATTGTGGAGCTACAGGTCATAACTGCTCCCCACTGTTGCTATTATACCCAAGGAGCATCACAATCCAGGGCGGCCACCAACCCCTCCCACACTCCCATGGAAGAGCCCCACTTCAGTATGCTGCCTAGTCCTACCGCCTGACTTTGATGAGGTGAGGACTCTATCATCCCCATCTGAAGACAGCAATGCAGAGGCTCTGAAGTTTAGCAGCCTGTGTGAGGGAGGGCTCACTGGCTGGCAAACAGCAGAGCAGGTCTCTATTCCAACTGTCCCAAAGTGTGTGTGCTTGTCATTAGGTTAGATTACTTCCCACACACTAGAATTCACCTCCCCGGACTCGGTGCATCTGTTTACTCGGGTCTTCCGTTTCTCAGTCCACAACCATTTAATATGAGAATTGTAGGGCAGTGCAAGAAGCAGGTCTCCTGGATAAATAGTGAGAAGTGATGGTGCTGGTTATGGTGGAGAAAGGGCACAAAAGCCTGTGACGCTAGGCTGGTGTGAACTTGAGTGTCCCACACGAACGCACTTGCTATGCCTCACCCTGTTCTTTGCTCTGAAGGGCAGGCACACCCCTGACATCATAGCCCCTGGGGGGGGGGGCTGTAGTAAGTGCTCAGTCAGCCAAAGAGGTAACCTGGGGTTACCTAATACCTTTCCCCACTTCTCAGCACTGCCCTTACACTTGATTCTAGCTGACAGACAGACGGACATGATACAGTGTTGACCCTTCAGTGGCTGGCTTTCATGATCTGTGGTGACACTGAAAGTGCTGACTCAGTTTGCAGGAGGATATTACTTTTTATTTTAAGGAACTTTCAAAAACACCTAAAATTTAACTGTACACGCATCTTAGCCCCGGAGTATCCTTGGGTGCAAAGTTTCCCAGCAGTTTCACGTCACTTGGGATTGGAGACTCTGAGGACAGGCCAGGAAGTTCCTGTTCAGCCCCTGAGCTACCGAGTAGGTATAGTGCAGCTGTGTCCTCTCTTATCTTACCAGCCCTTCTGGAGGATACCATGAAAGGCTGACCCTTTAAAAAATCTCTTCACTTTGCCTGACAGTGGTAGTGCACATCTTTAAGCCCAACACTTGGGAGATAAAAGCAGGTGGATCACTTTGAGATCCAGGACAGCCAGGGGTACACAGAGAAACCTTGTCTCAAGAAACAAAATCAAAAACAAAAACAAAAGGAGAAGAGAAGGTGGAGGAGGAGGAAAATATCATTTCATTTTAAAGTTTTTTTAAATACTTTTTATTGGGGTATGTTGAACAAATGCCGCACCTAGGGTGTAGAGATCAGAGGAGAGCTTGCAGGAGTCTCTCCATCCACGTTAGCCTCAGCTGTCTTCTGAGCCATCTCAGGGACACATTCTGTTTTGCAAAAGGAGGGTGGGATGTCCAGCATTCTGGCAGTCACCAAAATGAAAATGAAAGTTTACACTAGCTCTAAGTGGAGGATGAACTAGAAATAAGGAGCCTAAGGCCTAATAATGACCTCTGGAGCCAACATAGCAATTCTGGAATGACAGCATCCAGCCTACCTTACGCTTTATTTTTATATTGAAGAAGAATTTCTATCTTGACTAGGCCACTGTTGTTTTCTGCTCTGCATAGCTGAGACAGATTCTAAACAATCGTCACATTCTTTTTGTCATGTGGAGTACTTTTTTGTCACTGTTGGTCTGCGGATTTGACACACAGGCTAACTCTGCTCTCTGTCACTATGGATAACCCTGTCTGAGTTTCTTTTTAAAGCGTTGGTGTTTATTTTTCACATAGACAAAATTTGCAGGCTTTCTCTGTTGTCGCTGTTATTTTGTTTGTTTGTTTGTTTGTTTTGTTTTTCAAGACAGGGTTTCTCTGTGTATCTCTGGCTGTCCTGAAACTCACTCGTCATACCAGGCTGGCCTTGAACTCAGAGGTCTGCCAGTCTCTGCCTCCCAAGTGAAGTGGTTATTATTATTATTATATTTTGTTTTGTTTTGCTTTTTGAGCTAGTCTGGAACTTGTAGCAATTCTCCTGCCTCCTCCCAATAGTTCTGGTATTTGGCATGTACTACCAACGTGGCTCAAAATTTCCAGATTCTTAGAGTGCACTTTTGTTTAAAAGCTGCCCCCTGTATCAGGTAAGCAGTCACTGTATTCTCCTAGTGTCTTTTTTTTTTTTTTTTTTTTTTTTTTTTGGTTTTTCGAGACAGAGTTTCTCTGTATAGCCCTGGCTGTCCTGGAACTCACTTTGTAGACCAGGCTGGCCTCGAACTCAGAAATCCGCCTGCCTCTGCCTCCCAAGTGCTGGGATTAAAGGCGTGTGCCACCACGCCCCGCTCCTAGTGTCTTAACTGATTCTTCTGTTGACACTTAACACAGAGAGACGTTCAATGCTATCTGTCAGTTTTTAACTTTTTGTTGGTTTTTGTTGTTCTCATGTAACCCAGGCTGACTTCAGGAAGCCTCTGCCTACACACACACACACACACACACACACACACACACACACACACACAAGTGCTTACCCCAGTGCTGGGATTACAAGAGTGTGTGTGCCTAATTCATTCTCCTCCTCCTCCTCTTCTTCCTCCTTCTCCTTCTAATTTTTAATTTTATTTTTGAGACAGGGTTTCTCTGTGTAGCCCTGGCTGTCCTGGAACTTGCTCTTTAGTCCAGGCTGTCTTCCAACTCAGATACTCACCTGCCTCTGCCTCCTAAGTTCTAACCCAGCTATTCTTAGCCTGTTGATGGCTAAGTTTCAAACCCCCACTACTCTCCTAAATTCTGACATAGAGGCCAGCATCCCCCTTGCTCACAGAGCCAGCATCCCCCTTGTTCACAGAGCCAGCATCCTTTTGATCATAGAGACCAGCACCCCTCTGTTGACACTGCCTTTCCTGTACTAAGCATCCTGGAGGTGAGCACATCTAGCACATAGCCTCATCTTCCCACTTCCTCCCAGTCTGCCTCTGTACTCACCTACATACCACCCAAGGAAGCACTGGGCCTCTCCTAGAGCACCGGTTCTCAGCCATCCTAATGCTGCAACCCTCCTGGTGTGGTGACCCCAACCATAAAATTATGTCATTGCTACTTCATGACAGTAATTTTGCTACTGTTGTGAAGCATAATATAAACATCTGATATGCAGGATGTCTAATATGACTCATAGGTTGAGACCCTCTGTTCTAGAATTCTCCCAGTGTCCAGCACTATTCCATCTGGTCTCTAATTTCTGTTTAGCTATGCAAGCCATAATCGCTCCCAACTACCAGGAGACTTTTATTATTTCTTCTCTGGAAAGGCAATATGAAGAATATTTTTTTTTTCTGATTAATTATGGAGCTCTGGGTTTTGTTTGTTTGCTTGTTTTGGCAGTGTTGGTTGGTTGGTTTGACACCATCCATGTATCCCAGACTGGCTTCAAAGTTGCTATATAGCAAATGATGACCTTGAACTTCCAAGTGCTAGGATTAAGGCATCCATTGCTACCCCAAGTTTATGAGATGCTAGGAATGAAACCTATGACTTCATGCATGCTAACTAACCATTCTGCCATCGGAGCTACATCTTCAGTCCAGAGGGAGCTTTTTAAATTAAAATTTTGTTCTTCCATGAGAGGAATTAACTATACTAATCATTTAAAAGTTCAAAAAATAGGCTGGGCGTGGTGGCGTCAACCTATAGTTTCAGCATTCGGGAGGCAGAGGTAGACGGATCTCTTTAAGTTCAAGGCTAGCCTGGTCTACAAAGAGAGTTCCAGGACAGCCAAGGCTACACAAAGAAACCCTGTCTCAAAACAAAAACAAACAAAAAAACGAATAAAACAAAACAAAAGTTGAAAAATACAGAAACCACCAAGCCAAACAAAAGTCCCCCAGAATTCATCATTACACTATTTAAAAGTCAATAAAGTAAAAACTGAAAGGCTGAGCCAGGCTGTGGCTTTGATCCCAGCACTCAGGAGGCAGAAGCAGGCAGATCACATGAGTTTGAGGCCAGCCTGGTGTACTGAGTGAATTCCAGGAGAGCCAAGGCTACACAGATAAACCTTGTCTCAAAACAAAAAATGAAAGGCCCACCCAGCACCACAGGGTAAACTCTATAAATAATTGGCACAGCTCCCCAAACTTACTTATGTAAGCAACTATCAATTGGGGGCATTGCTAGTTAACGATTCTGTTGTTGTGAAGAGACACTGTGACCAAAGCAACTCATAAAAGAAATCGTTTAATTGGGAGCTTGCTTACAGTTTGAGAGGTTAGTCCATGATCATACTGGTGGGAAGCAGACATGCATAGCGCTGGCGCAGTAGCTGAGAACTTTACATCCTGATCCCATAGCAGCAGGCAGAGAGAGACAAGTTTTGGGCTTTTGAAATCTCAGTGTCTTCCCCCAGTAAAACACCTCCTCCAACAAGACCACACCCACCCCAACAAGACCACACCCACCCCAACAAGACCACACCTCCTAACCCTTCCTAAACAGTTCACAAACTAGGGACTAAGCATCCAAATATATGAGCCTATGGGGACCATTCTCATTCAAAACACCAAAGAGGATTTGGGGGAGGGGGACCCAAGCCTAGACCTTAGGCATGCTAGGCAAGTGCTCTACCACTGAACCACATCCTCCGCCCTTGGTATTTTGAGACAAGATGATCTCTTTCAGTGTAGCCCAGGCTAGCCTCAACTCCTGATCCTCTGCTTCCCGAGTACTGAGATTACAGATCTGTCCCACCATGCCTGACTTTGAAGCTTGGCCATGAAAATGGGATCACTGTATTCTTTATCCAGTAACTGGAGTTTTACCAGTAGCGGTTTTTGTGTACATCCTTTAAGACAATACAAAGAGACCTGTTTTATTTTTTTAACCTGTGTGTGTAGGATATGCATGCGTGTATGTATGTACACTTCTTTGTGCATGGATGTATTGGTGCATGTGGAGGAGCCATCATCAATCTCTTTTCTACTTTAATCATTGTGTCAGGGCGTCTCAGCCAAATCCAGAGCTCTCCAGAATGGCCAATTTTTCTAGCCAGCTTGTTCTGGGACTCTCCTGTCTCTGCAGCCACCTTCCAAGGCTCGAATTACAGACAAGCACCATGGCCACCTGTCATTTACACGGTTTCTGGAGATCTGAATCCTGGCTCTCATGCTTGTATAGCAAGTGCTTTAACCACTGGGGCCATCCCCCAGTCCCCATGTTATTTTATTTTATTTTATTTATTTCGAGACAGAGTCTCACCATACAGCCCTGGATGGCCTTGAACTCACAGAGCTCCTCCTGCCTCTGCCTGTCAAGTGCTGGCATTCAAGGTGTGCACCACCATGCTCAGCCACTGTGTTCTATTTAACTCTTCTCTGGTACATACAAGTTGCACTGTGTTAGCATACCAGTTTTTCTTGTTCTTCCTAATGGACTTTGCAGTGTCCTCCTCGGAGCTATAGAGGACTGGAAACATCCTTGCTCTTATTCCCTTATACATTTGCCATAGTTAGCTTCCTAATACTGAGATTGTAGAGTGAAAGCATAAATATATAGTAAGTGGTATATACTCTGCAGACAGTAGGAGACAACGTGAGGACAGAGGAAAGATGCAGCAGGTGGACTGGAGGTGAGGAAGAGAGACAATGTATGGCATGTTTCTGTTTGTGCATAGTTGAGATTTAACTATAAATTCACATATTCAGGTGTGACATCGAAGCAGAGAAGCAAGGTAGCTGGGGGGGGCAGTGAGAGGGGGAGCAGATGGTGGAGGGGTGGGTACGAGCAAAGCAGTGCCTTAGAAGTGTGGAAATGCGCTGAAGCAACACTACAAAAAGGTCACGCATGCTTCCAGGTGCCTTTGTCACCCACAGTGCACCCGTTGCCCTGTTTTGGGAATTATTTTCACAAAGCTCACATCTCGTAGCTTCTCTGTTTAAAATACTCGAGCGGCTTCTCACTGCCAGCAAGTACTGAGCTTTCAGCCGCCCCTCTCAATCACATTGGTGTTTGTTTGTTTGTTTGTTTTGTTGTTTAAGATTTATTTATTATGTATACAGCGTTCTGCCTGCATATATTATCCTGCAGGGCAGAAGAGGGCACCAGATCTCATTACTGATGGTTGTGAGCCACCACGTGGTTGTTGGGACTTGAACTCAGGACCTCGAGAACAGCAGACAGTTCTCTTAACCTCTGAGCCATCTCTCCAGCCCCTCTTCAATCATGTTTACATTTAATTTTATATTTAATATTGTATTTAATTTTATATTTAATATTAGTATGGTAGCCTATGTGGAAGTCACAAGACAACTTGGGTAGCATTGATTTGCTTGGTCCACCTCTAGGTGGGATCCAAGGATCACACTCAGGTCATCAGGCATACACAGTGAGAGTCCCACTTAAGCCTTCTTTACCCACTTAAGCCTTCTTACTAGCACCTCAGCCGTTCTAGATTCTCTGGGAAGCAGACCCCAGGCAGGACCAGGAAGTACAGATTTACTGAAAGATAAAGAGGGAGAAATGGACACGAAAAGTTAGCCTTTGTGAGAGTGGTTACTGTCTAGTTCCTGGAAAGGAAGGGAAAGGAAGGAAGAGCTCTTAGGAGACACCTCAGACTGATCTTGAAGAATGTCCCAACAGCCTGGAAAGAACTGGACCCCTGGAGTGCTCTCCCTGGGTAGAAATAGACTAAACTAGAGTATACATCCTTGACCTGGCTTCCAGGAATTAACCTGACTTGGGGCCGCTGGGGAATGCAGAAATTACCATCATACAGACACTCGGAAAAGCTGGGATCAGGTGATCCAGACAGAGAAAACAGAGCGTGCAGGAAGCTCAGCATGTTTATTATTTACAGTTGACAGAGAGGCAGGGTTATTACATACAGCTGATCAAGGAGGTGGGGTTATCACCTACAGATAAACAGGGAGGCAGGTTGTTATATTTATATACAGCTGAACAAGGAGTCAGGTTTAGCTAATTTCTGTAGGAGTCTCTAGGTAGGCGGTCTTCAGGCTGTAAACATAGTGGGTACAGCTGTTGTTGGGGAGAAAGCTATTGTAGACATTTTCTGCACACACTGTCAACACCCGCACTTGGACCAGAAGGTGGTTTTGGCATCTTTCTGAGCTTCACACCAGGGCAAGGCAGAAAGGTTTTGCTGTAGGTCTGAGTCTTGGCATGACCCGCTCACATCAACAACACACTCTGGACATCACACACCCAGGACTTTGTCCACTCCCTACACCAGGGCATCCAGCCATTATCAAGGAGTTGCCCTGGGGAATGGCCTTTGTTGCAGGACATTTGATTACACTGTGAACCCCCGAGATTGTGCTATTTACTAAAAACACCCGTTTCTAGTTGTGGTGTGGCTCAGCCCTTTAATCCTTCTGGCTGGCATACAGACTTAATCCCAAACAATGAAGGTAAGGTTAGTTTGTAGACAGAAGCTCCTATGTTTGAAAGTGATGTCTAATTGATTGACAGACAGAGTGATGAATCAGAGAAAGATTTGGCAGAATAGGATATACCCAACTCTCACAAGAAGAGAGAAGAAAGAGAAGCTACTTAAGGAGCAGAGAAAGAAAAAAAGAGAAGGAGGCAGTTTTACCCTGGACAGTTATAGAGTAACAGGTTGCAGAGAGAGAACAAGCTAGACACAGGTGAAGACAGACAATCCATATTAGAACATACCACCAAATTTAATATGAAGCCTGCAGAACAATTCAATAATAATAATAATAATAATAATAATAATAATAAACTAAGAGAAGCCAGATTAAATCAGTCAGTTTGTAGAGGACTTTGAGCCAGAACAGCTGAGTTGAACCAGCCAGGCAGATCTCAGACAGAACTAGAAAAGGTGAGCTTATTCAGCAGTGAGTCTCAGAAGCTGAAAACATTCTAGGCCTAGATTAGATTGTATGGAGGCTGGAAGCTTCTAGGACTAGGCCTGGATAAGCAGACTGAGGCGCAGTAAGCCTTGGAGATGACAATTCCATCAGGAGAGTAAAAAAATAGTTTTATAGCTCTTGACTTGAGAACTGCCTGCACCCTGAAGCTGCAGGTACCACAGCCACCATAATCAAAGCCTGATTTTATTATCTTCTTTTCCATTCTCTGAGACCCTGTACATTGGCGCCACTGGCCTGACCACATGCCAGGAGCTGCACCAATCTTCTATGTCTACCGAAATCCCAGCCTTTGCTTATTCAGTCCTCTCTGCCTCTGATGCTCCTTCCAACAGAAACCTTTATGTTTTCAGCATCTGGCTTAATTGCAATTTCCTGATGCCACTCTGAAAAATTTGTCCCTTCCTATTCCTGGGCTACTATTTTTAGGTCAGTAGTCTCCAGGCTGGAGTGTCTTAGCCACTGCTTGTTTTGCGACAAGCTCTCGTGTAGTCTAGATCTGACTCAAACTTAACAATCCTCCTGCCTCAGCTTATTGAATATGAAGATTACAAATGCATGGCATTACATTGACTCTGGTCAAACAGGTGCTTCCAGGAGTCTTTTTAGCAATCTGTATATATCAGTGAGTGTCTGTGATGTGTGTGTACACTAGTGCACACGGACATGCACATTTGCAGAGGCCAGAAGAGGTTATTGGATCCCGAGAACTGGAATTCCAAGTGGGTATGTGGCACCTGATATGGGTGCTGGGAACTGATCTCAGGTCTTCTTCAAGAATAGTGAGTGCTCATAAGCTCTGAGCTGACTCTTCCCTTTTTCCCAGATGTGAGGGTTTGCCCCACTCCCTAACCCCACCCCCACATACCATCTTTCTCTAGCAGGGTGTTCAGTGCAGGTAGAAGTCAGGAGACTCTGTTTGGCTTAGATGTTGGCACTGCCTTGACTGTTGTTAGGATTTTTTTTTTTTAAAGATTTATTTTATTTATTATATGTAAGTACACTGTAGCTGTCCTCAGACGCTCCAGAAGAGGGCACCAGATCTCATTACGGATGGTTGTGAGCCACCATGTGGATGCTGGGATTTGAACTTATCACCTTCGGAAGAGCAGTCGGGTGCTCTTACCCGCTGAGCCATCTCACCAGCCCCGAATTATTTTTTTTAAAGATGTTACTTGCTTGTATTTAAATGTAGGAATGTTTTTGAGCATATATGTAGAGCACAATGCGCATGGAAGCCAGAAGAGGACACTGGATCTCCTCTGACTGGAGTTAGGAACAGTTCTGAGCCTCCCTGCCAGGTGCTAGGAACGGAACCAGGAGTTCTCTGCAAGAGAAACCTTTGCTCTTAACCATTACCCCAGCCCCTTAGTGGGAATTCTTGGTGGCTTCATAGCATGAAGAAACCCATCTCTGGAGCTCCAGGATAACCTCTGGGGCTACACATTTGTTAGAAAATGTTACCATTCCTTTGCACTGACAGGTCAGTGAGCCAGACCACATGCTGTTAGCAGAGAACAGCAGCCTCTCTAACACGGAAGGCTGGTTCCCTGGGTTTTAATCCCAGTGCTGTGTCACAGAGACCCCAAAGAAGGTTCAAGAAAGAAACCCAGAGCTAGCCGGGCGTGGTGATGCACGCCTTTAATCCCAGCACTCGGGAGGCAGAGGCAGGCAGATTTCTGGTTTGAGGCCAGCCTGGTCTACAAAGTGAGTTCTAGGACAGCCAGGGCTACACAGAGAAACCCTGTCTCAAAAAAAACAAAACAAAACAAAACAAAAAAAAAAACAAAAAAAAGAAAGAAAGAAAGAAAGAAAGAAATTAATTCTCCAAGGGTCATGTAAACAGTTGGGATGGTTATATCTTTTTTTTTTTTTTTTTCGAGACAGGGTTTCTCTGTATAGCCCTGGCTGTCCTGGAACTCACTTTGTAGACCAGGCTGGCCTCGAACTCAGAAATCCGCCTGCCTCTGCCTCCCGAGTGCTGGGATTAAGGGCGTGCACCACCACGCCTGGCAGTTATATCTTTTTAAACAACAGTTTCTGAAAACATGGGGGTGAAAAACAAAATCTCAGTTATTCATCTTGAGACAGCCTCATAGTCCAGGAGAAGCCCGAAGCCCTACAGATTCACTTCCCTGCAACTGGGGCTGGGAGCAGGGCTCAGGCTTCTGGAGGTGCTTGTGGGTGGGGGTATGTGTTACCAGCCTTCCATTTCCCATAGGCATCTGTGTCTTGTCCTAGGAAGAGAGCAGGACCCAGGATGTAGCTGGAGGTCTCCTGGGGACTTTTGTCCCTCCGAGGAGGGATCCTTCATTCCAGGCTCATTCTTCCCACTTAACAGTCTGACATGAAGGAAACACGCAGGGCTGCTGGGCCCTGAGTCATGGCAAGAATCTCCTCTTCTCTCTGGAGTCTTGGGAGGCCCAGGCTTTCCCCAACCAGTGGAGCTTAGACTCTTCAAAGCATTGCCTGTGTCTCTAGACACTTACCTGGTTATCATCCTAGCCCAACTCCATGTCTCCATGTTCTTAGATATGGACAAGTGTTTAATGTCATCCCTCTCTGCTCAGATTTGTATTGTACCTCATCTGTGTGTGTGTTAGGGGTCATCTGTGTAAGGTGGTGAATGTCTGTAATTCTAGCATCAGGAGATAGAGGAGGAAAGCTACAATTTCAAGGCCAGCCTGGGCTACATGGTGAGTTCTGGGCCACTCTTGCCTGCCTCATGGAAACCCTGTTTCAGCAGACTAACAGAGTTAGGAAAATACTTCAGTCCGAAAAGCACTTGCTTACTGCACAAATGGGAGACCTTTGTTCGCTCCTCAGAGCTCACAGAAAAGCCAGGTGAGATGGCTCAGGGCTGTAATCCCAGCTCCACAGGAGCAGGGAAAGGTAGAACCCTGGACTCACGAAGTCACCCAGAAAGCTCCAGATGATCAAAGAGACCCTGTGTCACAAAACAAGGTGGGTGTCACCTGAGAAATGACACCTGAACTTGACCTCTGGCCTCTTTGAGCACCTGCCTGTGCACAGTGTACATTCAGACAAACAAGCACACATACAGAACAAGCAAGTAAAAAAATAATTAAAAAGTACAAGTGTAAGGAGGGCTTGGTCTAGTAGTTCTTAGCTTGTTTTAGATCTCACTCCTTTTCCGGAATCTCATGGAACAAATAGACCCTCTCTCTGGAAGAATTCACAGGCAGCCAGAACTGTGTGCAGTTTGCAGCTTTCAACGACCACTGCCCCAGCCTGGTTTCTGAGCTCTTAGCAGAGAGAGAAGAAGTGGGAGAAGGTGATGACAGGGCCAGGGGACAGAGAGAGACACGGGTAAGGAGTCACGACTGGTGGTCGTACCTAAGACTAGGCACAGGATCACCAGTGAGTAGGCAGAGTCAGGTCTCAAACTCGATCAAACAGTGAACTGAGGTGCATATCAGGCAGACTCTGGCTCCAGGCCCCTCAGTCCATACTCAAGACTGTGACTGCCTCTTACAGAGTCATCCAGGCTGGCATATCCCACTTCCTACCCTCAACCTCTCCAGTCCCCAGATTCCTTTATCACCTCAGCCATTTTGGCTACATACTTTCGTCCTCTTAGTTCCTGTGCATTTTCTTGACCTCCTGCCCCTACTCAGGACCCCCACACCCACCCCCGTCCCCGTTTCATTCCCCCGGTTCATTCTGTTGGCCATGTTCAGTCTGGAGCCTTCCAGGTGTCTCTGGCTGTTCTTTCCCTCATTATCTACAGTAAGTCTTCTCCTCAACCATGATTGGTTTTTTTTTCAATCAGCAACAGTGCTAGGCCACAGCAGTGGTACATGGACATGTGCTGGGACTTCTGCACTATAACTTTGAATATCTAGCATAAAACTTAAAGACTTGAAGGAAACTGGCCCTAGAGTCATTTTCCTGGAGGAGGCGAGTGGCGCTTGTGTCTATCTGGTAGGGTGGGGCCCTCTCAGCCAGTTGACAGGGGCTCCCCGTAGGCTCCCAGCCAACAAGGTAGGGAGGGGCTTGGTCACTGCAGACCCTAAGTAAATGAAATGAGTACATGATCGCTCCAAAGTAGAGTTGAGATTTTTGTTGTAGGTAAGAGAGAAAGTCCTGCCAGAGGCATATGGAATAGTCTAGAGCAAGAATAGAAAGTAGGACCTTGGACATGGCTAGTTGACTGAACTGAGTCACCAGGGATTGAAGGGGGCAGAGAGAAGAAAAGAGGAAATGGGGGAGGGGCGCCAAGAGCAAATGGACTTGGGGAGGAGAGCAAAGCCCAGGAGGTGGAGATTTAGGATAGGAGAAGTGAGAGGAGCCACAGGTACTGAGTGACCCAGAGGAAGGCCGTGTGCACTCTGGTATGCTAATAGGCATTTGTCCTGGGCTTCTTTTGGACCTAACAATGATAAATTCTTGAGTCTAAGATCCTGTCTTTTCTGTGGGGAAGTCGATCTCATGAATTAGCATGTGATTGCTAGGGTATCATTCTGTGCAAACTGGGGGGGGCGGGGGGAGAATGGGGAAGTTTTTGGACCCAGATTCCATCACAGGGGATTTCTGGAAGCAGAGCAGCAGCCGAAGCAAGCACAGTGATTGTTTGTAGTCCAGAGCTTGTGCAAAGCTCCCGCTGGGTGGTGACTCAGGGAGGGTAGAATTTCCCTTGGGCCAGCCAGCTGGACAAGTCTACACTGTTCTCTGTGCAGGCCCCAGCACAGAAGAGCAGGATCTGACCAAGGGGAGGGGGCAAGGTGGGTGGGAGGGGGAGGGAACCTGATTTAACATGCATGTGTGTGCTATGATCAGCCAAGGTTCCCCCCAAATCCAGCCTACCCTATTTCCAGCCCCAGCCTGACAGCCTTCCCAGCACTGGCTCCACAGCTGATCCAAAACAGACATCTGCACATGCCTGCTGAGCTGCGGGAGGTGCTGCTCACTCCCACCCATGCCACATAGCATCGGTCAGTCTTCACACTCAAGTGGATCCACCCTTGGGTCAGATGTTCTCCAACCTCCGCATCTCCCCCTTGCTTCACTGTGGTTTTTAAAGCTATCAGTTTTGTTCTTACTGATGTGTTCTCTGGACTCTTTGTTCGTGTGTGTGTGTGTGTGTGTGTGTGTGTGTGTGTGTGTGTGTAGCTGCATGTAGGTGTGTGTTACTTCCAGGCACCTTATGCCCAGGCTGGCCTAAGACTCACTCTGTAGCCTAGGCAGGCCTTGACTTCCTTGTCACCCCAAATAGCTGGGACGACAGGCACATGCGCCATTAAGTGAGCCGTGAGGTGTCCAGGTTATTGGCCATCATGCAGTCTGTTGGCACAGTGAGGCTGACCGGTTGGAAAGTATCAGCTAGCCGGACCACAGTTTTAGTCTGTGCAAGGAGATAATGAATCTGCGTTTTACTTTCTCGTGGTCTAGGAAGCTCCCTGATGCCGGTGAGCAGACACTCTGCCTTATAGCCAGCCCACTGCCATCACCAGGGAAGTACCTAGCACCACCTCATTTCCTCCAGATGCTCTCCCTTTGACTAAGGAAGGGAAAGTTAGCCATGTGTTCCGGACCTGGGAAGGGAGGAGACACACTCTACAGATGCTAGAGAGGGTGGAATGCTGTCCTGATCCATCATGGCCAGGTCACATTGAGTCAAGAAGACAGGGCCCCTGGCCCTGATGGCTCAGGCATGCAAAGCAGATGCCAACTGTCAACCTGCATACTGACAGTGCCAATCAATTACGATGACTGGGTTTCAGTTCTCTGAGGAGTAACCTTTTGGGTGTGGTGGGGCCAGGCAGATGAATCAACCACAGGCTTGCTTCTCCATAGGTACTCCACTTAGTAGAGGAAAGGGAGGCTATTCTTGGTCATCTGAACCCTGAATCCTCTGTGTTCCCTCTTATCCCTGGCTTAAGTCTAGCTGCCTCTCTTCACTGTACCTGGGGTGCTGGTCTTGGGCTAACAGAAATTAGTAAATCCAGATGCTTATGGTCTGGTGGGAGGGAGTCCTTTCTGGCTCACAGCAAGGTCAGCCAGGGGGCTGACCTCCAAGACAGGTGCCTAACAGTCCCCGTGTTCACCCTGGACTGTGGATTCTCAAGTCCCTTGTTGGCAGGACTGCACTGACAGAGAAGCCTAGGACTCCCCGTCCCCTTTTCATTGGCCCTGGGCATCTACAGGAAGATCCCAGGAAGATGGGGTTGGGGCTCAGGTGAGAGTGGCAGAGGCAGGGTACTGGTGGGGCGCTGCCCCTCCTAAGGATATACCTTCTCCCTCTTAAAGACTTGTGAATTGCCTGCTCCGTTTTTTTACCCCCACATCCCTCTGCAGGCCTGTCGCTCCCAACAAAATGAGTCCCCAGGGGTCAGAACTCAGCTCTGACCTTCCCCACCCTCTTCCTGCTGTGATGTGGACAAGGTACCTAACCTTCTAAGCTAGTTTCCTTATTAATAGAGAGGAGATAATGACGATTCCTACTTTCTTCAAGATGACCCGCCTCATCCTTAAAGTGTCCTGGAGCAAGGATGTGGGTTTGGGACCAGGACAGGAACGATGGTGCATTGTAAGTCAGGAGTGTCCAGGCAGTGTAGCAAATGGGTAGAGGACAACCTGTGTCATGGAGCATGGGGGTGGAGCCTTCGGGTTTGTTGGACACCGGATACCTGTGTATTTTGCCAGTGTTTTATTTAGTCCTCATGACAAGCCGGTGAAGTCGATGTTATCATACCCATCTTACAGATGGGCTAGCTCAGGCCTCTGGAGTAGCATGTGTGAGTGCCTCTGCAGTGAGTTCAGGTGTTATTAGCTGTAGGTGCCCAGTCAGCAGAGTCCCACCCTGCATCACATGCCTTCCCCAGGTGGTGACCCCCCCCCCAATAGGTCAGCGTCTGGATGCACTCTCCCGTGTGGTGACCTTCAGGTTTGTGACTCTCTTTCTCTAGGCACTGCCTCCAAGGGCACAGACTGTCCCTAGCAGTCCCTTGAGAGATGGAGAGCAAACCAGGGAGTGTCCCAGCATCTCTGACCCCAAGCCAGGATTTTTCCCCCATTCCAGGGGGTGGGGGGAGCTTACCCACGGGGATTTCCCCAAGGGGCTGGAGTGGGCTTTTTCCTGGGGTCAGAGAAGGACATTGCACTCCGGCTGAGGTGGGGAATCCCCCATGGATTTCATGGTGCCAATGGGAGGAACCTATTGTTTTCCTGAAACATGGGTTCTTAAGGGAGAAGAGAGACTAGGGCCTATCTGAATTAGCCTCTTAGCCAAGCTTCTTGGTGTCTGGAGTTCCATCAACCCCCGCCCCCCCACCAGCTAACACCCCCCCCCTTGCTGCCATGAGACCATGACACCAGGCAATGACACTTGTATTTAATAACGGAAGGAAACAGTCTACGATTTGGAGCCTACACCCACTTCTGAGGAAAAATCAAAGACACCAGATTGTTCATTACAACACAGACTTTTGATGGCACTGACTAGAAACAAGGCCAGTGTTTAAGGATAAGAAACAAAAATTATCCCAAAGAGGAAACTTAGATAACAAGAGGTTTTCATATAAAAACTCAAGTCACAAAACAGTGCTCATGGCTTCTCTTGTTGGTTTTGTAACTAAATGTTCTTTATTTTATGCATATGAATGTTTTACCTGCATGTATGTGCTCCACATGTATGTCTGGTGTCCACAGAGGCTGAACTAGTGCATCATATCCTCTGGAACTAGAATTAGAGACAGTTGTAAACCACCACATGTGTACTGGGAATCAAACCTTGGTTCTGTGCAAGAGCAGACAGTGAGTGCTCTGACCATGGAGACATCCAGCCCCTTTACTGAGACAAGGCCTTGCTGTACATTCCAGACTGACTTCAAACTCGTTGCAATCCTCCTGCCTCAGCCTCTGAGCGTTGGGATTACAGGCATGTGCTACCACATACAGCTTGCTTTCATTTCCTTCCTCCCAGTTTTACTGTTGCAAGCCAGACATGGTGATGTATACTTGTAATCCCAGAATTTGAGAAATGGAGTCATTAGGGTCAGGAGTTCAAGGTCAACCTGAGCAGCATGAGACTCTGTCTAAAAATATATAAGGAAACAAATGTCTGAGAGCATGCCTATAAAATGCTTTTGTGTATGAAACTAAGACTCATTTTGTTGCCCTGAAGCTTCCTGTGTAGACCAGGCTGGGCTTAAACCTGATCCTCTAGCCTTTGCCTCCCCAGTGCTGGGATCACAGGCATGTGCCACCACCCCAGTTAATACCAAATTCTAGATGTAGTTGCTGCTAAGAAGTAGGATTATAGATGCCTTCTGGGGGTGGGGCTGGGGGTTCTGTCTTCAGTATTTCCCAAAGCTCCATCAGTGAAAGGCACTATCTTTTATGTCTTTGTAGTTGTGAAGGAGAAAGCTCACAATATCAGGCACGAGGGAGCTCTCCTTCTGGCTCTGTACCTAGTCAGCCCAGTCCCCAGCCAAGGTGCAGAAGTGTAGACAGAAGATGCTAAGAAGAAAGCATCAGGGGCCGGCTCAGCAGTTGAGAGTGCCAACTGCTCTTCCAAAGGTCCTGAGTTCAAATCCCAGCAACCACATGGTGGCTCACAACCATCTGTAACCATCCATAATGAAATCTGATGCTCTCTTCTGGAGTGTCTGAAGACAGCTACAGTGTACTTACATATAATAAATGAATAAATAAATAAATATTTAGAAGGAAGAGGAGGAGAAGGAAGAAGGAAGAAGGAAGAAAGAAGAAGGAAGGAAGGAGGAGGAGAAGAAGAGGAGGAGGAAGAGGAGGAAGAGAGAAAGAAAGAAAGAGAGAGAGAGAGAGAGAAATAATCAGAAAGGATTAGCCTAGTATGGCTGTCGAGGCATCACCATACAGGCTGTAGCAGGAGGCTCCTCCATGCTATCCCTTGCTCCATGTTATTGTGCTCATAGGCTCATTGGCATCTGAAGTTACCTCTCTGCTAATGGCAGATGCCTGATGAGCTTTATCCCTGTGGAGAGAGAACAGGAGCCCTTGAGCTTCCCATCATGGAAGATCAGATGAGATCGTGGTTTATAAGAGCAGAGGGATTTTCTCAGCAGCCCTGGACTATGAACATTTATCCTGAGGCTACACATGGCAATGTGAGATGGAACTGACTTCATAGAGAGATAGGAGACTTGTGAGCCCTGAAATGGATGGAGCATGACAACTGGGGGAACCTGGCCCTATCCATAGTTTCAGGTCCAGTTACAGGTATTGTGGGTGGGCCAGCTTTGCAGTCTGCATTTGAGGACAGTGAAGAGAGAGCCAATTTCTCTTCCGTTCTGTAGTCCCTCCTGCTATGACAGCCACCTCCACTCATCATCCCGTCTTCATGTTCATCCCATGCGTTCTGCTGGTCCTGCCGTGACCAGGTAGCTCAAGATGCTACATCCAGTCTTTAGTTCTCCGTCTTCACATTAGGTGGCCTGTCTCTGTGTGCTGCTCATCCCCCCTGGCTCCCATCCTGTTGGCCTTCCTACACATAGTCTTCAGGCACCTTTGCTGAGCTTTTGAATGGGCTTCTGTTGTCCCCAGCTGCTACCTGAGCTATCCACCCTCTTGGTAGTCTTATCCTACACCAAGACACTAAAGAGCTACATGCTAAAAGCTCCTAGCCTTCATTCCCAGCCTCTCCAGATTCACCTTCTAGTGGCATGCCTAAAAGACATCAGTGTTAACATCTCCCCAACAGTCAGCCTGTCCCATTACCAAGCCTGCGCTGTTGCAGGCATCTGTACCTCACAAGCTCAGACCCTGCTCTGACTAGTTTCTGTTGTCAACTTGACACACCCTTGCGTCACCTGGGAAGAAGGAATCCCAACCAAAGAAATCATCTTGTCCCGTGGCCATGTCTGTGAGAAATTGTAGTGATTAATGTAAGAGGGCTTAGCCCACTGTGGGTGACACCATCCCTAAGCAAATGGACCTGGCCTATCTAAGTGGCTCAACAGAACATGAGCCACAGAAGCCAGCAAGCATTTGCTTACCATGATTTACCACAGCATCAGAAATCAAACTAGAATAACTAGATGGCCTCCTCCATCTTTTATTTTATTTTTAAAGATTTATTTATTTATTTTATGTATGTGAGTACACTGTAGCTGTACAGATGGTTGTGAGCCTTCATGTGGTTGTTGGGAGTTGCTTTTTTTTTTTTTTTTAGAACTGCTCGCTTTGGTCAACCCCATCGCTCTAGTCAGCCCTGCTTGCTCAGTCCCTGCTTGCTTCAGCCCAAAGATTTATTTGTTATTATACACAAGTACACTGTAGCTGACTTCAGACATACCAGAAGAGGGCATCAGATCTCATTACAGGTGGTTGGGAGCCACCATGTGGTTGCTAGGATCTGAACTCAGGACCTTTGGAAGAACAGTCAGTGTCCTTACCCGCTGAGCCATCTTGCCAGCCCCTCCTCCATCTTTTAAAAAAGAATCTCGCCAGGCAGTGGTGGTACATGCCTTTAATCCCGGCACTTGAGAGGCAGAGGCAGGAGGATTTCTGAGTTTGAGGCCAGCCTGGTCTACAGAGTGAGTTCTAGGACAGTCAGGACTACACAGAGAAACCCTGTCTCGAAACAAACAAACAAAAAATTCTCGATTGTAATCTATTGGCAAAGCCTGTTAGTGCCATGTTCTAGAATTTGACCACACCCCAACACCTCCTTGTTAGTCCTCTGTCCAAACCACCATTGTCCCTGGGGTTTCTTCAGTAGCCGGCTCTCTGGCTGAATGATTCTACCTTTGTTAAGTTTATTCTTAACAGTGCTTCTAGAATGACATCATTTCTCTCTATAAACCCTTTTAGTGGCTCCACTCTTGTTGGGGCAAAGCCCAAATTTGCGTACTGGCTTTTCTCTAATGCCCTGCAATTGCAGGACCATCTCTCTACTTCTTGAGTCTCTCTTTCCTCCTCTTCATCATTACTCTGGTCACACAACTGTCCTCTCTGGTCATTCCAGGCAAGCTGTCACCTCCAGACTTTAAACTTTCTTGTTCCTGACCCTGGGAGTCACTCTTCCATAACCCACTGGGTTCAGATCCTCAATTCTTGGGTTATTTTTTTACTTTTCGAAATCCAACCTTCCATGTGTGCATGCATGCATGTTTGTAGACCTCTCTCTCTCTCTCTCTCTCTCTCTCTCTCTCTCTCTCTCTCTCCTTCTGAATCTCTTGTATCCTAGCCTGCCCTTGAACTTACTATATATCCAAGTGTGACTCTGCATTTCCAGTTCTTCTGCCTCTGCCTCCCAAGTATAATGATCATGGGCACATACTACCACACCACACCTAGTTTTATGTGGTGCTGGAGATCAAACCTAGAGCTTCATACATGCAAGGCAAACAGTCAACCAACTGGGCTACATACATCCCAGCCCCACTATTCAGAATGTTAAAACTACTTCTCAACATTCCCTACTCTTCTTGATTTTCGACTCTTAGTATTTCCAAGAACACAGACTCCCTAAGGGCAAGTGCTTCTGTCCACTGCTATACTCTGGGTCCTAGGACAGTGTCCGGCATGTATGGTAGGTGTTCAGTAACTGGTGAGATCTGCCCACTCAGGGTGATATGGCCATAGGGTGTTCAATAAGTAGCTGCTGAGTGGCTCCATCGGTAAAGATAAATAAAGAGGTAGCTTCTATTTCCTGAGCCTTGAGAAGGAAGAGCGCTGGGGTTTCTCCCAGTCTGCAAGCATTCAACACTGAGAAGCCAGTCTCAGTAGAAAGGGCCTTGGGTGCACCATGCCCCTGTGCCTGTCTCAGCTTGTGTGCAGCTAGCCCACATCTCAGTGGCTCTTGGAGATCTTGTCACAGATGAGCCTGCATTACTCGCCTGTCTGTCCCCAGTCCACTTGCTATTCACTTCCTTTCTTCTTCCAGGTGCTGGAGTGCACAACGCCTCAGACAAGATCAGCTAAGAGGTAAGAGAGCAATGAAAAGTGGCTGGTTTGGGATTTCCCATCTTAAAGGTTATGGAAAGTAGCCCAGGAAACCCCAGGGGAATGGTACTGCTTTCATGGACAGAGTGTGAACCCTGGAACTAGGGGACAGTTCAGTCATGTCAGGGGTGGCGTGAGGTCTTTAGAGCCAGATTAGTCTTGTTTTCTGCTGGTACAATGGAACATCTGAAATTGGATAATTTATAAAGGAAAACATTTCATTTAGACTCTTTTTTCCCAGAGGCAGGAAGCCCAAGATCAGATAGCCCTACCTCACATGGTTCTCATGCAGTAACATGAACGAGACGGCAGTAAGCAGGACGGGGCCCGCTGAGGATTCCACAGAGCCAGTGATCTCAGAGTGACAGACCTTGTTCTAGACCCAGCAGTGCTTCCATGGGAAAATGCTTGGCTTCAGGCCCACAGGATGGCCTTCCTGCTTCACCACCCAAAGGCCTTCCCTTTCTAGCATCTCCAGAGCTCCTACATGGTGCTCCAAAGTCAAGAAAGGCCTTGATCAGTTTAGTTCTAGACCAAGAGCTTACTAAAATGTCTCTCCTTCCTGCCCCTACTATGGTTCCCTGCTGAATCTCAGTCTAATTGACAGAAAGAAAGAAAGAAAGAAAGAAAGAAAGAAAGAAAGAAAGAAAGAAAGAAAGAAAGAAAGATAGATAGATCAGCGGCTACTTGATGTAAGACAGTATGTCTATACCAAAATGTACTGCTGGCAGCGTCAGGGGGCGGCTACTAGGGGAGCCACTGCTGCTGAAGTGGGGGACTGCTGATGTTGTGGGTATGGGAGTGATGATGTAGACTGATAATGCTGTGGGGTACTCCTGATGTAAGATAGTGCTGACATGGGGGACAGCTGCTGTGACTGGGAAAAGGTAGCTTTAAAACTGTGTCCAGGACTGGTGAGATGGTTCAGCGGGTAAGAGCACCTGACTGCTCTTCCGAAGGTGATGAGTTCAAATCCCAGCAACCACATGGTGGCTTACAACCACCCGTAATGAGATCTGACGCCCTCCTCTGGTGCGTCTGAAGTCAGCTATAGTGTACTTATGAATAATAATAAATGAATCCTTGGACTGGAGAGAGCAGGGACTGAGCAAGTGGGACCGACTGGGGGCAGACCAGAGCGAGCAGAGTGAGGGGGGGGGGGCAGACCAGAGTGAGCAGGGTTGACCGGAACAAGGAAAAAGAAAAGCTTAAAAAAACAAAAAACACTGTGTCCAGCCTTAGACCAAGCAGTTGGCTTTGCAGAACTAAGGAATAATCACATCCAAGCAAAGGTGACTGGACAAAGGTGTCTATAACTGCAATATTTGTAACATCATGGAGAAATTGGCCAGGAGCCAGTTAGTTTGCTCAGTAAGGGTGCTGCCAACAAGCCTGAAGAGCGGAGTTTGATCCCCACTCCCACAAGTTGACTTCTGACTTCCGCACACTCAGTTGGCATGTGGGTCTCCTTCCACTCAAGTACACACTAAATAAATAAATGTAATTTAAAAAAAGAAATTATTCACAACTTTCCCATCTATCCAAAGGTATGTCAAGCATCAGAGTGACATACACACATATTTATTGAGAAAGATATCTATTATTTTGTTGTTTATGGGTTCTTTTCTTCTTCTTTCTTTTCTTCTCTTCTTCCTCCTCCTCCTCCTCCTCCTCCTCTTCCTCCTCCTCCTCCTCTTCCTCCTCCTCCTTCTGAGACAGGGTTTTTCTGTGTAGCTCTGGCCATTCAGGACCTCTCTGTAGACCAGGCTGGCCTTGAACTCAAAGATCCACCTCCCTCTGCCTCCACCACTCAGCTTGTTCGTATTTTGAGACAGGGTCTCACTGTGTTGCCCTGGATGGCCTGGAACTCACAGAGATGTGCCTGCCTCTGTCTCCTGATGCTATGATTTCCAGCTGTCTGTTTGCTTTTGAGATAGGATGCCATGTAGCCCAAACTGGCTTTGGGCTCATTGTACAGCCAAGTCTGACCTGGAAGTCTTGACCTTCCTGCCTCTGTCCCTCAAGTTCTGGGATTACGGGTGTGCACCACTATCCAAATATATTTGGATATATTGGCTTTGAACAAAGGATAAATAAAAGACCTTGGATCACATAGATAGTAGCTTTGCATCCTGGGCAGCTGAAAATGACCTTCTCTTAGCCAGCCTGGGAACCAAGACAATGTGATCTGCCTTAGCCTTTCTCCCACACCTGATGGAGATGGCACCTCCAGGGCTGCAGCAGACTCCCAGCCAATGTGTGGCCAGAAGGCATGGACCTTGAGGACTCTGCAGGAGCCTTGATCTTCTGTTTTGTTTTGAAGGAAGGCTAACAAAATCATGAGTCATTTCATGATTTCCTTGTTTTCTACAGGGCATATTTCTACAATAATGATGGTGTGCTTTTTTAAAAAAAAAAAATGTATGTGGGTTTTCTTTTTTTCATGTATGGGATTTTTTTGTTTTTGTTTTTAGTGCTGTGTGGCTCTAGGGCCCGGCTCCTTGCCCATCTTTAGCACCATTTTGTCCACATCCAGAGCAGGAAAAGCAGGAGTCCTAAGGAATCTTGAGAAGTCATTCTGTAAGCAATCTCCCATTCTGATTATCTGTTCTTCCATGAGCCTTTTGGTTGATAATTCAGCGACTTTCATGAACGTGCATTTTAACCATTTACTAAGCTAAGAGAGGTTGTCGCTCCAGGATGTGAACCCCATCCCCGTGCTAGAATCCTTTTTCATACTATTGTGTATGAGTATATTATGTATGTAGATGTATGTGGGTACCCATGCCAGAACACATGTGTAAAAGTTGACGGAAAACCATGGAGTCGGCTTTCCCCTTCTATTTATTCAAGTTCCAGGGGCTGAACTCAGGCTCTCCAGTCTTGGGTAACAAGCTCTTTACCCAGAGAACTATACTGCTGCGGGGCTGAATTCTTTTTTTTTTTTTTTTTTTTTTTTTTGGTTTTTCGAGACAGGGTTTCTCTGTGTAACCCTGGCTGTCCTGGAACTCACTCTGTAGACCAGGCTGGCCTCGAACTCAGAAATCCGCCTGCCTCTGCCTCCCAAGTGCTGGGATTAAAGGCGTGCGACACCACACCTGGCTCATGCGGGGCTGAATTCTTGACACCTTCATTGTGGCTTCCTGTCCTTGGTGTCATGGTCCTGTGGATCTATATACTGAGGATGCTGAAGGGACAAGAAGAGCAGAAAGAGCAGCTCACAGCTTCCATCCTTAAGATGACTATCATAGATGTCAACTGTTGGCATTCTGTCTAAGCCCCACCCCACAGTTACCTAGCAACAGACAGTCATGCTCCTCCCCACAGTTACCTGGCAACAGCCAGGTAAGCCTGACCCACTATCAATGGGGCTGCTTGCCCCTTCTGTCTTGCTCTCTTGTTTTGCTCTTGCCTGCTTCTTGGACTCCTCCCTTCCCCCCTCCCTTCCCTATACCTCTTTCAACCACTGGCCCCTACTTCTCTCTCTCTCCCTCTACTACCCTCTTAACTCCCCTCCCCATGCCCTGATTAAACTCTATTCTATACTATACTGTGTATAGTGTGTGGCTGGTCCTCAGGGAGAAGAGATGCCTCGGCATGGGCCCGCTGAGACATCCCCTCCTCCATACCTCACCACACCTCCATAGAACATATTCTTTCTCTATCTTTTTACAAACACATCACCAATGCTGGGTGTCTTTGGTTGCTACCCCACCAGCCTGGCTTCTATGGCTTCTCTGTCCTTTTCTACATTGCCTAAGATTCAGCCAGGGGGGAAACTGTCAGCTTTCTTCTGTGTCTTCATCTTTCCAGTTGTGTTTGCCAATTGAAGACCCCGGCTGAGGATAAAGAGGAGTAGAGTCACTGTGGGGTGCTTTCTGCCCCAGCTCCCCCCTTGCTAGCTCAGCAGTACCAGTTTGCTCAGGCAGCTCTTAGGTTATCAGGGCTCCCTTTATATTTCTCTCAATGCTGCCTCCCCTCCCCTCTTCATAAACAGGCTCTTCCTTAAACTCTCCTGTCCCTTTGGGTGGCGGGAAGGGGTGTATCTGCTTCCTGCTGAGACTGACCCAGACAAGAAACTTTTTCTGCTCTGTCTCTAACATAAGAATAAACAGTTCTCCAGCTGAGCCTTACAGAGAGGCTCATAGGAGCCCTGGCTCTGAGCTTTAACACAGCCAAGCCACACAGTTGCTGCGACAGTTCTTCCCCTCCTTGCTTTTAACTATACTACAGACAACGGAGGGGACCTGGTTAGTGATATCTCACCTAAGAATTTGGAGGAAAAAAATAAACAGGTAATGAAGAGAAATCTGGAGAACGATGGGACAGTGTCCTTCAGGATTTGTGTGACTGGTTGGAAAAGCAGAACTTCCCGGAGAGCAAAACCCTGCTGGGTTTCTAAGGTGAAGTTGGATGTCTTGGGGGGACATCCAGGCATTGTCCCGTGGGATTCCCCCAGGCCTCCTGTGGAGTCCCCCAGGTGGGCCCACCCATCCACCTGTGTGGTGCTGGCTCAATTCCGTTCTGAAGAGAGTCTTGTGCCTGTCTGTCTGTCATGTGCATGTCTGTCGCTGGTATGAGGACATGCTAGAGGCCAGGGAGGCATGGGCCTTGCCCACCATCACAGCTGACTCTGCAGGAGCCACCCAGTTCCCGTTCCCACCTCTGAGTCTAGACTCTACCGGTCCTCTGCCCCAGCTCTCCCTGGATCCTCTCAGGAGTTTGTCACTCCCTCCGGTCTGCCCTAGACTAGAGATGCTGTCTGATCAGTTATGTTCCACCTCACCTGGACAAAGGAGGTAGCAGCCAAAGTCGGGAAGCCCAGGCTGCTGAGATGGCCCAGCCGTGGGCACTGGCCACCCAGCCTGGAGGCCTGAGCTGTGTCCCTGGGATCCACATGGCAGGTTCATGAGCTGAATGATGGTGGCACATTCCTTTGATCCTGGCACTGTCCAGGCAGAGAGGACCAGCCTGGTCTATAGAGCAAGTTCTAGCCAGGGCTACACAGAGAAACCCTGTCTTAGTTAAAAACTAAAATCAATGCAGCCTAAAGATTTACTAGATGGTTAAACTAACAACGAAGGGCCGGAGAGATGGCTCAGTGGTTAAGAACATTGATTGTTCTTCTGAAGGTCCTGAGTTCAAATCCCAGCAACCACATGGTGGCTCAAAACCATCCTTAATGAGATCTGATGCCCTCTTCTGGGGTGTCTGAAGACAGCTACAGTGTACTTACATATAATAAATAAATAAATCTTGAAAAAAAAGTTAGGAGACACTCAACTTTATAAAGTAAAATCGAAGTAATTGGTAATTGCATTGTTAATTTAGTTTAAATAAGTCTATGTTTGTTATTTAATACCTCAGAACTCCAAGGAAGGGGGAGTTTGACAGCAACAGGATATACAGTTCCACAGTGTATAGCACAGCTGTCCCTGTGGTACCTCACAGACTAGAGATGAGCCAGCATACGGGTCACAGAGGTTCCAGCCAAGGGCATTAAAGGCAGAACCTTACTTAGGCTCAGGCCTTCTTCTAGGCCACCCTAAAAGAGCTGTGACCCTTTCCCCCTACTGGACCATCATTCCCATCTCACAGGATGGGGACCAGAACCAGGGAGTTGGGATTCTGCAGCCTAGTGGAGAGATCCAGTCCACCCCTCCTGCTATAACCACACTTTTCTCACCTCCAGGAAGGGTCCTCAACCCTTGAGTGACATAGCTTCTATCAGATTCATTTATCCTCTTGCATCCCACGCCACTCTGAGTCCTTTGGTCAAGTGCATCCATCCGAGGACTCCCCCACTCCTCTGCACCCCTATCTAGCAGAAGCAAGGAAGCCTCAGGCCTCTCTGAGCTCACAGTGAACTCAACCCTGCAAGGCACATCAGGGACACTACTCCAGCTTCTAGTTCCGCCCTCTTACTGCGGATGGCAGAGACCCCAAGGCTTGAACCAGAGCACAGCCAGTCTACATAGCCCCCTTCAGCAACAAGGGGTTCATGGTCCATGTTCCTGGAGGGACAGATAGGACTCAGGGGGTATAATACCTGTGGTGTGAGCCTGTGTCCTGTCTCATCCTGTCTTAAGATGCCTGTAGTTTGACCAGAACATACTGGAAGTCAGCTGTATCTAGAGAGACTGCCACCAACCTCATGGAATGTTCAGGAAGTTCTCAGCTATGCTCTTAAAACTGAGCCCAACGTGGTCCTCAGGAAGATGTTGCAAGTTTCCTAATCTGGACACAGAGGCCAAGAGGCGTGGTCTGAAGTCAGAGCTGGCTGTTCCCCACAAACACAAACACCCCAAGTCAGCCCTCCCCGCCCCCCAGCTGCAGTTCTGCCCTAGGGAAGCCCAGCTACCCCCTCTCTAAGAGTGACTTAATAATAGCGTGCTGAGAGAGTGATCCATTTCCTGGGGCAGAGTGGGTGGGGCCTACCACGTTCCCATTACATGCCATTTCACCTGATGCAACTGCTTTCAACAGAAGAAACACATTGCAACAGCCTGCTATAACGTCTCTTCCACCTGCCTAAGGGACCTTCCACGGGCAAGGATGCTATTTCACCTCACTGATCCACTGCGCTCTGCTGGAAGTGGCTTTCAGCGGGACCACATGAGGCCTTGACATTTTTATTTTTAATATCTGTCAGGGTCAATTGGTGGGCTCCACAGATGAAGGCACTTGCCACCAAGCCTGACTACGTGAGTTCAGTCTCCAAGACCTACAGGGGTAAAAGGGGAAAAGCGTTACTTCAGATTATCCTACGACATCCATATATGTGCCGTCGTGTGCTTCCCCCCTTGCAAAACTCAGTGTAAAGCAGAAGAAATTTTTTTTAAAGGTTTTATTTATTTTATGTATGTGAGTACACTGTAGCTGTCATCAGACACACCAGAAGAGGGCATGGGATCCCATTACAGATGATTGTGAGCCACCGTTTGGTTGCTAGGAATTGAACTCAGGATCTCTGGAAGAACAGTTAGTGCTCTTAACCGCTGAGCCATCTCTCCAGTCTGCAAAAGAATTTTTGTTATTTGCATGTCTGTGTGTGTGTGTGTGTGTGTGTGTGTGTGTGTGTGTGTGTGTGCATGTACTTCGTGCATACAGGTGCCCATGGAATCTAGAGTGCCTCAGATCCCCTGGGACTGGAGTTACAAGCAGTTCTAAGCAGTCACACGTGGGCCCTCTCTATGAGCAGGAAATGCTGTTACCTGCCTACCTGCCCAGCCTCCTCTCCAGCTCCAACTTGAGGCCTCTCAGTGGACCTGCTTTTCCAGTGCATCTGAAACTCTCCATGCCTGGATCTCACCCTGACCCCCAAGATCCCAAAGAAACTGGTGCGAGTTTAAACAAACCTTTTTTTTTAAGGTTTTAAAATCCTTTTTATTAAAGGATGCCCAAAACAAAGAGAGCACAAAACATAAACATAAACGTAGCCTGAGTCACCAGCCTTGGTCTGGAGATCACCTGCATACCCGGTACCCGGTCCTAACTCTGTGATATGCATGAAAACCTTAGGCATATTCATTGTCACCTCACCCCCGCCCTTGCCCTGCCCCCACCTAGGAACCCCAGCTTTTGGGATCTAAGAGGCAGAAAATGGGGAGGTGGGGGGGGTGCAATGATTGTGATGCAAGTGTTAATTGTCAGCTAGGTCTGAAATATAAACCTGAGGAAAGCCCCTGGGCAGGCCTGTGAGGAATTATCCTGACTAGGTTCCCTGAGGTAGAAAGACCCACTGGGAAGGAGAGTGGTATGGGGGCTACCAGAAAAGAAGGAAGCCGCAGGAGCACAGCAGACATCAGGCTTCCTGACCGCTAGCTGTTGTAGTGTGACCGCTGGGCTCCTGCTCCCACCACACCTTACCCACTGTGATAGATGTTCTGTACCTACAACCAGGTATCAGATAAGCCCTTCACCTCCTGGTGGCTTCTGTCAGGATATTTCATAACAGGAAAAAGTAGCTACTGCACAGTGCATTTGAGGTCAGTCTGCGCTACACTAGACCTGCCTCGAAAGAACAAAGTAGATAGCAAAAAGGCCCACACAGTGTTTATCCCTTTGTCTCTGGCTCTTCTACACAGTGACAAATTTGTGAGACAACTCATCCAGCTCGTTGCCTGTAATTATTGTGGTTTCTTTAAAATTTTTTTTTTTTTTTTTTTAGTTTCTGGACAGAGTTTTACTGTGGAGCTCTGGCTGGCCTGGAGCTCACTATGTAGACCAGACTCCGGATATGAACTTAGAGACCTAGCTGCCTCTGCCTCCTGAGCGCTGGGATTCAAAGGCTTTCATCACTGTGCAACCCCCCCCCCTCCCGGGGATGGGGGGGGGCCTGAATACACGCTTAAACCACAGGTGGAATTATAGTCCCTCTAGCTGTGCATGAGGAGGAAAATACCACAGCTTTGCCAACAGTTGGTATTTTCTGATTTTCTTTTTCATGTTTCCTGGTCTAGTGGGTGTGCAGTGGTATCATAATCACAATGTGGTTTTAATTTGCATATCCCCTGGTGACTAACGTAGTTGAATAATAATTTCATTTATGTATTAGTCAGTTAGGACTCTGGAAGTATCTGGGTATCAGCCCATCTCTCTTTGTTTTGTTTTGTTTTGTTTTGTTTTGTTTTGTTTTGTTTTGTTTTGTTTGACAGGGTCTTATATAGCCCAGGTTGGCCTTTCAAACACACTATGTAGTCAAGATTGACCTAAAACTGCTGTCACTGCCTAAGTGTTGGTATCGCAGGTGTGAGCCACCACACCCAGTTTTCTGCATGCTGAGTCAACGCCTTGTGTGTACCTAGCAATCCCTCACTCAGCAGCTGAGGTACATCCCCAGCCCTGCTCTGAGCGTATTTCTCAAAGTCCTTGGATAACACTAGTGTGCAGCCAGGGCTGAGAACCACCAAGCTACCCCCCCCCAAGTGCTTGTCCTCTTACCCCCACGTGGTTTTCCTATCCTACTCCTGAATCACAGAGGACCTCATGGACTTGAGCTCACTAGCTGCACCGCCCAACAAGCAGCAAGAGATTGAAGCTGACAGTTGAGGATCTTTAGGAATGCGACCTCCACTTCAGAAGGGCCTGGGGTAGGGCTCGAAGCATCCACAGCTACCACAGATATTTCCCACAAAAAAATGACCCCCTTGCTGCTCCTCAAGGCGCCTCAGGCACTCGTGTAGAGGAAGGAAAGGGCTTCCTGCCAGGTACTTCCCAGTTTCTGGGCTAGCGAGAATGGGTCCCAGCGCTTGTCTGAGGTTATGGGTTAGGCTGGGACAGTAGAGCAAGTGTTCCAGAGACTGACGAAGGCTTGCTGTCTGTAGAGTTTGTGCTGGTTTCCAGAGCAGCCGATAGACCTCCCTCACATGGGCACCGGCGGCCTCCCTCATCTGGAATGGCCTCTTCCATTCTCTGGTTCGAGAGCTTTCTCAACGTTTCCTTAAGCCCCAGTCCTATGACTTCTGCAGCCCTTAAAGTGAGGACACACGTCGTGGCTTCTGATGTCATGCTACCTTGATTGGGTTCTTGTTGTCAGCTATGCTCACCTCCCATCGGCTGTAACTTCATCCTAGGGACTGCAGGGCACTCCCTGCTCCTTCCCCATGGTAACTTGGAGAGAGCATCCTCCAACATGAGGAGACCTGGTCCATACATAAGAGAAGAGCTAGGCAGACAAGCTGACTACCATGTATGGGATCCGTGAGAGCGTCATGTCATGTTAGTGAGGAGCCCTTCTACTGAGTCAGGAGTCCTCAGTCTCCAGGACCAAGGCTGGGATGGAGGCCTGGATGACGACATGTGCAGAAAAGCCCCTTGGTCAGTAGGCTCCAGACACCCCACTACACAGTACACAGTACACAGTTGTCCTGGAGAAGAACAGGGCCTGTCTTCTCTTCCTTGAAGCCCTGCCAGCTTCATGCCACTGACATGCCAGAGGCTGGGGCACAGAACTTGCTCTGGCTTCTGCCTCATGCCACGCCCCACCGATCCAGGCCCATCTTGGAAGCTCTGGAAACAGAGTACTCCACATCTGATCATCCAAATGCAAACGTTGTATTGGGGTTCTTCTGATTGGCTCAGGTGGTCTGTGGTAGCCAGTGACTGGAGTGCTTCCCGAACCCAGCAAGGCAGGAACCCTCCTCTACCGGTGTAGGAAGCTTGTAGCTGCTTTACCTTCTCAGCAGCCGTCAGCATCTTCTGTTCTCTCCATATACACCACCTGAGCTTAATAAAAGAGCACCTGTCCACTGAGCAAGCTTCCTTTCACATCAGGGGTCCACACACCCATAGGGATCATACCCTTCTATCCTCTCAGACCAGGCCTACAAAGGCTCCTATCCCTGGCCCCGGCCATGCAGATCATGACGCATTGTCTCCAAGGTCTGCTGCACGGTGCTTCCTGCACTTTGGCTCTGCCTTCCCCATCAAATAGATGGTGTTAGTCATTACAAAGGGAAAAGGGTTTGGTTCTGATAGATTTGGGTTAGTGCCAAAGTAATTTAGATGGGGCGTCCAGTGAAAAAGTAATTTGATTTGGGACATGCAAATAGAGCCCATCATCGTAGGATGATACTGAACAAGTTTCCGACCGGTTGTTTTCACAAACAGACAAACCAAACCCGAGTGTGGGCCAGTTGGGAGTCTGCATGGCTAATGGGCATAGAGAATGTGACTAGGGTAGAAAACACACAGAGGAAGGATTTAGAGATACCAGGAGAGGGCGGCAGTAGCTGATGGGGAAGGAGGGATGTGACAAGAAGACACATGGAAGAGTCTCTGAGCCAGGGAGGCTGCCAGGGAGTCAGGGTGGGAGTTCCTGAGGGGAGGGGGAATCTAAAGCCCTTCATTGGTGTCAGCCTTTGTCACTGCTCTGTTGCTATGACACCGTGACCAAGGCACCTTCTAAAAGAAAGCATGAATCCTGGGGCTTACCTGCAGTTTCAGAGGATCGTGTGTAAGACTCTGGCAAGCCTTAACTTACCAGAGACCCCTGAGGGAACAACATGGAGACGGGAATGGATGAAAAAGCAAGAGGAATTTTATTTAATCCAGCATGCTGGGGTCGTCCTGCACATGGGGAGAGAGCGACCACACATAGCCCATCCAGCGAGCCTTTATACAGTTCTCAGGGCCGCCGCCATTAGGCACAATGTGATTGACAGAACAGTGTGACTTTCATTTGTCTGTACCCACCCGTAGGTCGGTCCCCCCACCTCACCTGTTTGAGGATCGTTAATTAGCCTCTCCCTTCCAGAGGGGCAGGTGATCATGACCTTTCTAAAGTTTCTGAGCTGACCTCTTCACATAGGTACCATGCCAAGGAGCAGGCTAGCAAGCATACAGGCATGGCACTGGAGCAGTAGCTGACAGGTCATGTCTTATCCACAAGTTGGAGGGAGGGAGATACAGAGACAGAGAGAGACTGGGTCCTTTTGAAACCTAAGTGACAAGGCCACACCTCCTAATCCTTCTCCACCAACTTGGAACCAAACATTCAAATATATGAGCCGTGGGGGGTCGTCTCATTCAAACTGCCTCAGTCTCTAATGCCTTATATGCTGAAAACAAACAAACAAACCTACCATAGAGTCCAGCTCCCCTGCTTCTGTCAGTGTAGCCAAAAGAAATGAGAGCAGGGGCTGAAGAGACTTGTTATTGGTCAGAGTTCCATCACTGTAACAAAACATCTGAGGGAAGCAGTCTAAAGGAAACCATTTAGCTCATGGTGTTAAAGGCTTCAGGGCATTGTCGTTCAGTACCATTGCTGTCGGGCTTGTGGTGTTGTAGACCAGAAGATGTGCACGGAAGAGGACACTCAGCTAGAGTCCCAACATCTCCTTCCTGGGCACAGTCCAGGCACCTTTCTTGTACTAGTCCCCACCTGAGGGTGCCTTAGGTCATGTCAGGCTTTCAGCACATGGGCCTTTGGAGAACCTTCAGGGTCCCAGTACAAGGTCCACTCACCAGTGCTTGCTACAGCTTTATTAACTCCAGCCAGAGGGAAGAGACAGCACTTGCCCATCGACAGGAGTGGCTGGACCAAATAACTCTGACTCCTGTGGCTACAAGGAAGAGGAAGAGAAAACTGTGATCTTCTGAAGGTTCAGTCCTGGCGCCTACCCAAAAGGCTTACAGAGTCAACAGCTTGCATAAACACAAAGGATTAGGACCCAAGGAGTGGGTCCTCTCATAGCCCCCAGACAGGAACTTTTTACACCCAACACCCACTATTTGTAGTTTTAGTTTTTGGTGCAGGGGATCAAGCCTAAGGCATCAGAAAGACTGCAGGCTACCACAGAGCCACACCCCGGCCTCAGAAGCTTACGGGTTTGCAGGGGCTGTGGAAGCAGTAATTTGAAACACTTAGTAGGGTCTAGCAGGTAGGCAGAATGAGCCTTGAGAACAGATGGTGGGCTCTGAGTGTACCATTAGATTTTCCATCTCCTCTGTCCTGTATGAACTTAATTTTTTTACAGTTATAATGAAAAACCAGTAAAAAGGCTGCTGTGTCCTTTGCTGAATCTGGTCTGCAGGTGACAGGAAGAAAAGCCCTCCCCTCTCTGAACTTGCTGTCCCCAAGGGCTCTCTGGTTGAAAGTCTAAATGGAAATGAAAGTGGTTAAAAGACCTTAGTAAAACAAGCCAGTTTCTGAGAGACACGTTATGTATCATGCCGTGTTTTACAGGTATAGGGATTCAGTTGGGATGGTGGAAAGGATCTGGAGATGGTTACGTTAGGCCTCAGAACCATGCATGTCAAAGGGTTAGAATGGCCAAGCATGGAGGCCCATACCTACACTACCAACCAGCACCTAAGGGGTAGAAGGAGAATCTAGGAGATTAAGACCAACCTGGGCTAGTTAGATCCTTCTCAAACAAAACAAAACAAAACAAAACGTGATTACAACTATCACTATCCTAATGGTTATTTTGGTTGTCAGCTTGATGCGATCTAGAACAATGAGGAAAACCACCCCCTAGGCTTGTATGTGTTAAGGTAGGAAGACCCACCCTCAATGTGAGTAGCTTAATTCCCCAGGAGAGGATCCTAAGCAGAACAATGAGAAAGTGAGCTGTGCATCAGTGAGCATCTCTCTCTGCTTCCCGGCTCTGGATGCAAAGTAAGCAGCTGCTTTCAGCTCCTATTCCTACACCTTCTACACCACAATGGCTCAGACCCTCAAACCGGGAGCCAAAATTAGCCTTTCTCCCTTTGTTTTGGTTGGTTGGTTGGTTGGTTGGTTGGTTTTTGTTTTTTTGGTTTTGTCTTATATTTTGTCATAGCAAGTAATGATACATATACCGCAAGGATGAATGTGGATATGTTATAGAGATTTTAGAAACTATTAGTAAACACAGTGGCTGGGGTGGGGGCAGAGGGTGGGGGTGGAGAGCATCGGGCAGGGGCAGGAGGGGATGGGACTTAAAGTCATTCTCAAACATTAAATAGAGCCACTGCTAACTTTTCAGTATCTTTCTATTTCAGAGAGTGAGAGAGCAAGTGGGTGGGGAGTGTGTGTGGGGGTTGGTTGGATGGTTGGTTGGTTCAGAGGCCATATTGAACTTAAAGGAAGAAAATCTCCTCACCCTGTCTCCCAGCTGTCCCATGGTGCCTCCTCCTCCCTTGGAACCTCCCAGAACTGCATCTGTTACTCTGGATGTCAGCCAATCCTGGCTGACTTTGCTCTACTCATATCCCAGGAGGATCGTGCCCTGAAAATGCCCATTTCTTTGCTGTGTCTAATACTCCTGCAGAACATGCCAGTAACACATGGGAAGGGTTGGAGAGAGGAGGACCTCTCATGCCCTTACAGATGCTGAATGACAGCTCTCTGAAGCTCCTGTGTCAGCTAGTCAGGCTGGGCTATCCTCAGGTACCTCCAACCCCTGCCTGCGTGCACTAGCTTCTAAGGCGTGACGTGGAGCCTCATGCTATCCCTGGTTAAATCCTGCTTCCCCAAGCCTGTCACAAAACAGGACCTCTATTCTCAAGGGGCAAGCTAGCCTTGGGCTCTGAAATAGGTTGCAGAGTCTCTGACCCCTTTTGCAGCCGCTTCCTCTGTCTGTGCCTCTTCTCCTGAGGCCCTCTTCTACCACTGTAGTGAGTGGGCCGCCATGCTCCCCCACAGTGTGGCTCTGTAGACACTGGGGACTGTTGTTTGCACTGACAAGAGATCTGTCCCAGTAAGACAGCAGTTGCCACATACCATGTGAGTAGTACCCCAAGCTCACATTTGGACCTAACTCTAGCCCCCTATCTCTGCTTGAATACCTGGTCTGGGATGCTCGACATCTCCAACTTAAATTGTCAGAGAAAGATCAAATGTATACAGAGAGTGTATGAGCGCCCCAGACAGACAAAGCGTTAGCGTGGCCCTTCTCTTTTGACTGTGAAGCTTCCAAAGAAGGATTTACTCAGCCTTGCAGCCTGGGGCTTTACAGCCCAGCCTGGAGAAGATTATGTTTTTATTGCAACTTTGATTAATGATTGATCAAAGGCTGATACTAGAAGCACCGAAGAACAAATTTGCCCTAGAGATTAGGGACGCTTACATCTGCCAGGCTGGGGGAGGGGGGCATGTGGGGGGGGACTGTCCACCTGCTCTCTCCAGGATCAAACCAGGACAAGCGTGCATGGGAGACCCACCCCACATGTTCCCAAACAGAGAGGGAAAAGATGAAAAGTAACCTCAAGCCAGTTTAGAGTTAAGCTAAGACTTTCAAGGAAATGATATCGGAGGGAGGAAAGGGGATTGGCAGCCTCCAGCGGGATCTTTGGGTCTTGTTTCTGTTACTAATGTTCTCCCACTGCATTGATAAAAAGGAAACCAAGGCAGGGGGAAGGAGCTTCCTAAAAATATGTAAAACTGTTAAGCTTTATCTCAGCCATCTTGTAAAGGGCTGCGTAGACTCCCCCCCACGAGGAAGGAGGTGTTTTCTCACACAATTTAACTGAAGGGTCAAAGGTCAGGCAGGGAAAGATGGGGTGCTGAACAGGGAGACCCCCTTTCATAAACATTTGTACTACAAAGAGCCTTGGAGCTGGTTCAGGCCATAATGGTTTGCTCCAGCTGTCTTGCCGGCCTTTGACTTGCCCATAAGTCAAGTATGAATCACTGAGTGACTCGACTCAAGAGACCAGGGAGCCTGAGTCGGCTCCCTCTGAGCATCCCTACAGAGTTCTGCCCCTGCCTGCCCTCAGGGACGCCCCCCCCCCGCACCCCGCGGAGCAGGGTGCTGGCTGGACGGCTTCCTCTTGGCAGCTTCTCCTGAGCCCTGGGGACCAGGGCAAGCAGAAAGCTGGCAGAACAGCTTCTGAATTGAAACTGGAAAATGAAACTGGAAAAAAAAAATCAGAGCCTCACATCCCGCAGGGCGCCAGGCTCTCTTTTCCACAAGGAGAGTCCCCCAAGGGAGAAAGGCGCATGCTCAGTGAGGGTAGGAGAGGTCAGCTCATAATGTGGCTTCGTGTGCCATTTCCAGCATTGCCTGGGGTGGGGGTGGGGCTGCCTTCACTCCCACTGCCTGCCTGGACTTCCCCGTGAGCGGGGAGGCACTCACACAATCTAACTGGGGGTCAAAGATCAGGAATCCTGGGCTTGGCTCCTCTAACTCCACCTCCACAGATACACACGGGTTCCAGGGTACACGCACGATGGCGGCCTGGATAATCCAGCAGGTCAGCTTTCAGACAGCAGATTGCCTGACAAAATGAGGATACGGGTGAGAATTCAGCGCATAAGAGCTACAAATTGACCTTCTGACTCCACCCTACACCTCATCTCATCTGGAATGTCTCCTCCTCAGGAGAGAGCTGCTCACATCCCTCCAGCCCTACACATACATCCCCTAGGTTAAGACCCCTTGAAACTGTACCTTCTCTTTACCTTGCATTTGCTAGCTATCTATCTATATGCTAACATACCCAGCGTCTACCTCATTCATTGAACTACACTTCTTTTTTGTTGTTGTTGTTGGTTGTTTTGTTTTGTTTTGTTTTCGAGACAGGGTTTCTCTGTATAGCCCTGGCTGTCCTGGAACTCACTTTGTAGACCAGGCTGGCCTTGAACTCAGTCCGCCTGCCTCTGCCTCCCGAGTGCTGGGATTAAAGGCGTGCGCCACCACGCCCGGCTTGAACTACACTTCTTTGAGGCTTAGACTTTGTGCGACTTATGTTATATACCCATGCTCCAAGTACACACTCAGATACATACCCAAGTTCACACTCACATATGTACCCAAGTTCACACTCACATATGTACCCAAGTATACACTCACATATGTACCCAAGTATACACTCACATATGTACCCAAGTACACACTCTGTGGAGTCCTTATGATGCTCCCTCAAAACTACTATTGCCCCAGGGGCTCCAGTGTCTACAAACCTTCACATGACGCTGTGGTGGTGACATATACCCCACGTCTGCTGTTTCCAGTCCCTAGCCCCAGGTCATTGAATACTTGGACTGTCTCCAGTATCTACAGGATCCTAGGTTGGGGGTGGGGATTGGTCATGGGGTTAAACCTCCTGTGGCACATTCAACATAGCTCTGTCTCTGCCCCCTTATCTAAACAGCTGGACGTCATGTAGCCCATTCCACAGACACAAGAACACTTGAGTCCAGAAGGACCAGAAGAAAAGCCATTTTCATTGCGTCAAGTAGGAGCTGAAAGGTTGGGGAAATGAGCGATATATTTTTTTTTAATTTCTTTTAAATTGTGCATGTGTGTGTGTGTGTGTGTGTGTGTGTGGACACCCTGTTGTTACCCTAGCTGTGAGCAGTTATTACTATAAATACAAGAACACCTCCCAAACACACAGGGCAGGGTAAACGTGAGGGGCCTGCCGCCTCATCTTCCAACGTTTGTCTGGGATAGGACAATAGCTTCATTTATTTAATGTGAAGTTAGAAGTCATAGCAGAGGAAGGTGACAAACTCAAACTGCCAACCGTTTGAACTGTGGGCTGCCTGGCCTGGGCTGAAGCCGATGTGGCCAGTGCAGATGGTGAGGGCCCAGGGGCAGGCCCACTTCCTCCCTCCCTGCCTGCCTCCTCCTCTCACCAGCAGGCTTCCCAGGGCTGCAGGAAATGAGGCAAGGAGCGGTCCTTTGGGGTGTGTTTGTGGGGGGAGTAGGGAGTGGGGCACAGACGGTGCAGCTGCCATGTTTGAGGATAGAAGCTTGGTCCTCTCGGGGTTGGGACTTCTGAGCTGCCATGGGCTAGTCTCTGCCTTCTTGCCACTAAGCCTACTCCACGTGGGTCTGCAGCAGGCTCTTCTGTCTTGCGATCGAGTGCCATGGTCTTGGTGGTCCAGGGAGAGACAGGAAGGGAGAAGAGTCGAGTCTTCTCTTGGAGGAAATGCAGCTGTGGTTTTCAGACGTTCATAGTGCTCAGCTGTGGTTGGTGTTTCTCAGGGTTCTCAGAGGTGAACGCACGGTCAGCCCTGTGTCGCCAAATAAGGTTCACAGTGACCCTAGCAACAGTCTTTACTGCCCATTGGCTGCCGCTGCTGCTGCCATGAGAGGCGGGCTGCTGTTTCCACATGCACAGAGGTTCCTCCGCCTGAAATCATTGCCCTTCAGAGCACCACAGAAAGGGACGGACCGTGTTCTGAACAAAGGTGGACAAGTGGGGGGTTGGGGTGGAGGGTGGGGGCGGAGCTCTGCCAGGCCCTGTGAGTTTCAGAGTCCAAACCTGAATCCTCACACAGATACTGACCAACACCATCTGTGCCGTGGCCAGAGCCCAGCTTGCAGAGACAGGCCCTCTACCCGCCCCCCCAACCCCTGCCCGGGGTTCCACCCTGAACTCCACAGTAGTTACCATTTTGGTTCAGCTCATTTTCCTTTGTGCCAGGCACTGAGCTAGACCCCTTCTATATGGGATGCCTTTGATTCAGTAACCCTGTTAGCCCTCTTTTATACAGAAACCGAGGCTGAAGAAAGTGAAGACTGACCCAAAGTTATCCCACTTTAATCTCAATTTAGATAGCTCCAGATCTCATGCTGCTGGCCACTGCACTGTACTGAGTGTCTCTGGCTCAGCCACTCAGCGTTCTAACATAAGAGAGTTAAGATGAAGTCTGCACATGTGACGTATGACTGGGGAACCTAGTGCCAAGCAGTAGATTGTCTGACTATATATCAGCAGGGTGACCTAGGCATTTCCCCAACAGGCTTCCCAAGAGACCCACATGGTCCTCCAAGGAGTATGCTGCTCAAACATTGAGGTTTGAGGACCAGATTTCGCTGTGCCTCTCTCTGGTATTTGGTTTCCACTTCCTCTTCTGGACTTCTTCCCCATCCCCCACCCAACTGCACCACCAGTGTGAGGAGCAGAGAGAAGGCCACCAAAGAGGTGCTAGCCTGTGGGAGCCAGGGGAAACAGGACTGGCAGACCAGGCCAAAGGGTTCAGAAAGGAAAGAGTCACAGTAAAAGAGCAGCCCTTTCTTCTCTACCCCAGACAGCTCCCCAGGGTTAGAGCACCGCCTCCCTAAGGACCACTTTCTAGACCAAAAGTGAAACTGAAGAGGCTGAGGCCTGGCTCGGGGCTAAGAAGCACTTGCTGCTCTTGCAGAGGACCCGAGTTCCTTTCCAACATCCACAACTGCTTGTAACTTTCTCTTGTGGCCTCTGGGCACATGTACACGCACACACAAATAAAAACTTAAAAATATATATATATTTGGGAGAGGTGGTGAGATAGCACTGATTAAAGGCACCAGCCACCAAGCCTGATGATAAATTCTATAGCTGGTACCTACACGGGAGGAGAAGAGAACTGACTTCCACCTGTCCTCTGATCTCCACATGTATGCCGTGGCACAATCTCATACCCCCTGACAAAAAATAAATAAATGCAAAGAAAAAAATTTAAGATAAAAATGCAAATACCGGGCTGGTGAGATGGCTCAGCGGGTAAGAGCACCCGACTGCTCTTCCGAAGGTGATAAGTTCAAATCCCAGCAACCACATGGTGGCTCACAACCATCTGTAACGAGATCTGGCTCCCTCTTCTGGAGTGTCTGAAGACAGCTACAGTGTGTACTTACATATAATAAATAAAATAAATCTTTTTTAAAAATGCAAATACCTTATAATTTCAAAGTCCCACTCCTCCGAATCTTTTCTTGCATGGCCTGACCCTTGTACCCCGGCAAGTTTTGTTGTGTGATAAAACTTCCCATTTGGAGAGGCAACACACATCTGGTCTCCCCAGATAGGGAGCCCAAGACAGACCAAAGTATGGATACAGTGTCCAAGTTGTGAGTCATATGTTTTGGGGTTACTTACAGGAATATGTGTGAGAAGTTACCTTTTTTTTTTGAGACAGGGTTTCTCTGTGTAGCCCTGGCTGTCCTGGAACTTACTCTGTAGACCAGGCTGTCCTCAAACTCAGAAATCCACCTGCCTCTGCCTCCCAAGTGCTGGGATTAAAGGCGTACGCCACCACCATCCGGCTGTGTGAGAGGTTACTTACAGGAGCAGAAATGACTCAAAAACAGCTGTAACAGCAAGGCCCACTCCAGCATGGGTTAGAGCTTACAAAGCTGAGAACCTGGAGCACAGTGCACAGCCCGCAGGCAGCTCAACAAGTTGGAGAGTTTCCAGATGGCTGTTTGTCTAAATCTCTTCCAGGCAGCTGGGCTGTCTGCTGGCACAGCTTTAGTTGTCTTTATATCTCAGCTTTCTTCCCTCTGAGAGAGCCTCTCATGTTACTCTGGTGGGGAGGGGCCTAATGAATCTGGTAGGTTTCAGGAACTTCCTGAAGCTATTTTAAGTTTACCTTCCTGCTCAACAAGCTTCCCTGCCGAACAGGATGTTTCAATCTCACTGTTACATGACATTCTTAAAGCAGAGAAAGAATTCTGAATTTTAGAGTAATACACACACACCTATAATCTCATAGATAGAAAGAGGCAAAGGAGATCAAGAGTTAAAGGTCAGGCTAGAGTGGATGGTGTGTTTGAGGTTATCTTGGGTGACTTGAGACCCTGTCTTAAAAGACAAACAAACAATAATCCAAACATCTATGGACAGAAAAAGAGCCCAGATAAACCACGGGACATTCTTGCAGTGACAAGAGCCACAGAGATATGCAGTAGCCATACTATCTGGTAATACTGGAATGATCAGTGACTATTATTGAGGTAATAATCAGCAAAATACATACAAATAGATTTTTCTCAGGAGCTGGAGAGATGGCTCAGCAGTTAAGAGCACTAACTACTCTTCCAAAAGTCCTGAGTTCAATTCCCAGCAACTACATGGTGGCTCAGAACCATCTTTTTTTTTTTTTTTTTTTTTTTTTTTTTTTTTTTTTTTTTTTTTTTTGGTTTTTTGAGACAGGGTTTCTCTGTATAGCCCTGGCTGTCCTGGCACTCACTTTGTAGACCAGGCTGGCCTCGAACTCAGAAATCCACCTGCCTCTGCCTCCCAAGTGCTGGGATTAAAGGCGTGCGCCACCACGCCCGGCCCGCTCAGAACCATCTTTAATGGGATTCAGTGCCCTCTTCCAGTGTGTCTGAAGACAGAGACAGTGTACTCATATAAAATAAATAAATAAATAAATAAATAAATCTTTTTTTTTTTAAAATCTCACTTATAAAAAATATATCAATTTTTTTCTCAAAAAGTTTAATTCCTGCTGGGCATGGTGGCACATGCCTTTAATCCCAGCACTCAGGAGGCAGAGGCAGGCAGATTTCTGAGTACAAGGCCAGCCTGGTCTACAAAGTGAGTTCCAGGACAGCCAAGGCTATACAGAGAAACCATGTCTTGAAAAACCAAAAAAAAAAAAAAAAAAGTTTATCCCTGGCAACACTCAGCTTCAGAAGGCAAACAAAGGATGGGGGCTACAGTGCGTATACACAAATGAGCATAGACATCTCATAGGGAACACATGGGGAACTTTGCACAGGGAGCGCATGGAGGACTTTGGCCATGGGGTTACTATCTCTTACTCTTGGTGATGGTTTCAATGAGATTTGCCTTCTGGTTATCTGTTAAACAGAACTTATGTAAAGGTTTGTGGTTTTTTTTGGTTTTTTTTTTTTTTTGTATATATATTTTTTTCACCGTAGGAAAGGAAGAGAAAGGCTTAGCCAGGAATAGTGCTTGCTGCCATGCCGGATAACCTCAGCTCCCAGTAACCCATATATATGTGGTAGACAGAGAGAACCAACCCTCACAATTGTCCTCTGACTTCCACGTGTACTCCATGGCAGAAGTGTGACCTCTATATGCATATACACACTAGGTAGGCAGATAGACAAACAGATCAATAGCACTTTAACCGAGGGTGTAGCTCAGTCTGTAGGGTGCTTGCCTATCATGCATAAAGTCCTGGGTCCAAACTCTGGCACCACATAAACCAGGCACTGTGGCCCATGCCTGTGATCCTAGCACTTGTGGCACAAAGGCAGAAAGAGCAGTAGTAGTTCAAGGACATTCTTGGCTACACAGTAAATTGGAAGCCAGCCTGAGCTTCATGAGACCCCGCAGAAGGAAGAGGGGCAGGGCATGAAAGGAAGGAGCCACTGTGAATCGGCTCATGAATCTTGTGATGCCCTCAGCATCACCTCAAGCTCATCCAACACTGCACCTCTGTGCAGACACCATCAGTACCACACTGCTTGCTCTGACACAGCTGTGACTGACAATGAGAGACAGACATCAAGGAAGGACAATCTGTGTTACGTAGCCAGAAGCCATCAGTGGTGTGAGAATGGGGGCTGGAAGAAGCCATAGGTCTGTGTTGGGGGTTGGTCTGGTGATGCCACGTATTCAAATGCTAAATCCTGGACACACCCCCCCCAAGATCTGGTTGCCAACTCCCCGGACACAAGCACATTCTCGTGTACACCAAATGATGTTGTATAAAGCTTGCTTCCCTGATTTTATTGACCAATCTGTGATCAGTTTGGTTTATTAACCTCAGCTACAGGTCAATAAAACACCTCAACAGCTACACCAGTACCACCACCACCTGGGACACAAATGCTCCCCAGACACTGTCTTCCTGACCAAGGCCTATCTGGACTTCGGGGGACTTGAAGACACAGAGGAATTCATGCAAATACCCCATCCAAGGTTGCTGTCCCCACATGTTCCCCACCCAGAGCCATCTCAGCCAAGTATCCCTAAGGAGTCTCCCTTCATAGATACCTCATTAACTCTTTATCAGACACCTGAGCTCAAGAAGTAAGTGAGCAGCCTTTAGCAATGACAGATGCTGGAGCCCAAGGAATTCTTAGTGAGAAACCCAAGGCCTTCCTAACTAACTCAGCTGCAGTGCCCTGAGCTTCCTAAAGGTACAGACTTGGTTTGGTGCCTTTTCATTTCCTTACTTGTTTGCATTAATTAGTCACACTAAGCCGAGTGAACGCATAGGCAGTGTATGCTGCAAAGCACAGAGGCATCAGAACCCTGCTTCACAGGCCGCTCACTGGGCCTCTCTGGAAGGTCTTGTCCATCAGAAGATAACCCTGCCAGTTGGAGCCAGCTTCCTTAGTGGTACCCAGGGCTTTTCCCCCAAGGGCTCATGTTACACAGGGCATTCTGACAAGTGTTAATGAGGTCATGTTCCTTTAGCTTCTCCCTGCTCAGTGAGCACAGCTCTGCGCACTCTGGCTGGCCCTCAGCACACTGGAGATCCAGTCTGAAGAGGCAACAGGAGAGTCCGGATAGATTCTGGACATACAGGATCAGAGGGGTGGGTGGGGGAACTTTGCCTCTCATTCCTGCACTGGCATGGCCTCCAGCCCTGCAGAAAGGTTCAAGGTTGCTCCTCTCCCCCACCCCATTTTCTTTCTTGGGTGCTAATTCATTAGTCATCATCTGCCTTGTTTTTTGAAACAGTCTCTCACTGAGCCTGGAGCTCACCAATTAGACTAGGCTGGCTGTCCAGCAAACCCCAGGGATCTGCCTATCTCTGTCTCAGGGTTGGGATTACAATAAAGCACCTGAAGTTTTTTTATGTTGATTGTAGGGATCAAAGTCAAGATCTCAAAGCTTGGGATGCAAGCACCTTACCAACTGAGCCACCTCTCCAGCCCCTATTAAAGGATAATTTAAATGTTCTTCTGGCCTCTGTCTGGGCCCTATTTTGTTGTAAAGCCCCCCCCCCCCATTGTTACCCCCTAACAGATCCTGGAACCCCAAGGCAGCTGGCTAGTGGTATACATTTATTTTTTGTTTTTTGTTTTTGTTTTTCCAGACAGGGTTTCTCTGTATAGCCCTGGCTGTCCTGGAACTCACTCTGTAGACCAGGCTGTCCTGGAACTCAGAAATCCACCTGCCTCTGCCTCCCGAGTGCTGGGATTAAAGGCATGCGCCACCACGTCTGGCGTGGTATACATTTCATCGGCATCAGTTCGTACTATCTATCCACTTTGTTATTTTGTTACTTGGATAGATAGATGATAGGTCCCTTTTACCATTTAGTGGGCATGTGCTGTGTCCCAAGAACTGCTAGGTGCAGTACAGCTATGAGCAGATAAACTTGTCCCCACCTGCCAGAGCACACAGACACTGAACAGACGAGCCAACTGCAAGATAATCTTTGATGGACTTACTATGGTGAACACATCGATTGCCAGATATCATTGGGTGTCCTCTGGGGGGATTAACCTCTGAGCACACCCTACATGCCTTGGGGTGCTAACATGCAACCATAGAGGAAGAATAAAAACAGCTTTCTAGGGGTGGAATCCTGAGTCTGCCACAAACCCACTCACTAGGTGACCATGGGTGAGTGACTTAACCTTTCCGGGTGTCAATTCTCAGTGAAGTCAAGTTAACAAGCTACATGCCAGAGGCATATGAAAATGCATAGTATCACCACACTGAGGAACCTGAAGGGAGTGGGCTGCTGCTCACGTTTGGGTCTGTGGGGTTTCTGGTGACCTGAGTTTGGAGGTGAGCAAGCGCTTTTTTTTGGACTGACCTGAGGTTAACGGTCAGAGGCAGCTATTGTTACACACGTTAAGGGGAAGCAGAGGTCAGTGCGGGCCAGCAGGCTGCACCAGCTTTAGCCAGGCCAAGCTTTGTTCTTCAAGGAAGGGTAGGGCTGGGAGCAGCACAGGCTGTGGTGCGAGCCAAGGCCAAGAGGCAGAGAGACTCCCAGACTGCGTCTGGGGGGATGGAAGCCAAGGAACAGACTGCAGCATCAACAACACCAAGGCCTGGGGGAGGAGCTTCGCCCTTTTCTCTGGGTGCAGATGAGTCCCCGGGAGCTGAACTGGGGGCCACTGGGATGAAACCAAAGCAAATGCTGCAAAGGGCTTTGAAGGCTCCATCATCTTATTGAGGCCTGGATCAAAGCCAAGGCCAGGGTTAGGGCCCATACCAGGGCAGAACCCAGTTCACAGAACTCCTCAAGTCCAGCTATGACCTCCCAGAAGGAAATCCCTGCCCTGGCTGTGACCCTGAGCTAGGAGCAGGGTCAGTAGGCATTTGTTTTTATTACCCCAGGAAAAGTTAATCTAACAGTAACAAAGAACCTGGAAAAGTTAATCCAACAAATACAAAAAACCTGTCACTCGAAGGTGACATAAGTGTTATGCTGTGTTTCCATTGACAATGTCATCCCTAGGCAATCAGGTAGCCCCTTAAGGCTACAGCGGATGAGCAGTTTCAAGTCCCTCCTTTGCCCTGTGAAATGTCATATGTTTTCTCCGGAAGTGCTGATTTTAATGCAGAAGAACTCTAGAAAGCAGTATTTTCTTTAAGAATTTCATATGCATGCCGGGCATGGTGGCGCACACCTTTAAACCCAACACTCAGGAGGCAGAGGCAGGCGGATTTCTGAGTTCAAGTCCAGCCTGGTCTACAAAGTGAGTTCCAGGACAGCCAGGGCTACACAGAGAAACCCTGTCTCAAAAAAACAAAAACAAACAAACAGAAAAGAATTTCATATGCAAGTTGACTGTATCTATCCTTTTAACCCTCCTCTCCTCTCTCCAGTTCCTTTCCCGCCTCCTCCCCCCTCCTGATTACAGGAGCTACCTGCAATTAGGGCTGACCATTTAGGATTAGAGGCTTGCTTCTCCCTAAAGACTCCCCTGCCGGCCACTGACTGCATGTGGCTCTCCATCTAGGAGTGATGGCTTCTGAAAACGACTGGTGTGGTCTTTGGTGTGGTCTTTGCAGCCTTTCTTGTACGGGCGTCCATGGTGTGGGATGTGGAGAGTTCATGAGCGCACAGAAAACATTCCTTAAAAGGAAGAAGGTGCCAGGCAGTGGTGGCGCACGCCTTTAATCCCAGCACTCGGGAGGCAGAGGCAGGCAGATTTCTGAGTTCGAGGACAGCCAGGGCTATACAGAGAAACCCTGTCTTGGAAAAAAAAGGGGGGGGGGGAATGGGAAGAAGGGAGAAAGAAAGAGCCAGGCTTAGAACATACTTGCACACTTGCATTTCCATCATTCAGAAGGCTGAGGCAGGAGGATTACTGTGAATTCAAAGCCAGTTCTGAGGTATATAGTGAGACCCCATTAGGAGGTTGGTACATAAAACAAACAAGCGTAGTGCAAAGCTGTAGCCAGCAGGACATCCTGTGGGGACAAGGGTGGCTCTCGCATCCGCATCCTGTGTGAGCTGCAGAGGTGGAGAGCCTCGCCAGGCCCTGCTCTCATGGCCGGGCTACAGCCTCCCGCCTGAGGGTGAGAAGAGCTTCTGATGACTTTGCACTTGCCCTTCCTTCCCCTCAGGATGCACTGCTCTCTCTCTCTCTCTCTCTCTCTCTCTCTCTCTCTCTCTCTCTCACACACACACACACACACACACACACACACCAAAAGGCAGGTGGACTATGGTTCTGCCGGGATCCTCTGAGACGGGCCCTGTTCTCTCCACTGTTCAGTTGGCGTTCTGCTGTGGTAAACACTGACCACAGACAACGTAAGGAAGAAAGGTTATCTTTGGCTTACAGGTTACAGTCATCAGTCAGGGGAGGCCCACCTGGTCAGGAAGTACAGCAGAGACAGGAACACGGCCTGCTGGCTGCCATCCTGAAGCTCAGCTTGTTGGCACTGACCTCAGGCCAGTCTGATGGTGGCACTATCACAATCTGTGTCCCTCAGGCCAGTCTGATGGTGGCACTATCACAATCTGTGTCCCTCAGGCCAGTCTGATGGTGGCACTATCACAATCTGTGTCCCTCAGGCCAGTCTGATGGTGGCATTATCACAATCTGTGTCCTCCTTCTCTCTTCCTAGGTGTGTCAAGTGAAACAAGATGGCTTCCACTTTGTGAATGAAGATGCTGAGGCCGCCAGTGGGGCAGTAGCCTGGGTGAGGCCACACAACTAGTTAAGTGACTTTATGCAGATCTGGTTGGTATCTAATTCAGTGACTTCCTTTAAATGCCTTCCCCAGCCACACTGGACCCCCCACTGGGGAGGACAGCTAAGCACTGAAGACTGTTTATTACCAGTGAGTGTGACCACAGGCTTTACCCTGGAAGTCCTTAGCCAGGTCCTATAGATTCTGTCTGGCTGTCCTGAGGGCCTCAGTTTACAGGCACTCATCCAGAGACTCCTCAGAGCTAGGACTTCTAGTCACTGAGGGCTTGGTTCCCTATAGGCGTGTCCTGCAGAGGCTCTGTCCTTCTTGGCCTATCCCAGGCTTTGATTTTCCCAGATGGACAGGCTCTTTTACTAAACCTCTACACCCCCAGTGCTCCCTGGGCCCTAGGACAGAGGAGATACACAGGATCTTCTCCCTGGCCATCCCAGGGTTCATTTGAGAGATAACATGTTTGTCCTGTGATTCTGACTCCAACCAAGGTCTGGGTCCTGGTACAGCTGCAGCCTCCCTTCTAGACACTTCTGAAGAGTGTCAGTTTCCTGTTGCTGCTGTAAGAAGTGTTCTTGCACTTTGTGGCCTAGACTAGCACACAGTTACAATTCTGAGGGGGCCACGAAACAGAAGAGGTCCCGCAGGGCTATCCTCAGGGTGTATAGCAAACATGGGCTCTAGGAAACAGCCTATGGGCAAGGCAGCACATACCTGTAACCCTAGCACTCAAAAGACTGAGCCAGAATGTTTTAAAGCTGAAGGCCAGTCTGGGCTATATATAGAAGAATGACTTCCTGCCTCAAAAAAAAAAAAAAGTTTTAAAATTCCCTTCATTGTCCAGTTTGTTTGTTTGTTTTTTGTTGTTGTTTTGGTTTTTTTTGGTTTTTTGAGACAGGTTTTCTCTGTGTAGCCCTGGCTGTCCTGGAACTCACTTTGTAGACCAGGCTGGCCTCGAACTCAGAAATCCACCTGCCTCTGCCTCCAGAGTGCTGGGATTAAAGGTGTGCGCCACCACACCGGGCTCATTGTCCAGTTTTTAAAGGCTCCCTCCATTCCTTAGTCTCATGGTACCTCCTTCTAGATTCAAAACCAGTGATAGATGGTCCTGTCTTTTACTTACTGTCATGTCTCTGGTTCGAGCTCTCTTGTCTCCCTCTTTCCCACTTAGAAGAACCCTTGTTAGTAGCTGAGTATAGTGGTGTACGCCTTTAATCCCAGCACTCAGGAGTCAGAGGCAGGGGGAATCTCTGTGAGTTCAAGGCCAGCCATGTTTACAGAGTGAGTTTCAGGACATCCAGAGCTATGTAGTGAGACCCTGTCAAACAAATAAATGGAACTTGAAACCTTTAAATTTTGAGATAGGGTCCTGTTACGTCAGCTCAAACTGCCTTGAACTCACCATATAGCCTAGCAGATCTCTATCTTAAGATATCCCAGAGCAGGATGAATGCAGAGTTTCAGGGGTAAAGGCACCTAACCCTGAGGACCTGAGTTCTAGGCCCCGGGACCCACATGGTGGACAGAGGGAAACAAGTCCTTCAAGTTGTCCTTTGACAGCTACACACATGCAATGGTGTAACCCCCCTCCAACAAATGATTTTTAAAAAAAAAAAAAAACAAAAAACATCCTCTTGAGCCTTAGTCTCTTGAGTAATTAAGTTTATAGGCCCATGCAACCAGACCCAGACGCCTCTATTTCAGATTAAACTGATTAGAAGCCTCCATCCCTTGTTGCCACAGAACATAGCGAAGTAATGGGCTCTGGGTATTAGAAGGTGGGTATCTACCACGGATTGTTATTCTGCCTACCACGTTCAGCCATGCGTCCAGGTTTTCCAAGCATCTCTCCTCTTCAGGCACACACAGTGGACTAGGCCAGACCACAGGTGGGATATGCCTGTCATTGCATAGTCTCCTCCCTCCTGCTTCCTCCTCATTCAGCTCAGCCTGTCCTGGGGCTCGACTCCCATCCTCTTGCTCCCAGTTCTTGGAAGGGAGGGGGTGAGCTGGACAATGGGGGAAGGGGTGTGCAGATGGAGGAGGGGAGGGTGGTGGGGTCAGATGCACCCCAGCTGTGGGAGCCCAGAGGGCTGGGCCTTTTCTACCAAATGCCTGCACTTTGCAGAGGTGCAGACTAGAGCCTGACCTGAGTCTTGCAGAAACTGAGGGCAGCTCTGGCCTGGTGAAGCAGCAGGAAGATATAAGAGGCTCCACTGTATACCCCTGACTTCCATGATAACCAGAATTCCCCTGAGCCCTTTCTCAGTGGGTGACAGCCTGTCCACCTTCATTCCTTCCTCTTCTCCTGCCCTTTGAGCCATAGGCTGAGAGCTGGAGGGGAAATTCTAGCTAGGCCTCTGTCTGCCCCTTAACTCGAGAGCAGAGGCAAGAAAGGCTAGACAAAACCTTGACCCTCAAGTAGGGTAAGCAGCTGGCCCTGGGACCTTCTCTGATGAACTAGAAATTTCAAATCCCAGGGAACCTCTCTCCATTTCTGAGCAGACTGAAACCCTTGGTACCATCTCCTCTGTACCCCCCGAGTCTGTTTCAGTCACGTCTGCTTTCTGTATGACCAGCCCTTGAGATCGGAGGATGCTAGAAAGAGGAGGTTGGGCAGTGAGGTATCTTCCACCTGTGCCCGCCTGGCACAACATTCTCAGCTGCACGCATGAGCAAATGGCACAATGTGATTACATCAGAACTTCTAAAAGTGTAATGCCCTGGTCACTTCCGGCTGCTGTTCTGCAGATGCCTTTAATAAATGTTTTTATTTCCTCATACCTCTTCCTCTTTGCATAACTAAACCATGTTTTTATTTGCGTATTGAAAATAAGATTCTTTTCATACAATATATTCTGTTCACTGTTTCCCTTCCCCCGACTCCTCCCAGATCGTCCCCAATTCCCCACCACCCACATCCACACCCTTTCTTTGTAATGAGATAGCAGTTGAGTGTGTGTGTGTGTGTGTGTGTGTGCGCGCGCACACACACACACACACACACACACACACACACACACACGTGCGTTTTAATGAGTATTTATTTAGTGCACATGCCCTAGCACATGTGTGGAAGTCAGAGAGCAACCTGTGGGAGTTGGTTCTCTTTTTCCACAGTGAGTTTGGAGGATCAGATTTGGGTCATTATATTTGGTAACAAGTGCCCTTACCCACTTGGTATTCTTGTATGTTCTTTTTTGGGATGGGGGGGGGGGTGAGACAGGGTTTCTCTGTATAGCCCTGGCTGTCCTGGAACTCACTTTGTAGACCAGGCTGGCCTCGAACTCAGAATTCTGCCTGCCTCTGCCTCCCAAGTGCTGGGATTAAAGGCGTGCACCACCACGACTGTGCTACATCTGTCATACCCACAGTGGCCCTTGTCCCCAAACCTTAACCTTTGACTGCTGGTTGGTCAGGACTCTACTGCAGAGGCAGGCCTAGTCACTCACAGGTACCCCACCGATCCCACAGCCTGCTCTCTTGAACCTCAGGGTCCAGGCGAGCTCAGCAAAGCACGTGCCAAGGACATGGGCGCTCAAGTGTAAGTTGTGGTCGAGCACTGTAAGAATGTACAGAGGAGACACTTGCCCCTGGGGAGCTTCCAATCCAGTAGAATTCAGCTCTCTATGGACCACCTAGGCACACAGGAGAGGGCTAACACTTTGTCTAATGAGGACCCACACAACACCTCTTAGAATGGGCAGAGACTGAGAACGGGATCCTCCCAAGTGACCTAAGGCTGACTCCACCAGCTGGGTGCACGGGCTCTCCTGGGCTCAGCATCTGTGACCGGCTGTTCAGTGCTCTCCAGCACCAGAGTGCTGATGAATGGCCAAGGGAAGCTGGACCACCCCTTCAGGCCTTCCTTCCTGCTCTCCTCACACTGCAAAGGACTGCCAGGCTCCATCCAGTCTTTGCTCTGGCTGTCACGAAACATGTGGCTCCCCTCTGTATTCCAGTAAGCTAGCCAAAACAGTTGGAAGGGAACCACGGGTCCCCAGCTATGACAGTGACGCTCTACCTCCCACAGGCGGGGTCTGTATCCCCAACTGCAGCCTAACATTGGCCTGATGCGGTCAACATGCCAGAACTTCTTGCCTTGTTCATGGTGGGATTTTGTTGTTGCTTTATTTTGTTTGAGACACGGTCTCTCTCTATAGCCCTGGCAGGCTGGCATATTGGCAGGCCTAGAACTCAATATGTACGCCAGGCTGGCCTTGAACTCAGAAAGATTTGCTTGCTTGCCTCCACCTCCCAGATGGACTTGGTTTAGAGCAGAACTGGTCACTTCACCAAGACAGAAACATGGCTAACAACGTATGCTTTGAAGCCTGGAGCTAAGCCCTGGCAGGCCAGAGTCCTCTGGAGCAAATACCTAGAGCCAAGCTGCCCCCTGCTCTGAGGTCAAGTTACAAACCTTGTCTGTATCTCTGTTCCCTGGGGCCCTAGTCCTTGAAACAGCAGGCGGCCTCCTAGGCACAGGTAAATAAAGCATTGCTTCTCTTGAAAGCCAAGCTTCACCCCACTGGGGCCCCAGGGAAGTACAGACAACTGTCTAGACCCTAGACTCTAGGGTGTAGCCAGAGCTCAAGAGTCCCAAATACCTTCTTGGTCCCCAGCTATTCTCTGTTTCCTTCTTGCTGGAACCATGATACTGTGGATGGAACCAGTCTGGGTTCTGGGCATGGACAGGGGTGGGTTAGAAACCAGCTTCCATAATGATTAGCTGAGTCATCTTGGGCGAGCCCCTTAGCCTTGTTGAACATCATCGATTTCTGGTTTGTGAACAAGAGGTTGGGGGTGGGGAGAGGTATGTGCATGTGTGCTTGTGTATGTAGAGCTTGGCTATATTGTCATGTCCGCCTAACTGTAGTCCAGCTGAGACCTCACTGCTGATTCCGTTCTTTTGGTAGATGGTTGGCAGGTAGATGTCTGCCTCTTGTCATTTCCACTTGGTATCCATGCATTACCTCATGATTCCAGCATCTCCCCCATTTGAAAGGAAACTCTTTAACTGTAGGCATCGCAGACCTCACCACCATGCCACCAGAATTAGGGGCTTTTGAAGTCTCCTGAGGAGGAACGCAACTGCTGGGCATACTTTAATCCCAGTACTTGGGAGGCAGAGCCAAGTAGATAGATCTCTGTGAGTCTGAGGTCAGTCTAGTCTACATAGTGAGTTCTAGGACAGCCAGACCAATATATTTTATTTATATATATAGACCCTGTCTTAAAGAAAGAAAAAAAAAAAACTAAAATAAAGTAAAAGCAGCAATAAGTCTCTTGGGAGCTCCTTGGAGCTAGGGAAGCTCCAAGGCCAGCCAGTGAGGCCTCAGATTTGGTCCCACAGAGAGTCCTGGGATAAGGTATGCACCAGCTCATTCCCACCCAGGCCTCCTGCCTCTGGGACAGTGTGGCACGGATCTGACCAATTCACATGGGTTAAGAAACAGCATCTGACAGAAGCAAAGGCTTCCTGCTGAATGTTCTAACACTACAGTCCTGGCACACTCATGCACCTGCACACTGCCCTCCCCTGTACGGGGAGTAGTGTTTTGGATCTGACCTGGTGGGCAAGACCTGGCCCCAATAAGAGTGCTTTGCTTCCAGAGGAAAGGGGATCTACTCCTACCAAGCCTTTCCCAGGGTCTCAACTGGCCTCACAAGAGGCTTTGAGAGAAACTTGAGGGGTTTTTTTTTTTGTTTTTTTTTGTTTGTTTGTTTTTGGTTTTGGTTTTTCGAGACAGGGTTTCTCTATGTAGCCCTGGCTGTCCTGGAACTCACTCTGTAGACCAAGCTGGCTTCGAACTCAGATATATGCCTCTACCTCCCAAATGCTGGGATTAAAGGCGTGTGCCACCACTGCCCAGTGAAATAAACAAGGCACCTCAGTTAAAGTGACACCTTTGGAATAAGGCAAGGAGGGACTCTAGTGACTCACTAGAAATGCCCCCAAAATCTATGAATTTGGGCCACCATGGCAAAGCCAGCCATAACCATGTAAAATCCAGTATAGACTCTAGACCTGCCTCACCTCTGAGCTGGCAAAAGTGGGGCTTTTCCTATGAACCCCACCTTTTTATCAGTTAACCCCACTGGAGAGTGGTCCTTGATAGCTATCATATCATCATAACCCCAAGGAAATTCATCCTTCAGTGACCTTCCAGTTGCTCAGCCAAGAGTGTCCATTAGTGGTTAGACAGAAACTCTTAGGAACGGCCCTCAAAAGCACTGTAAAGTTTTTAGAATTATTGTAGGCCTAAATTAGGCTCAATTTATACTCATATTGCACCATTCCAGGCTCCAGCTGCCACCTTTATTTGAGCAGTCTTATTTTATCATGTCTGTCTTCCAGGCAAGGGCTGAAATATAGGGTGCGACCACTCTTACTAATTGTGACCATCCTCAAATTTGGTTGGTCCCTAGGATCTAGCTGCCAAACTTGGGAGGTTTGGTTCCTCTCTGGACATCCCAAGGGGTTGGCTCTATCCATAGGAGCTTTGGACTCCATCTTGGTCCTGGAGGTTGGGAGCTGATAGCAGAATCCCTTTGATCCATCGCACATTTCTGATAATGTACTATTGATAAGCTTTGCTTATTAGAGCATGAGACTTCCCCTGCTGCTTGGGACTTCATGTATCACGACTGCCTACTCTCCATTGGGGATCAAGTTGAAGGAGATTAAAGTCAGAAGTGGGTCTGTCTGTGGTAGATTGGGTTCCTCCAGTCCAGCTGGCTTCACACCACTCACTCCTACCCAACATGACTTAGAAAGTCACCCACTAGGAAACTCCACAGATGCCTCATGAGGCTAACCACCTCAAATCTAGTTCTTGGCAAGGAATGGGTCAAAGAACTGAGGAGGTGATAGATCCATCTTCCTGCAATTAAGGACCCCATCCCCCACCCTCATACAGGATGGTCACCCAGCAAGAACCCACCTGTCACTCACACAGCATGATCACAATTAAGGATGACCGCATCCAATGGTGGCCCATGCCTTTAATATCAACACTCGGGAGGCAGAGGCAGGTGGATTTCTGAGTTCGAGGCCAGCCTGGTCTATAGAGTTTCAGGACAGCCAGTGCTACACAGAGAAACCCTGTCTCAAAAAACAAAATAAACAAAGAACACTGACTACTCTTCCAGAGGTCCTGAGTTCAATTCCCAGCAAACACATGGTGGCTCACAACCACCTGTAATGGGATCTGAGGGTGTGTATGAAGACAGCTACAGTGTACTCATATACATAAAATTAAATATTTAAAGAGAAACCTGAAAGCTGTTTGCAGACCTTGCACCTCAGGTACTTAAAGGAGTAGGGCCTTGTCTTAAATAACTGTTGGTTTTTTTGTTGTTTTTCTTTTTGTGTGTGTGTGTGTATTCAACTCTTTTTTGTTTGTTTGTTTGTTTTTTGAGACAGGGTTTCTCTGTATAGTCCTGGCTGTCCTGGAACTCACTTTGTAGACGAGGCTGGCCTCGAACTCAGAAATCTGCCTGCCTCTTCCTCCCAAGTGGTGGGATTAAAGGCGTGTGCCACCACGCCCAGCTTAAAGAACTGTTGTTATACAGGGCTCCTTAACTATGGTTTTCAAACACTTTTGATCCAGCGCCTGTGCATGGAGCTCATATACATTTGCCCATGCAGTTCTGAAACAGGGAAGCAAAGAAACATTTACTTCAGCACAAGTGGATGGGAGTTGGGGAGAGGCAGTGTGTGTGTGGGGGTGTTGGCTCAGAATGTAAAACACTTGCTTTGAAGTGTGAAGGCCTGAGAGTTCAAGCCCCAGAGCCCTTATAAAGTCAGGTGTGGTGGTGCAGGGTGACAGTGATTCCCAGGGATGGCAACATGGGAAATCAGAGGGAAGTGGACCCCTGGAGCTCAGCCAGTTAGGGACAGGCTACCTGGTGACGTGGTCCAGGCCAGAGACCATCTCAAACACAAAACCATCAAGTACCTGAAGAATAGACACCAAAGGAAGTAGCCCTCTGATGGTCATATGTGCGCATATAATGTATGCTGTGGGGTTGGTATTCAGCGCTCAGAATTAACTACTAAAATAACTAGGCATGGACTAGCCAGCAATCAGTCCTTCACTCCGTCTGTCCTTCACTCATTCAGCTCTGCCCCCAAACTGTTTCCAGGCGAGTCCAAACCATAGCCACCTGGGGCGATTCAAATTAAACATCAAGTTCCTGAATGTATTACTGGACACATTTCAGCTACTTAGTTCTCAGGCTTGAGTAGTGTGAGCACCCACTGAGACCCTGGGGATGCTGCCTGCGCTGTTGTCAGCGTCATACCAATTGTCCGTTGTTTGAAATGGTTCCTGTTTGCTCAACAGAAACCAACAGGCTTTGGGTTCTTCTGAATGTGTCACAGGCTGACAGACAACTGGGCCCCAAGAGTTCAAAATCAACTCCCAAGCCGGACAGACAACCTACAAAGCTAACGAACCAACTTCTAGGAGTTGTTGTCCTCTGACCTACACATACAAACTCAGAGGCAGGCAGAGCTCTGAGTTTCAGGCTAGCCTGGTCTACACAGTGAGTTCCAGGAAAGCCACGGATACATTGTGAGGCACTGTCTCAAAAACAGACAACAAAACCAACAGCAACACCAAAAACCCAGCTGGAGAGATGGCTCAGCAGTGAAGAGCCCTGGCTGCTCTCCCTGAGGATCCAAATTCAATTTCCAGCACCACACGGCAGCTCATAGCTGTCTGTGACTTCAGTTCCAGAGGATCTGACATTCTTACATAGACATACATTCAGGCACATGAAGTGAAAAATTAAAACAAAATAAAAACTCCCTCCCATGGCAAATGGGTATAAATGAGCGTGTCCCTGTGGCATGACGCCCCCTCCTCCTGCCATCTTCTTCTTGACCGTAACTGGAAAGATTCGTGATCGATGCATGTCAATGCTCAGCTGAAGCCCAGGCAGAAAGCCAGCCAAAGACTCCCATCAGGAGGCTTCCTTAAAAAGTAAGACCAATTCTGATTTCTAAATAAAAAGCCACACACTGTAAACAACTTAAATTTTTATAAAAAGACAAATATACATATTTACACAGATCCACCACATGACCAAACACCATTTAGCAGTTAGGTGGCGTTTCTAATATTCCAAGTCATGCCAAGGTGCTCACACCCCCTCCCTGGGCCTGCTGAGGACTGCCAAGACCTGAGGAGACTGCAGACACCAGACAAGGCACTATATAAATAAATGCAAAGGCCTAGACTGGGGAGAAATGTTAGTGTACACCTCTGATCAGAAATGTGGCAAAGTCCACAGAGAAAGTGCCTTTTTTTTTTTCCTGAGCCCCACAGGTACTGAGGCAGAATCCCTCTGAGGCTAAGAGAGCCCACCCTCACAGGACCCCATTTTTTTTTCCTTCACATTTCACTGGCTTGGGAACCATCCCAGGGCTCGGTTGGGAAGGGCAGCAAGCAATTCTTTGGGAATAGGATTCCATTTAGTGCAATTGTCTCCCAGTACAGAGCCAACTCTAGGGCCAGTGTTATGCTCTTCTGTGAGTGCTGGTCTATTCCCCTCAGGGCCAGCCCAATGATAAGACCCTCTCTAAGCAACAAGGCTTTTAAAAAGCTAGAAGATGACTCCTGTTCATGGCCTCTGCCTCACACTAACCTCAGAACCCCAATCCATCTTCCTAGGAGTCAGGGCCAGCTTCACCTCACAGGAAAACTCAGACTCTGCCTCCTAAGCCCTGAGAGCCCACTGACCCAAGGAGGATGGTCCCTTCCCTGTTTGGGAGTGGGACTGTGCTTTGCCACGTCAAGGAGCCCACACAGGAGTCTAGCTTTTTATGTATCACAGCCACCATGATGCCAGGCCTAACTCACTCAGGAGGGCAAGAACGGGTCAGAGACCCAAACTATGGTGCACAAGGAATGGCCTGAATAGAGGGGAGCGGCCTCACAGAGTTGCCCAGCAGGTTGTCCATCCACATGATGGGGTCCATATTCTTCATCTCTGTGAAGACATGTTGTATGCCTATCCCAATGTCCCCTAGAAGATGACCAAAAAAGAAAAAGGCTGTATAAATAAGGAAGGGTATGTGAATCTCACCCAGCTGTCCACAGACAACAGCAACTCCAGCTCATCTGCAGACCAGCCCCAGCACAAGAACAGCTGGGAATTCTCACTCCATGCTGTACCTGTTGGCCTGCTTTAAAAGGGATGCAAGGATGCTTGCTTTTTTTTTTTTTTTTTTTTTTTTCGAGACAGGGTTTCTCTGTATAGCCTTGGCTGTCCTGGAACTCACTTTGTAGACCAGGCTGGCCTCGAACCCAGAAATCCGCCTGCCTCTGCCTCCCGAGTGCTGGGATTAAAGGCGTGCGCCACCACGCCCGGCTGGGATACTTTCTTTATCTGGCTCTGCCTCCATTAGCTTCCCCCTTCTCCCAGAACCTAGAAGCCTCTTACCTCGAGGGCTGTCAATCTCTGGTTCCTCCTTGCAGCTGAAGTCTCCATAGACAGAAGAGAGCTGGGTCCCTGGTTCATTGAGCAAGTATCCCTTGCCATCGATGTGTGTCTGCTGCCACTCAGACTGTTCAAAGAGCTGGGGAAGAGAGCATGAAGCCATCAGCCACCTGCCCGTGCACTCTCACCCTGTGGCCCTTCCCTCTGGCGACCTAACCCTTCCCAAGCAGGATCACAATTTTGACTGTTTATGGGTAACAATATGCCCTGCTGGCCTGGCCCCTCCTGTGTGTCACTGTCCCTCTCAGGCACAGAACCTGCATGAGTCCCCTCAGCTGGGCGAGGACATAGGAACTGGCAGAGCAGCTTAAAGCCAAGGTTAGCATAACAAGCCAGGAAAGCCAGAGGCAAGCAACTAGGCACACATCTCAGAAGTTCTGTGCTCATGGGCCAGACTCGGGATCAAACTACCTTAAAAACATTTATGGTCACTTTGAAAACTGCAGCTGAAAAATTAAACTACAAAAGAACTTGCTAAGAAAACAAAACAAAACAAAACAAAAAAAACCCAGAGGGTTTCTTCCCCCCCCCCCCCTAAAGTCATCCTAGTACATATCCCGAAAGCTGATTATTGAAACCTGATGTGCATTTCCCAAACTTGATGGGCTGGGTATGCTGGGGCGGAGGACACGGCACTCACAAGGGTTGACTCAGAGCTGTCTGGGACCCTGAGGCTTGCTTCAGCATGGCCAGTGAGAGACTAGGCTTCTCACTTGCTGAGGTAGCAGTCCCCCCATAACACATGAAGGAGGGAGGGGGACATGTGGAACTACCAGTAACAGCGCCTGCCCAAAGCGACTCACTCAGAAGCTGTCCCTAGCTTGCAGTCTCCTCCCAGATGTAATATGCAAAGGGGATTTACCTTCATGAGGTCTTCGGCAATCTTCCCTTCCTCATCCTCATCTGTTGCAGCTGTGAGGAGGGGCAGAGGTTGGCCATGTCTGCTTCTCTGCAGCTCCACACCACCTCCCCAAGCCTCCCGACCAGCATCTGCCTACCCCGGAGATCCCAGAACAGGACACTGGCCTCATGACTCACCCTCCTCAACTACAGAGCGAGGCTGTATCCCTCCCACCCCTTCACTTCCTTCCTCGCCCTCAGATAACCAAGTGCAGGGAAGCCAGGAGCACTAGCCACCTTTGACCAAGATGTGGCCCAATTCCCTCCCTCTTGGCCTGGAGCACTTGAGAGCTCTGACCGGCCTCCTGTGTCCCGGGAACTTGCTTTCTTGCTGCGGGGGGAGTAGGGTAAAGCAGTGCCCGGCTCTTTCAGCTCAAAAGCACAGAGGTTTCTTTGCCTTTGCCCCGTGATGGTTTCGTAGTGTAGGTAGGCCCAGCTGTTCTAGAACTCACTATGTAGACAAGGCTGGCCGGCCTGCCTGCCTGCCTGCCTCCTAATGCTGGGGTTAAAGGTGGACATCAACGCCCAGCTTGGCACATAGATCTCTAAGCAGACTCCATTCCCCCTCTCAAGAGGAGACAGGCCAGGGCCCTAAGTACAAACCTTCGGAGGTGGAAGGCATGGGTGACACCTGTAGGTTATACAGATCAGTGGTACTGTCTGGCACAATGTTCATCTGCATATGCCACTCCGAGAGACTGCTGCTGACGACACATGGTGACAGTGCTGCGAGAGTACAGCAGAAAGTGCAGGTCAGGACGGGATGCAGTCCTAGTCTGCAATTCATCAGCCCTTCCACTCCTTTACTCCTCCCTGATAGGTTCTCGCCAAGCGTCTTGGCATCTAAACACACCCTTGCCACAGTGGCCCTCACCTGGAGTAATGTCCCTTTCCATATCCAAGTCCTGACCCAGGTAGCCCTGAGTAGTGTAACTGCTGTGGTCATCAGGTATGGTAGAGCTGCTGAGTCCATCAGAGAAGGTGTCCGGGCTAGCATCTCCACACAGCTACAGAGAGGAGACAGCTTAGGTCTGCCGTGGCACTTACCCACTTCCCACCCTACCTACAGGCCGGGCTGCCTAAAGCCATACGCACCTTCCTCTTGGTTTTGCTCTTAGTGTCTCGGCTGGACTTGGACTTTCTCTCTGTGGGAAGAACAGGCTGTGAGTGGCAGCTGGTCTTTCTCCTGCCCGCCTTCCCTCCCCTTCCTCCCGAGGACCCAGTGCCCTTGGCTACCTTTCCTCTGGTTCCTGGTGAGGGGTGGCAGCATCCGGTACACCCGCACAGCAGAGCTGCCCTTGTTCCTACTCTGGTCCTTCACTTCCTCGATGTCTGGCAGGGAGTTCATGGCACAACGGAAGTTTGCCTTCCATGTCTTGGGATCTGGCTCTTTTTCCCCTGCTTTGTATCGGCCTACAGGATGGAAGAGTAAGTGTATAAATCAGCTGCTCCCTGGGCTGGGAGAAGGAAGGCAAGGGTACCCCAAGACATCCATACTAGCAAAACCCACTTTCAACAGGCCCTGGGGCTTCTCATAGGCCCAGAGTTGGCTCAGACATCCAGCAGGCTATGAAGGACTCAAATGGGCTCACTTAAGTCTCTAGTCCCCATAAATGCGCTGACTTGGACCTCAGCAGTCTCCCTGCTTAGGTTCTCAGCAGCCAGAGACTGAGACTGGGACTGAGGCCTATCTGATATTTCTGAAGTACAAGTGGGCACAGCGCCTGCCACAAGGATAGTTACTAACAGGTCTGAATTGGATCGAGGGCCTGATTCCTGAAGGAAGAAAGGAAAGGCCACCAACCAGATGGGGCTTGGGTCAAGGACCTTGAGAAAGGAAGATGGAAATCTCTTGGTACCCTGACTCACAACTGCCTTTTCTAGGGACAACTGTATTCTATACAGACTCCTTAAAACACACATGCTTTCTAACATTTTTTTTTATAAATCAAATCCTCTGAGAACTTGCTAGAACAATGGGATTCTGTCTTAGAAAAATATAGGTGCATCTCACTCCAGTAATTCTGCATGCTGTGTCGGAGAACTCAGAGGCCATCCAGAACATTGATGATAGTGTGTGTCCCCCTGCCTCTCCTCTGCCCACCTGTGTGAATGGCCCAGCTCCGGAACAGACAGGCATCCTTGTTGATGTCCCAGCCATGCTTAGCAGCGTGCTTCCATGGGATCTGGAAGGTCATCTCTTCCTGAATAGTGTACATAGAAGACGACTGTGTCAGCTCAGAGTGCGACCGAGGATGCACTGCCCCCAAGTATGGGAAAAGGCTGACTTCCCCTTTTTACCCTGACATCTGGCCTGGATTGACCCATCCTGGCTGCCTTTAACAGGGCACTCTGCATCTTTTAGGAAGAGGGGGTTTAGGTTCTGATGAGCCACAGCACCAGAAGCTCAAAAGACACCCCTGCCCTACACTGCTGTGGGTGTGCTGAGAACCTAAGAAGCACCCTCTCTCAGCCCTGGCCTGGCAGGCCTTGGATGCTTCTCTCTGGCTAATGAGCATTGGAACATGGGAACTTCTTGCTTTAGAGTCTCCTCAGGACTCCAGGCACAGTGACTTCTACATAGGTAGGGTCCTGCACATTCTCCCAAGGGATCCCTGAACCAGACCTGGATGAGGGCTGCCTATGTAGTACTGGCCTACTCTTTTCCCCTTAAGTAAGACATAACTCAAAGAGAAAAGAGGGTGGGGGAGTGTTTGTTTTTAATAAAAAGTACGTATGGGAACCACAGCCACAATGAGTAAGTTTTTGTTTTTTAGTTCTGTTTTTTAAATTTTTATGCCTGTATGTGTTTGTGTGTGTGTGTGTGTGTGTGTGAGAGAGAGAGAGAGAGAGAGAGAGAGAGAGAGAGAGAGAGGTGTGCAAGCCTGGACACTTGTGTACAGGTCAGAGGCCAACCTCCTACCACGAGAGGACTAGGGATCAAAGTCAGGCCTTCAGGCTCGCTGGAAGGTGCCTTTACCTGCTGAGCAAGCTCGCCAGCCCCAAGATAAGGCTCTTTCCATCACCACTCTTGTTACTGCTGGATAACTGTATATACTCTTTCAATCAAGTTGGTTCAAGTTGGTCTTGGGTTTCACACTTTTTACATGACTTTGTTATCTGCCTTAAAGTGCCTCCTTTCCTTATCCGAGAACCCATCTCACAGGTTTACTATGACGGTTAAAGCACACAATTTGGTAACATATCCAGAAAGGTGCCAAGCACATAGTAACATTCACCAATGCTACTGCTGCTACTACTGCTATACTGCCATGTGTGCCAGCTGTGGTGGCTTCTTAGGTCTCCTACTTAACTAGTCCCATTCCTAACCACCATTGACTGCTTTTCTGTCTGTCTTGTCTATCCAACTGGAGCCATGTGGGACTTATGTATACAGCGTTTCTCTTGGAAGAGAGAGGAACCCAGGCTCTGCAGAGGCTGAGACTGTACCACTAGGAGGGTGGGCTGGCCACAGCTTCAGGAAGGAAGAAGCAGGAGGCAGAAGTCAGACTTTGCACGTTCTGGCATGCAGCACCCACTGGGAAATACATTTTCCTGCTCTCTTAACGTTCACCCCATGAAACTTGGTGCCCCAAGAGAACATGGGTTAAACAGCGGCAAGAATACCCAGGATAACACTCACTTTATTGATCCAGCTCAGCCCTGGAATTTGGTTAGAATTAATCTGCATCTCCAGCCAGGGTCTCATCCGCATTCGAGTGATTGGCATGGCGGCTGGAGGGAGAAGACAGAGGAGTTTGTTTGGAGTCTGTTAAACAACCCTGGGCACTGCCCTGCTCCACCCAAGGCCGCTCACTCAATTACCTTCTCCTGTCCTCACACCCAGGTCACTACCCTCCCCCTACTCTCTCCTGCTATCAGCCAGGTACCCAGATCCTACAGTCATAGATTAGGGACCCTGCAGTCGAATGAAACTCTGCAGCATCATGGGCAAAGCCACCTGCCTATTCTTTCCGTCTCTCCCAGCCAGTCTCAGGAAGAAACCACCGAGCAAGCCTGGATGGATGGTTGCAGGATGTATGTGCCAAAAAAAAAAAAAAAAAAAAAAAGGCCAAAACTCAGACATCTCAGTGCCAGAACTTTTCTCTCAAAATTCAATCTTTGGAAGAAGGAAGGGACTACTTTTGCTTGTCACCCCCAGCTCTGCACCTTCCAGGCTGGGCAAGCAAGCAAGTCAACCTCCATCTCGGGCACTTCTCCCCACCCACTCCAATCCAGTCTATGTCTCCTCTTGACAGCCAGGGCCCACAACATACAGGCTGGGGCGCAACCCCTTTCCGGCCTGGTTTCCCCTGCTGCAAAGAGAAGTGGCGCAAGCAACACCTGTGGCACCTCCTCCCGAAAGCCCTGTAGTTCACGACCGGGTCCAGCCAGTCAAGGCAGCGAGCCAACCTCTGCCACCTAACACTGCGCGTCCGAAAGCAAGAGCTCAGGCGTCAAGCTGCGACCGCCAAAAGTGCGCGCAGGAGGCCATCCGAGTCCCCCGGCGCTGCTCGCGGGTGCGCGCGACGGCCACTCTGGGCTACCAAGAGGCCCCGCAGCGGCTCCGCGCACGCAGACCGCCGAGCGCGGCCAGAGGGCGGTGCACGCCGCGGCCCGCCTCCTGCCCGCTTGCAGCGCCCTCCCAAGGCAGCGCGCCACCCCGACCCAGGGTGTCTCTGGCCCCCACTTCCTGGTGTCCCGCGCTCCTTTTGTTTCACGCCACCCGTCTGTACCCGCGCAGCCCCGGCGAGCTCACCTTTGCTGCAGGAGCGATCCACAGAGGGTCCCCGGGAGCGAGGCACGGAGTTGCTATGTAGGTACGCGAAGCGCGCACGGAGCGAAAGATGCCCGAGATGCTGGGGTCCTCTGGCCACCTCGGCTGACCTCGGCTCAGCTCGGCCTGGTTCGGTTCGGTTCGGTTCGGCTCAGACTGTGAGAGCAGGTCCTACCTCGACGAAGGAGTAGTGCGCACTGGCGAGTCCGCGGCGCCGCGAAGAAATCTAAACACTTAGCGGGATTCCCCGGCCCCGACTCGGCCACGCCCCCGCCGGGCCGCTCGCGCGCGCCCATTGGCCCACTCGGCCTCATCATTTCGGGGAAATCAGGCTGTTGTAGAGCTAAGCGGCGAAGGGGAAGTACAAGGCGGCTGCGCTCCCCACCCCCTCGGGCCCGCGCCACCGCCCCGGGGCTACGGCGGGCCCGCCCCGTGCTCCACTCCACTCCCCTGCCCCCTTGCCTGTCTTGGAAAGCCGAAGCCGTCCCCCTCGTTCTGCAGACTCCCAGCCTGCTGGCTCCCATGACGGTCTTCCCCTTCTCCTCCACGGGAGACACCTAACTCCCTATGTCTCCAGAACACCTGCTTCCCTCTCCAGAAGGGTCCCCGGGACTAAATCACCCTGAAAATCAGTCTGATGATGAAGTGTCAAGAAGGGAGAGATTCTGTCCCTATACCGCCTTACGTGCCACTTGGCTGCTCTGGGAAATTGAGGCAGAAAGCCTAACTTGGAATTGCGGGACAGTAGGAACTCCCAGCCTGGACTCTGCAGGGCCAGCCGTTGAAGGACGCAGGGACTCTTAATTTCCTTAACCATAAAATGGCAATAGCTCACTTGCTAGTCTGAAGTGATGGGGGAACACCGTGTCCTTATGGGGAGAGATGATGTGTTTGCTTGCATGGGCACAAGATGCGGGTGTGCTTTCCACACGAGGTTCTAGCTAGCAGTGACCAAGGTGACCCTTATTCCTTGGGACTACCTGACACCAAAGAAGTGGATAAAATTCTGAAGTGGCTATGGTTCCTTCTAGGACTCCTGCTTCAGCTCTCCGTCCTCGACGTAGCCCTTGGGAGAGAGTTCCTCTCTGATAGTCTTGAAGTCATTTCTGAGTCCCCAAAGCGTGGCTCTGGAGAAGTTCTGGGCAGCATAGGGAAATTGTGGCCAAGGCATTGGATCTAATAAAAGAAAGGGGGACCCAGGTCCCCAGGGGATGGCAAGGGCAGCGGGTTAACTGGTGTTCACGAGTAAACCTTGCCAGTTTGTTCTTTCTCTTAGCGGCTGGGCTAGTGTGTACATGTTCCATCTCCGAACTCTGGCCCCTCAGGCTTCTTCCTTCGCTTCCTCACAGCTTCTGACTCACAAGTACACCAGACCTCTACGGTGTCATTCTCTTGTGTCACCTTCCTCGCCCTAGCTGTCCGTTTAGGACAGCACCCAGTTTGAATGTTGCAAGCTGTAATACACACATCAATGAACGATTGTACCTGTAATGTCACTGCCTCGTAAAGGAGATTTAGGAGATTCAAGGTGGCAGGAGGATTTTGGAGGGAGGTATTGAGACTCTAGAATAAATACGGAGGTATTTGAAGTCACAAATTAAGAGAATAGAGACCAGGTCCTTCTTCTGATCACATGACTGAATCTGACACCTGCTCTCTGTGCAACAGATGTATACTTGCTCTGTGGAGACATTCTGACACAGCCAATGGAAAATTCAAAATGAGATTAGGGAGAGAAACTTTGTAACTCTTGGAGTCCACAGAGACCCTCCTGAAAGCAACCGGAAACTACAAATTGCATCAAAATAACTGTGTGGGTATACATAATGAAAGTCAGTCTGTGTCCTGGAATGTCCATATGCAGCCTTGTTAGTGATGGGCACCTGTTTTCTGTCATAAGGATAAATAAAAATTTACCCGATAGATAAATACTCTGTTATAGGACATTTAGGTTATTTCCACTTTTTTCCAATAGAGACAACACTGTGAGCAAAGACTTTATACACACACACACACACACACACACTCACTAACAGTCTTCTGCTTAGGGGACATCTCTGTCCCATCCTCACTGCTACGATTTAACAGCGAAACTGACTCATCTTTTAAGTGTTCTATGTGAGGATTTTCCCACTCTGACTTTTAGGGTTCTTTTTTTATTTTATTTTATTTTATTTTTTTATTTTTTTATTTTTTTATTTTTTTGGAAGAGGGTCTTTTGTAGCCTGGGTTAACCTTAAACAACACATGTGGGATTACAAGTCAGTACCACCATCTTGTCTGGTACTTGATTTAAAATTATAAAGAATCTGCCTATGATTGGGTGTGGGGCTGTGGTTTTTTTTTTTTTTTGAGGGGGGGTGGGTTGATTGTTTTGTTGTTGTTTTACTCTTTATTGAGTTTCCAATTTTGGGGGGGAGGGTTCTAGGCAGGGTTTCTCTATGTAGCCTTGACTTAGGACTTAGAGCTTTGTAGACCAGGGTACTCTCAAACTCATAGAGCTCCATCTGTGTTTACCACCCAAGTGCTGAGATTATAGGCATGTACCACTCCTACCAGCCAGACAGTTTTTTTTTTTTTTTTTTGAGACAGCTCACCATATCCCAGGCTGACCTTGAGTTCTGAACTTGCTTTTAACCTATCAAATGTTGAGCATGCAGGTATGCACTGCTTCATTGGGAATTTTTGGCACTGGGGATGGAACCTGGGCTTTGTACACACTGGGCAAGCACTATGCCAACTGAGCTACATCGTCAGCTAGGCTCAAACCCTCTGTCTTCTCACCCCACTTCCTGCTCCCTTGGTTGTTCTTAGAAAAGTTGGGGAAAACAGACTGTAGTGCCAAGTCTGAAAGCTTGGTTGGTATCTTGTGCTTTTGGTGTTCCACTGGGGCTGGGGAAAAACACAGTGAGAAGCAACTCGCTGCTCTTGCAGATGACCTGAGTGGACTCTTTTTTTTTTTTTTTTTTTTTTTTTTTTTTTTGAGACAGGGTTTCTCTGTATAGCCCTGGCTGTCCTGGAACTCACTTTGTAGACCAGGCTGGCCTCGAACTCAGAAATCCGCCTGCCTCTGCCTCCCGAGTGCTGGGTTTACTGAGTGGACTCTTAACACCCACATTGGGCTTCTCACAACCATCTGTGATGTTAGCTCCTGGGAATCTGATACCCTTTTCTGGCCTCCCTGGCCATCTACACTCAACTCTTTTTTTTTTTTTTTTTTTTTTTTGGTTTTTCGAGACAGGGTTTCTCTTTATAGCCCTGGCTGTCCTGGAATTCACTTTGTAGACCAGGCTGGCCAGGTTTATAGTTAATTGAGGACCAGAGAGAATAATAATTTCATTCCTTTAAAAAAAAAAAAAGATTTATTTTTAAGAGTTGAGTGTAAGCCGGGCGTGGTGGTGCATGCCTTTAATCCCAGCACTCGGGAGGCAGAGGCAGGCAGATTTCTGAGTTTGCGGCCATCCTGGTCTACAAAGTGAGTTCCAGGACAGCCAGGGCTATACAGAGAAACCCTGTCTCGAAACCACCCCCCCCCAAAAGGAACACACAGATCTTAAACCAAACCAAGTTTTCCTAAACACAGGAGTTTTAAGTCCCCGTGAGTTAGCGCGTGGCGAGGAAGTCTCCTCTGCACCTGAACCACCTGAGCATTAACCAATCAGCTTTGTCCCTGATGTTTGTTTCCTTCTTTCTGCCCTCACAGAACCCATCTTGCTGTTGCTCAGCAGTAGCTCTCATTCTAATCCATGAATCATGCCTAACTCATGAACCATAGCCAGTGAGATTCATAATCAAATTTCTTACAGTTTTTCCCTGTGAAATCAGGTAGACTATCAAAGGCCTTCCCAAACCATTAAACACTCAACTAAAAGGTATCAACATGCCTTCCCCTGTGTTTCTGTGTTCTGAACCCTCTCCTCCCCACCCCATTTCCCCCATACTCAGGAATATGTCTTCCTCTCCACTAACTTCCACTTCTACCTGCCCCCTCTTTTTGTTTGAAAACAATGGCTCATGTAACCCAGGTTGTCCTTTTAAAAATGTGTTAACTTACTGTTTTTGTGTGTCTGTGTGTTCATATATGATATACATGCCACAGGGCACATGTGTAAGCCAGACAACAACCTAGTACATTGATCTTCCAATTCCACCTATGACTTTTACGTGGGCTCCAGAGAACAAAGATCAGCTTTGTTGGAGCAAGTGCCTTTAGCTGCTGAGACATTGGCTAGTCCCCTTAGGCTGGCATTAAATTCCTGATCTTCCTGCCTCCACCTCCCAAGTGCTGGAGTTGCAGAAGTGCACCCCCACACTTGGCTTCCATTTCTACCCCTTAAAAACTCAGAACAACGCCTTTAATTCCAGGACTTGAGAAGCAGAGGCAGGCAGATTTCTGAGTTCGAGGCCAGCCTGGTCTACAGAGTTCCAGGACAGCCAGGGCTATACAGAGAAACCCTGTCTCGAAAAGCAAACAAACCTTCAGAACAAAATGCCCAGTTTCAATGAGTGCCCTCAAAGCAACCAATCAGAACTCCCCTACACACACACACACACACACACACACACACACACACACACCTTTGCCCTCAGGCCTCATTTCTGTGTCTTATCTCTCCATTCCTATTGCCTCCTGAGTCGGCGAACACAGGCTGCCTTTTTCTGTAAGAGTCTAGCAGGTGCCTCACAGTCCACAGCTGGAGTTAGAGCTAAAGAGAATTGCTGCCCATCCTGCTCAGGAGCACCCATAGGGTGCCCCCCAAAGTCCCCTGGCTCCGTTAGGCTAAGTGCACTGTGCAGCTTCTCAGTGTTGGGCCCTGAGGTTCTTTGGACTTCCAGAGGCACTAGCAGGGGTCTTCTTGAATGTGACTTTTGTGATCATAATGCTGGGGGTGACCTGGGGACACAGCTCAGTTGACAGAGTGCCTGGGTAGTGTAGCTTGCACAAAGCTCTGGTTCCATCCCCAGCACCAGGAACTCCAGGCATGGTGATTTATCCCTGTAATCCCAGTCTCCCCCCTCACCCCCCCCCCGCACCCCCCGTGGGGGGAAGCGAGGACAGAAGAATGGGAAGTTAAAAGTCATCCTTGGCTATATAGTAAGATCCAGGCCAGCCTGGAGCAAGCACAGGAGATGGGGCTGGTGACAAAGTCAGAAACAAACACTCTGTAGGACCCTCTACTCTCTTCTCTGGTGTACCAAATCCTTTCCCCTGACACCTCCCTCCTTGGTTACCAAGGCCACCCTAAGGTCCCCATGTTTACCAGCAGATACCTGGCATCTGGAAGGCACTACAAACCCTTGCTAAATGGCTGCTCCCTCATCTGATGGCGATTCTCTGTATTCAGACATTCCTTTGGCAGCCTGTGCTGGTGCTGACAGACAGGTGTGCGACCGGAGATGCTCTCAGAAATCCGAGGTATTGACAGGACCCAGTGAGATTGCCCCCAAAGCAGACAAGCTCTTGGCAAGGCTTCCAGACCCCTGTGGTCCAGAGGCAGGGCTCCTTGAAATGCTCAGACTCTCCTAGCGGGCGGGTGAGCTCCGTTTCCCCTGCAAAGTTCTTCATGGGGAACCTATCTCAATTAGTAGAGGGCTTGCCTAGCATGCATGAAATCCTAAGGTAGACCCTCAGTATAGAATAAACCTGATGAGACAAATGTACCCACTTGTAATTCCACCACTGGAAAAATAGAGGCCAGAGGATTGGGCAGCTCAGGGTCACCCTGGGCCATCTAGACCCTGTCTAAAAAATAAAGACACAAGTCAGACATCAAAACATCCAAAACCATCCCAAAGCCTGACATGAGACTCCAGGTCCCACCACTGTGACTGTGAGAAGCCTGGACAGAAAGGAAATCTGAACTTATCCAATAAATGGGAATTGAACTTCTGCTCAGTTAGTCCGAAGTTTGATTCTGGGGAATTGCCCGGGAACGAGATCAACCCCTCCCTGCTCCCAGCTCTGGCACTCACACTGTATGACACAGCAGAATAAACTTTGTACCGTTATTTTTATTTATTCATTTATTTTAAATCCAAAACGAGGAGAGTGGGATGCAGCAGCTGACTGGGAAAGCACAGGGTTCTGCCCTGGGACCCAACAGGCTGAAGTCACACAGGACACCCGGTGGTGGTGTCAGAGCCGCTCCGGAACTCATCGCCCCTCCCCCGCCCGCGGGAGTGTGCGTGTGACCGTGTGGGCTGCCACTGGGGCCCGCTGCGGAGTTTCATTTCTTATAAACACAGCGTTGGGAGGAAAGAGGCCTCAGTTCCCATCCGCCCTGTGGGGCCTGGAGAGCCAAGCCGAGGAGACTGTGAGGCCAGACCCAGAGGCCGTGACCCAGGGCAGGGCTGGACGAGAGCAGCTCCACTTCACTGTGGCTGAGTCCTGCGGGGTGGTCGAGGCACCACCCCCACCCTACACCAGCCTCCCTCGCCTGCCTTGGCCTTGGGGTGGGCCCCCCTCTTCTCCACGTGATGCACTCGGGTGCCGGGTGTGCGTGATTGGAGGAGAGGGGGCAACCAGGCCCTTTGGGCCAACTTCCACATTCCTGATCCGCCCCGACTTGGGGGTGAGTTGCAGGCTCCGCTCTGGCTAGCTTCCTGGAAAGGGAGGGAAGCGGGCAGGCGGAGAACCGCAGAGCCTCCCAGCTGGGCCGCCCAGGTGGCTGCCTCCATTCTAACCCCACGCCTATATTCTCCCACGCCTGCACGCCAGGCCTGCCCCACCCGTGCCAGGCAGTCACCTGCCAACAGGCTGAGCATTTTTTCTCCCCACCACCCAGCCTTCCCCTTCCGCCAGAAGTTTGTACCTAGCTCAGCATCTATACGCTGTGTGGCCTGGGGCTACGTGCTAAACTTCTCTGTGCAGACCATCAATCACCTGGGATAGCTGAAGCTGGCAAGCCTCTAGCTGAGCTCCTGCTCTTAATAATCCCCTCCCCCGTCCCTCTTCTCCGTTCGGTCCCTTATTCGGTCCCTTTCCCCGGGGTTGACAGGCACACAGGAGAAGCCCCAGAAGTACAGGGGGATGTCCCACAAGAACATTCCATCATCTATTGCAGCCAGAGAACCTGGCTGAGATAACTCGCAGTACCCTGGCGGTAAGGTGTGTGTGTGAACTAGCTGGGATTCGGAGCCCTAGTTCCCAACACCCACTCTCAAGGTTCCGTCGGCCGGGCAGGAGGGGCGGGGCTTGAGTTTCGCTTTCTTGCCAACGTGGAGGCAACAAGGAAATCGAGGAGTTTCCCGGAACAGCTTGGGGAGAGCTGAGCTCTGCTCCAAAGCAGGCAGCGGGACGGGCACATGTCCAGAGTCCCTGGCCAGCAGCTCGCTGGAACTTCCACTGGGAACTGGGGAAAACCAACCCCGGAAAAGCCCCACCTCAGTACACCTGCCCAGTTCTCTTGGGGCTGTTCCAAGAGAAGGTAGGGATCTCAAGGGACAACAGCAGAGGGATCACCGAACAGGGTGTAATGGTGTCTGTTGGTCTGTCCAGCAGCTGAGGATGATACCTGAGGAATGACTGTCCTTGCCTCAGTCCTAGAGTTTTATTGTTTGTCTTTGCATGGAGAGAAGATCTCATATACCTGAGACTGTTGTTGGACTCACTTTGTAGCTGAGTATGACCTTGAACTTCTGATCCTCCTGCTTCCACTTCTGAAATGTGGGTGACTTTGCCTGGTCTTTGCAGTGTCAGGGTTTGATGCAGGCTAGGCAGACACTAGTAACTTAGCCCCATCATCTCCAGTACGTGTGTGCCCATGCATGCCTGTGTGCATGCTAGGGTTTCCAGTAGCCCAGGATGGCCTCAAATTCCTGGGTAGTTGAGGCTGGCCTGGAACCCAGGATCTTCTCTTCTTCCAGACCTCCTAAATGCTGGGATATGGGCACCAGCAACTGTGCTGGCTCATATCCACTCTTTGGTCACTCTTTTCCTTATTCATTGGGAAGATTTCTCTGGACATGCTCAAGAAGAACATCGCCCTTCCGTCCTGTCCAGCCTGCTAAGCTCAAGGCTAGAAACAGCCAAACTTAGAGGCAGGCACAGGGACAGCAGTCAGGCTGAGTGAATTGGAGGCATGGAGTGGAATGGGACTTCTGGATCCAGTCCCCTGGCCCCTTGCCCAGTCAGGTCCTGCACATGAAAGAAGAATCCCTCTCTAGGAGTGGACTCAGCCCCTTCGTGAGTGACTGAGCCCTTCCCTCCCATGGGTCCTTGGGCAGCTAGCAGACTGTTCTCATCCCTAAGGAATGTGATCTGTGTGAGCTTGGCCACTTCCTTCTGTCCTTAGAGGCTGGAGCTCCCTGCAGCCATGGATGGCTGTGGGTTGGGTTTGAATCTGAGCCAGGAAGCTTGGCAGGGAGGGGGCAGGATGGTGTTTTGGGAGAGTCAGAGTATAGTTCCCTCCCTTGCATCTTCAGTCCAAATAAGAATCTGGGGTCAAGGTAGACAGGGTCTCCGCAAAGCTAATGTTTCCTTAAAATCTTGGATCTCCCTCTTTGCGGCCATGGCTTTTGGAAATCAGGAATCAAACTCAGTAGACCTCTCTGGTCCAGAAGAGCTGGTGTTGGGACAGGCAGTAGTGGTGGCCATCTGAAGACAAGCAGATTGTCAAGAGGGAGGCATGCAGATAGGTCAAGTGATGGCCTTTGCTTTTTCCAGCCAGGTTCAGGATTACCATGACTGCAAGAGGGCTAGGGAAACTCAAAATTCTGCAAGAGCGGAGCTTGTGCTATGCCCGCAGACCCTGGTGACTCAGCCTGGGAATCCCAATGCCAGGGCCTGCCCCAGAGATGAGAGTGCCTGGAGGCCATGGCAGCAGTTGAGGAGGCCCCAGAGAGAATGTGTTATTGTAACTCCTTTTGTGGTGAGGCAGCTTTGGGTGGTTTGGGTTTTTTTTTAATTTAATTTTTTAAAACATTTATTATTATATGTAAATACACTGTAGCTGTCTTCAGGCACACCAGAAGAAGGTGTCAGCTCTCATTACAGATGGTTGTGAGCCAGCATGTGGGTGCTGGGATTTGAACTCAGGACCGTCCAGAAGAGCAGTCGGCTCTCTTAACTGGTGAGACATCTCTCCAGCCCCTCAGATTTAATTTTTTTTTTCTGCAACAGGGTTTCTCCGTGTAGCCCCAGCTGTCCTGGAACTCACTCTGTAGACCAGGCTGGCCTCGAACTCAGAAATCCACCTGCCTCTGCCTCCCAAGTGCTGGGATTAAAGGCATGCACCACCATGCCTGGCCAGATTTAATTTTTAAGACCATTTTTATATATATATGCATTTTCTTGCTTCTCTCCTGCCCCCTCATGCACGTGTGTGCACAAGTGTGTGTGTGTGTGTGTGTGTGTGTGTGTGTAACGCACTCGAACATGTGTGTACAATGCTCAAGAAGAGACCAGAGGAGAGTGCCAGATTGTCTGCAGCTGGAGTTTCAGGCTGTGTGCAGGGATCCTAACCTGGATTCTCTACAAGGGCAAGTGTCCTTACCACTGAGCCAGTATTTCTGAGTTAAAGAACCAACTGACCCTAGCTCATAAAACAGACCTGGGAGCAGGCCTAAAAGTGTCTGTGCTGGGTTTCACTAGAGGGCATATTTGTGGAGGAAAAACAGGACGAGCCGGGCCGTGGTGGCACATGCCTTTAATCCCAGCACTCGGGAGGCAGAGGCAGGTGGCTTTCTGAGTTCGAGGCCAGCCTGGTCTACAAAGTGAGTTCCAGGACAGCCAGGGCTACACAGAGAAACCCTGTCTCGAAAAACCAAAAAAAAAAAAAAAAAAAAAAAAAAGAAAGAAAGAAAGAAAGACAGGACGAGAGGAAGGTGCATCCTGCTTGCTACTGTATCCCCAAGAGCCAGCATAAAGCAGGTACCCTATGGGAAGTAGTAAAGGATGGATTGGAGGGTGGATAGGAGGATAGGGTAGGGGGTGTATAAACGGTGGGTGAGTAGGAGGGAGGGTGGGTGGGCAGGTGGGTAGGAGGGATAAATGAATAGAAAGATGGATGGAGTGGAGGGTAGACTGATAGGCAGGTGGATGAGTAGGAGGAAAGACAGGTAGATGAATGGGGCGGCGGATGAGGAGATGGATGGATAGATGGTGGGTGGGTGGATAAATGGATCACTTCGAGGGCAGGTAGATGGTGGACTCAGCAGGTCTTAGCAGTATGTATATGTTCCCTGAGATAATCTTAAAATAATTTCTACAAAAACATACGCTGCCCCGGTAGTAGGGAATGAAGAGTGAGGCTTCTCTGACTCTGCTCTGTCGTTCCAGCAAGACCTCTGCTCCCTTTCCCATCACCATCCCCCCCCCAGTCTCTTTATTCTCCCCCCCCCCCAAGGTGAAAGATCAGAAGACAAGGGCTTTTAAGTTCATGCTAAGTGGCGCTCTTCCTTCCCTGGAAGGACTAGCTGAAGGGAGGACCAATTAAGACCGATGTGCGAGATTCCAGTCTTTTTTTCGAGATTCCTCCAGTCTTTCTCCACTCTAGTGTTAAGATTCGGACCAGACCGCTGCTCAGGCCACACCCACCTGCGGCAGCCCCTGTTTACTGAGAAGAAAATAACAAGCCCCCTACTGGGAGCAGGTCTGTGTTAATCCCTCGCCCGACCGACTCTGGGGCTCCAGGTGCCAGTTCTCACTTCCCCTAGGAAGCTCACAGCTTTCAGATTGCCGGACTCCTAGGGTCATCAGGAGTGGAGACGCTTCCTCCCCAGGAATTCACCCCCTCCACCTGCTACCCAGGACACCGGACAGCCTGGCTCCCGCTCTTAAACCTCCTACCCATTTTCTCTAAGACCCACAAGAAGGAACTCCCACTCTACCTTTCGAGCCCATATGCTGCTTGTGTGTGTGTGTGTGTGTGTGTGTGTGTGTGTGTGTGTGTGCGCGCGCGCGCGCGCGCGCGCATGTTTACAAATCGAATACACTACTTACCAAAAAGAACACCTGTCTGGCGGCAGGCAAGAGGTTTGTCAGACAACCCCACCCCCACCCTGCCTGGAGAGTCAGGAAGACTTGCTGGCCTCCAGCTGGATGGGTGACAGGCCACAGTGAGTGTCATTTTGTCAGCCAGCCAGCACACAGTGCTGCACAGGGAGTGTCCTGGAGGACTGGGCTCTATCAGTGACGCCAGAATGAACTATGGCATGCTGGGAGAAGAAGCTCTGAGCCAGGGGGGGCCTGTAGTGACTTGTCTGTCATTCTCAGGAAACAAAACCCATGCCTTAAGATTCCACAGGAATAGAATAGAGTGCCTCGGACAGCCCTGTGTGAGCTGGGGTGCCAGTCAGTGACAGTGACTTGGGCAGCTTCTCCGTAGATAAGGGGACTCTAGGATGCTGAAGACTTAATTCATCTGATGACTGTGGGGTGTGTTGTTCAGTAAGACAGCCACCACTACTAGCCTATATAGAAAGTCTGTAAGGGCAGAGGGAGCTTGGTTACCTCCCACAGAAGGCACAAGTGTCCTCCGCTTACATCTCTGTGCCATACCTGGAGTGTGAGACCAAGAGACAGAGATGCAGAAGGGGTGGGGACAGGGTGTCTCAGCCAGTATTCACAGATGGCTTCTCCGAGGAGGTATCAGTCTAACCCTGCCTGAAACATGAGGCAAAGTCCACAGACCAAGGGATAAAAGAGGCCTTCGTTGGGGAGGGAAGGGGAGAAGGACAGCAGAGAAAGGCCTGGAATTTAGGCCTTTTCCCATCATGGCTTGTCCTGGCTGCCTCAGGAACCGCTCCAAGGGTGCTGAGGAGGATTGCCCACCAGACTTCTAGGGAGAGGCAGTCTGTGAATCAGCATTTTTCAGGAAGCACGAATCCTCTGGGGACCACCTCTACATCTGTGTGTGCCTGAAAGTTAGTGGCTCCTTAAAAGTTCGTTGTGGCCGCCTCGCCCTAGTCCAAGACCCTGCTGCACCCTAGAGGTGGGGAGGGTAGCAGCAGGCGGTTCAAGGAACCCTCCCTGGAGGGTCAGGAGTGTGAGTCTGGTTTGTGGTTTTGTTTGCCTTTTTTTTTTAATTAAAACAAACAAACAAACAAAAAACCAATCACATTCAGAGATTTATGTGAGGATGAGGGAAGGTACCACTCTGCATGTGTGTGTCAGTTTGAGGACAACTTAGCAGAGTGGCTCTCTCCTTCCACCATGAGGAGCCAGAGTTCAAACTCAGGTAGGCTGGCTGGCAGACTCGCTTTAATCTTCTGACCATCTCATGGGCCCCTGTAAGTCAGGGTCTGCCAATCCTTGGGGGTATCTTGATCAGAATCAGAAGACGGGGATTTGAGTGTGGTTGGGAGGCAGCAGAGGCAGGAGTGGAGCCTTTGGGCCTTCCCCAGGCCTTCTCTCGTTCTGGGAGTACAATGAGGGAGCCCATGCACCTTGCCCTGGGTGTATGCCTGGCCATTGTTAGGTCAAGGCCTAAGAGTGGGGATCCCGGGACGTGGTTTAGAGAGTAGATCAAGAGGTCAAAAGGCCTCAGCTTGTCCCAGGAATGCCCTAGTAATTGGTGATCACAGCTTGAGGCTAATGTGATACCCGAAGATTGCTCGGTCTCGTCCTTTGCACTCTGGCTCTGTGGATATGGCAGAGGGAAGGGAGAAGAAGGTGGCCTGCGCTGCCGGGTGGGGCTTGTCAGTTGGTCCACAGTCCCTCTGTTGTCCAGCAAAACTGCAGTGCCCTCTGGTCCACCTAAGCTCTCCTGCCTTAGATCCCCTCAACTTCAGCCCCTGTGGCTGCAGCTCCCCCTATTGGCAAATTTCAAGAACTACATTTCCCTTTTTGGGGGGAAGCAGGTCTAGGGGTCCAGGAAAGAGAAAAAGGTATGGGGCTAATGCTGCCAAGCTGGCGCGAAGGGCAGGCATGGCAGGCGGACTTTGGCTAAAGCAGATAGGCTTGTGCCTCCTGGTAAACAGTATCTACTTCCTGCTCAGTGGCCTTTGAACAGATGCCAGAAAGGCCAGGACCCAGGCAAAGGTGGAGATGGGGTTTTTTAAGGTAACTGCTAAGGGACAGCAGTTCACATGGAGGTCCCCACCCTTTTTATTGTCTACATGACCCAAAGAAAATATGCACGAAAGGCTGAGCCCTAGTCTCTGTCAGTGGATGCAAGCACACCCGTGGTTCTCCTGAGCTAGCCCCTGGACTCAGGCTTCAGACCAAGCTGGAGGGCTAGGCCTATGGCGGGCCTTTCCCTCCAGCACTATAAAGAGAAGAATACCAGGGAGTGGAGGCACGCACCTTTAATCCTAGCATTCAGAGGCAGAGGCAGGCAGATCTCTGTGAGTTTGAGGCCAGCCTGCTCTACAGAACGAGTTCCAGGACAGCCATGGCTACACAGAGAAATCCTGTCTTGAAAAACCAAAAGGAAGAAGAAGAGTTAGAAGAGGAAGAGGAGGAGGAGGAAGAGGAAGGAAAGCTTTGGAGAACATTTTAAAGATTTATTTATATTATTTATATGAGCACATCATAGCTGTCTTCAGACACACCAGAAGAAGGCATCAGATCCCATTACAGATGGTTGTGAGCCACTATGTGGATGCTGGGAATTGAACTCAGGACTTCTGGAAAAGCAGTCAGTGCTCTTAACCACTGAGCCATCTCTCCAGCCCCTGGAGAGAGCATTAAAGTCAACTGGGACTAAATATTGAGTTGGAGGCTGGGCTGAAGTATCCAAGACCCTATCTCAAAACAAACATACATCTGGGACTTTGCCTGTAAGGACTGAGGCCACCCCTGGCTCTTGGGAGCACAGGCCAGGGCTTTTCCCAAGGAAATTTCTGTCACTAGCCTTGACAGTGTGGAGGGGACTATTGAATTTAGGACTCAGAGAGGGCCTTGGCAAACAGCTCCTGATCTTTCATAGGGCAGCAAATGTTCTACACAGCAGAGTCTCAGAACTGTCAGTGACGAGGCTCTCAGTCATCTAGGAAAGGACAAGCCTGCAGAGGGAAAGGACAGAAACCTGGTGCCTGGCTGCTGGAACTGCTCAGGCATATGTGGATCCTTATTCTGCCTTCAGGCCTGGTGTATCTCCTGAGAAGACAGGAGCCATTTGAGCCAGGAGCTGTGTCACCAGTTTGAGGAGGCAGAGCCGTCATACGGGGAGGGGAAATCATCTCACAGATACCAAAAAGATGTGATGCTCAAAGAGCCATGTGGCCTCAGAAGACTCAGATTTCTTTTAACAAACAGGTCTGGGGACGTGGCTGTGGTGTCACAAGCCTGTCATCCTAGCCCTTGGAAATGGAAGAGGGACACTTAGGAGTTCTGGGCCAGCCTGAGCTTCCTGACACCCTGCCTCCCCAAACCAAAATAGAGTGGGGAAGATGGCTCATTGAATAATGTGCCTGTTGCACAAGCAGAAGGACTGGGTTCTGGTTCCCAGCACCTATTTAAAAAGCTGTACACGCCTGTGTCCTGGTGCTGGGAAACCAGGCTATGTGGATCCTGGGGACACACAGGTCAGCCAGTCTAGCCGATATGTGAGCTCTGGGTTCAGTGAGATACACTGTCTCTAAACAAATAAATAAGATGGAAGGAGATAGAGGAAGGTACTGCAAATCACAAGCACAAACATGTATAGACACATTCGTCAGAACACATATCCACATACATACATACATATGCATGTGCACAAACTGCAATGATAAAAACAGGGATAGGAAGCCTTTGGGCTGTGTTGCTAACCTCAAGATCACATTTTGTGTATTCTATGTGGGCCTGACAACCCCAGCAGCCAAGTTATGCCTGACTATCCCTGGGGTGGTAGACTTGTACCAGGTCAGGATTATTGTCATTGGGTCACAAAGCTCCCAGGATGTGCTGGGTGAACTGATCTCTTCTAGCTTTTTAAAAATGTATTTGTTTGTTATTTGGTGTGTGTGTGTGTGTGTGCTCGCAAGTGTGCATGAGCGCGTGTGCAAATGTGCACATGCACATGAGTGCACAGGTCCAAGAGCACAATGTGCACACTTGGTGGAAGCCAAATGAGGTCCTTGGTGTTTTCCTCTATTGCTCTCTGTCAATAAGAACCAGAAGCAGCCAGTTCAGCTAGGCTGGCCAGCCAGGGAGCTCTTGGGCTATTCTGTTCCGCCCTTCTCTGCTGGGTGACAGACAGTTGTAGCTATGTCTGGCTCTTTATGTCTGGTGCTGGAGATTGGAGCCCTCTGAGTCATACCCTCGGCCCCTCCCCTTTCATTCATTTCTGCAGATTTTTTTCTTTTTCCTGCTTGTTAGTTTCCTGAGTGCTCATCTTTTCTAGCCCAGGGCAGGCTACTGATCATGCATGGGGACGGATGGATGCTGTAATAAACCCAGAGAACAAACATTTACTGTGCCAGATGCAGAAGTGTGTGAGGGGCACTGACACTCAGCAGGAGTTTATGAAGTGGGCATGGTGTCAATGAGCTATGATCTCGGTGGGGGTAGGGGTGGGGGTGGGGGTGGGGGAAGGACAAGAAGGTGAGAAGCTCAAAGTAAGCCTCAGCTGCAATGTCAAGGCCCAGGCCAACCTGGGTTCGTTTATAAAAGGGAATGTGGTGCCTGGGGGTGGAGGGTGGAGGAGTGAGGGTGGGGTTGGGGTGGCAGATGGAGAAATGGCTCAATGACAAAAAACTTGCTGCTCCTCCAGAGGACCCGAGTTCAGTTCCCAGCATCTATGTGCAGAGGCTCACATCCACTTGTACCTCTAGCTCCAGAGGACCCAACCCCCTCTTCTGACCTCTGCAGGTGCGCCCCCCCGCCCCCACACACACAAATAAAAGCAATAAAATCTTGAAAAACAGCAGCAACAACCCAGATTTATTGAGCCTGGGCTATGTACCAGATATGGCCAAATAACAGAGGAACAGAGATAAGTAAAAGAGTTCCTCTTTTTAAAAAATTGACTTAGCCGGGCGATGGTGGCGCACGCCTTTAGTCCCAGCACTTAGGAGGCAGAGGCAGGTGGATTTCTGAGTTCAAGCCCAGCCTGGTCTACAAAGTGAGTTCCAGGACAGCCAGGGCTATATAAAGAAACCCTGTCTCGAAAAAAAAAAAAATTGACTTAAGCCGGGCAGTGGTGGTGCATTCATTAAATGCTGGCACTCTGGAGGCAGAGGCAGGCTGATCTCTGAGTTCAAGGCCAGCCTGATCTACAGAACAAATTCCAGAACAGCCAGAAAAAAACCTGCCTCAAAAAACAAAACAACAAAAAGTTTAACGTATGTGTATGTGTGTTTTGTCTGCATGTATGTCTATCATGAGCCCCTGTGTGGGTGCTGGGAATTGAATCCAGGTCCTCTGGAAGAATCCTCTTAACCCCTGAGCCATATTTAGCCCTGTAGAAGTCCCCGTTCTTGAAACTAATTTTCCAGTACAGGAAGGTTTAGTCAGTTATCAAACAAGGAAACTGCCACACATTTGAATATATTTGAAAGATAATATGATGTCATAGAGCAAAGAATGCCACCTTAATTTGGGGTCTAAGGAATGTCTCTCTGAGAAGGGTGATCTTTTAGCTCCCTGACAGAAAGATCAGCAGAAGAACATTCCAAACTGAAGGGTCGGGCAGTGCAAAGCCCTGGGGTGGGGAGACAGCCACCCAGCTGCAGCATGGACAACATGAGGACATGGGTAAAAAGAGCCAGCGAGACAAGCAGGCCCAGACCAGGTGGGGCCTTTGGGACCCATTTGTGAGCATTAGGCTTTATGCCAAAGGAATGGAAAACTTGCTTGTATCTCACGGCACACACCTATAGTCACAGCACTCTGGAAGCAGAGGCAGGAAGGTCAGAAACTCGAGATCATACTTGGTTACCTGTAGGCATGAATTCTGTGCAACCTACTTTTAATAAGGGTTCAATTTCTCTTCTAGTCCACCACTAGTGGAAGAGACAAGTTATTAGGATGGGGGAAACTGGACCTGTTCAGCAGTAGTTCTTTTGGGGGCAAGCTTGATCTTCTTGGGCAGCAAGCAGTTCAATACCATAGTAAACACCAAACATGATTCAGCAGCTGCAGACCAGTCCTCTAGGCAGGCAGACATCAGGCAGCTGTAGTTCCATCCCAAAGAAACAACCAGGCCCACCAACCAGCCTGAGGGGAGGCTATGGAAGCAGCCACAGGAACCTCGGGAGTAGTTCCTGGGTGAGTTTCTCTCAATGGCCGAGTTACCACAAGTTGAGCTCAACAATACCATGTAAGGTGAACCAATACATGCCTGTCGTTAGTGAAGAATAGTGAGGCGAAGCAAACCAAACCGAAGCTCGTCTCTCGGGGTCTGTGAGGTCATATTTATACTCCTTCATCACAGGTCCTTTCATGTGTCTGCTATATCAGAACATCCTTTCACCTGTGTCTGTTTCAGGAAAACAGTCTTTCACCTGTTTGCTTTAGCAAGACATCCTTCACCTGTGTGCCCCAGCAAAACATCTGACATCACTAACTTTCTAAAGAACTAGGAAGTTTCCACTTCAGCTACCCAGCAGGTTTAAGGCCAGCCTGGGCTATGCAAGACCCTGTTTCAGAAAACAAAGAGGGCCGGGGACTGTGGATTGCTTGCCTGGCCTGTCTGAAGCCCCAGATTGTTTGCCAGTACTGTATAGATTTGCTATAGTGGTGGGTGTTTGTAATCCCAGTACTAGGGAGGTAGAGGCAGGAGGACCAGAAATTCAAGTTTATCTTTGGCTACATGATGAGTATAAGGTCAGCCTGGGCCACATTAATCCTGTCTCAAAGTGAACAGTAGAAGTAGAACCAGTCAGATGGATGGATCAGTAGGTAAAGGCATTTTCCACCCAAACTTGGCAACCTGGGTTTGATCCCAGGAACCCATGCAAAGGTGGAAGGAGAGAACTGACTGCATATAATTGTCCTCCAACCTCCATTTGGACATGTTGCATGCACACACACTAATAGATGATGATGGTGATGATGATGGTGGTGATGATGATGATGACGATGAATGACACTTTACTGAGAGAACAATATGGAGAGATGCTCAATAGGTAAGAATTCTGGCTGCTGAACGGGCCGGCCGGAGCGAGCGGGGCCAACCGGAGCAAGCGGGGTTGACCGGAACAAGGGAAAAAAAAAAAAAAAAAAAAGAATTCTGGCTGCTCTTGCAAAGGACTGAAGTTCAAGTCCCAGCACCTGTAACTCCACTTTCAGGAGATCTGAAGCCTTTTTCTGGCCTCCTTTGGAATCTGCACTTACATACACACACACACACACACACACACACACACACACACACACACACACAGGTAAAATCTTTTTTAAAACACAGTTTCGGGGCTGGTGAGATGGCTCAGCGGGTAAGAGCACCTGACTGCTCTTCCAAAGGTGATAAGTTCAAATCCCAGCATCCACATGGTGGCTCACAACCATCCGTGACGAGATCTGGCGCCCTCTTCTGGAGTGTCTGAAGACAGCTACAGTGTACTTACATATAATAAATAAAATAAATCTAAAAAAATATTTAAAAAAAAAAAAAAAAAACACAGTTTAAGCCGGGCGTGGTGGCGCACGCCTTTAATCCCAGCACTCGGGAGGCAGAGGCAGGCGGATTTCTGAGTTCGAGGCCAGCCTGGTCTACAGAGTGAGTTTCAGGACAGCCAGGGCTACACAGAGAAACCCTGTCTTGGAAAACAAAAACAAAAA